>KK119660.1:70676-102728 GCA_000611955.2 Stegodyphus mimosarum
CCCGTTTCACTTTTCAAATTGTTATTTATTTATTTTATTTATTTATTATTATTATTTTTTTTTTGAAAAGAAGAAGACCGTGTAATCCTATGGTACTAACATAATATTAAGCAATGAGTTTATTTCCTTGGCTCTCTCCTCATTGTCTTCGCTTGCACGTTTTTCATATTTACGGGTCGCCAGAGCGGAAAATGCAACAAATTTAGCTCCATTTAATTTGATGATAACGTGTTATAACATAATGCGAGTATTTTTCTCGGCTATTCTGAGCATTCATAATGCTAAATGTTTGTTGTGCGGGCATCGCTTTAAATAGATTTGTAATCTGAACCTCCGACTTACTTAAATTAAATATATAATCTCAGACTAAAAAACGGCGACATATTTTAAACTGTTTACAATATTTAATACTAAATTCTGTACTGGAGAGATTAATGATTAAATTCTCATCTAATTAACCAACCTTTAAAGAGTTAAGAATTATCTCCTTAACCGAATTTCTGTAAATTCAGTTCAGAACATTTCAATGTCAGAGGCAGGCTAAGAGGATAGGTGATAGGTGACGGGGGGGGGCACGGGCACTGTCCCTTTACCATTAGGTTAATCGGTTTAGCACCGTGCCCACCCCCATCTAGAGCCATATTTATTGAATATCAAAACAACAAATACACGGCCAAGCAAAGGGCTGGAATGATTGTTATAAGTTTACATACTGCCATGAAAGGATTACATTTTCATAGTTAAACAGAAATAAACGACTAAGTAGTGGCAGTTGCAGTATTTCTAAATTACAGAACCCTATTGAAGAATGATGAATACTACAGAACATTATGCTATGTTGAGAATTCCGTACTATACCAGAATGTATTACAATACAATATATAAAATACAAAAGAATGCCATGCAGATTTTACAATATATGCCATTCTCTGTTTGCGTGCTGTACAATAGTAATTAAATATATAATTTGCGCAAGATTATGATACTATACTATACATAAAATAAACTATACAATACACAAGGTATACTATACATAAGAATATGTTACTATACTATACAAGAATTCTAGGCTATTAAATTGTGCGGTACTTAATTACATGATACTAATACAATTTCTAAACAAAGAGTACAGCATGATATGAAAATAGGTTTATATAATAATTTATATAATCGTTACAGTACAGTGCAATGCGTTTATATAGTTGCACTAGGATAGTTATCTATATGTAAATAAGATATAATATGTTGTCATTAAAATAGATTACATTCAAACAGAGAAGACAATAAAAAGGTGCAATTGCAGTATTTCTAAATTGCATGATCTTGTTAAGAAAAGATGAGTTTTATATGATATTATGCTATGTGCACTATTCAGTATTATATCAGAATACATTACAATATTTTATATGATTGCCAATAAGAAAGATTACCGTCATACGGTAGAAATATAAGTAAATGCAATTGAAACATTTCAAAAAAAAAAACTGAACCCAATTGTTAAAATGATGCCGTACAAATTTTACAAAATATGCCATACATTATTTGCATACAATACAGGAAGATTTAATATATAAGATTTGCATGAGATTATGGTACCACATAATAGGTCTAGAGTATTGGATTATACTATTCTGGACTAAATAATTTCAATACATTTTCAACACAGATAATAATGCAGATTATATAATATATGCCATACAATGTTTGCATACAATATTTGCATACATTAGTAAAAAAAATAGTAATAAAATATAATGTACACAAGATCATGATTATGATATTATACAATACACAAATTATATTATAGAGAAGATATACTATTACAATAATTCTAGGCTGTTAAATTGTACGGTACTTGCCTGAATAGTACTAATACAGTATTGATACTAAGAATGTAGCACAATATGTTACAAAAAGGACATAAATAGATGTAATTGCAGTATTTCTAAGTTACATAACATTATTAAGGGATAATGAGTACTTTAGAATATTATGCTATGAGTACAATTCTGTACTATGATAAAATAAGTAAATAAATATAGATACAAATGCATTATACAATACACACCGTTCAGTTCTGTGTATGCAATACACAGAATATATACAATAAAAGACTTTTATAAGGTTATGTTACTATACAAAAAGTTTGTGCTATAAAATTATTCTATATCGAACCAATTATTACAGATGTAATGACCATACATAAAATAGTAAACAGCATGAGTATGGGTTTTCAGTATATTATCTCTCACAAATCTAAGTTCAATAATATAATGTTACAGAGGTATGCAACACACTTACAGATAAGCCTAATAATGGCTTGAGAGTTCAACAAATGTGTCAAACAACTTGACAAAGATCTGTCCCATATGAGAATAAAAGGTCCATAATTTTAGTAAGCTTTTGAATTAGATATTTCTGTTGAACCATATATTTGCAGAAGGCCCTTGTATTATTAGTAGGAATGGAGATATGGAGACCTTGGGTAAGCTGACACTGAGTAACGTAATGTTCAGGAGTGCCCAAGTCTCCACAGACACATAAATCTGTTGGCATTGTGCCATGCCTGTAGAAATAAACAGGAAATGGCCCATGGCCAGAAATGTACCGTACCAGTTGCGGATTGATAATTTGTCGATTAGGATCAACATATGACAGATGGTAATGAGTGCGGCGTCCAGTGTCAGCATTATCCCATTCCATCTGCCATTGTGAAACTGTATTGAGGAATATGGATCGCTTGAGATGCGATATGGGCCAGCGGACAGATATTGTTTCCGCAGTAGAAGAGGAGGCTGCTTCTTTGGCCATTTGATCTGCTAAATTGTTACCTTCATCATCTGCATGACCTTTTGTCCATACCAGAGAAATTTTTACATGTAAATTATCACGTAATATTTGCTGTATGTTAGTTATAATTGGTGATGAGTGGCGAGAGTTTTTAACTGCATAAAGTGATGATAGACTATCTGTTATTATTTCTCCCTCTGTCTCAGTAGTTGATGTAATGTATTGTAAGGCTTTTAAAATAGCCGTGGCCTCCGCCTGAAAGACACTGTTGTTGTTTTGCAGACGACCCAGCCAGCCAGAGACCTGTTGAGTATGAGAGAGAACTACATAGGCACATCCTACTTGATTGTCAAATTTAGAACCATCAGTATATACACGAAGAGATGGAGGAGTTGGGATACATTCATCTTTGAGATATACTTTAACACCAGCTCCATGCAAGGCAGGATGCGTATCCAAGTAATGGATAGCTGGTTCATAGTCAGTAGGAGAATAAACCTCATCGAATAAAGAGCAAGATTGTTGAAGCTGCTTCACTCTTTGTATAGTAGCCTCTTGTTGGACACGTAGATGTAAAGGAATGAGGCCAGCAAGAACATTTAAGGCATTTGTAGATGTCGTACAATATGCCTTAGTAATTTGCAAGGCAAATGGGCGTTGTAAACTGAGTAACATTCTAATTTTCCTGCTTTGCATGGGCTCTGACCATATTGCCGCAGCATACAAGACAATCCGTTCTACAACTGTCTGATATAGTATTTTCAGAATATGAGGATTAATTCCCCATTTAAAACCTTGCATACGACGTAATTTAGTTGATATAGCAAGACATCTCCTTTTGATATCTTGAACATGTCCTATCCAATTAAGTTTTTCATCTATTGTAAGTCCTAGGAATTTAATTTGAGAAAAGATCCGTATACGATTACCATTAATGGTGATACGGGGTCTTCTTTTGAGTGACCCGCCCTTTTTAGGAATTAAAAGTATCTTTGATTTTGATTCCGAAATGGATAGCTTCAATTTGGTACAATGGGTATAAAATAGGTCACATGTTTCAGTAGAATTTTTTTCAAGTTCTTCTCGATTGCGTCCGGTAACAACGAACGCTGTATCGTCAGCATAAGAATATACTCGGGTGTGTGCGGGCCAGGGAGCATTTAAGATGGAATTAAAAGTTAAATTCCAAAGATCTGGCCCCGCACAGGAACCCTGTGGGCATCCTCTATTTTGTGGTTTATGAACAATTCCTGTTGATGTAGCATAGATGAGTTCTCGCTCAGATAAGTAACTTTGTAGAATCAAGAATATATTTTTAGGGCATTGGGCAGCTCTTAATGCTTCAAGAATGGCTGGCCACCACAGTGTATCGAAGGCTTGTTGGAGATCAATGGAGATCAACGCACTGTGGTGACCATGATTACGATTATAATATATATTTTCTATTATTTTGGAAAGAATTTGAAGAGTTGACTTTCCGGAACGGAAGCCGTATTGATTGTCATTTAAGATATGATTACTTTGGAAATGATATTTGAGGCGTTGCATTATGAGGCGTTCAAAGATTTTGCCTAATGCAGATAGCAAACAGATAGGCCGAAAAGAAGATGGCAATTGCGGATCTTTATCTTTTTTAAGGAAGAGTACTACTCTTCCAACTTTAAAAGCTCTTGGAAATATACCATGATGTAGTAATTTATTGAAGTAGTCGCAAAAGAAAAATAATTGTGAGAGAATAGCGACTTTTATTATCTGGTAATCTAGCCCATCAGGGCCAGGTGCCCGTTTCTTTGGAAGATTAGATAAAATGGTTTTGATTTCATGAATTGTAATATCCAAATCATTAGCTGTGTTTGGAATTGATTGATCGTCACGTATAGCTGCTTGTAGAGTAGTGTCGGAAGTAGGGTCATCATCAGGAAATACTGCTTCCAGTATGGTATGTATAGCAGCATCAGTAGGGTTAAAAGTATCTGCTGTATCCATAACATGAAGAGGTGTTGGTTGAAATAATTTCTCTCTAGAAATCTTATAATGGATGCCATAAATTTCTGTATTTAAGCTGCAATATTGTTTCCAAGCCATAATTTTTGATGTTATTATTAGGCGTTTATATTGAGCTCTCTCCCTTTTGTAGATCTGCAAGGTATTAGAGGATAAGTTTAGACGTCTCTCTGTTTTCAGACGGCGACGAAGTGCACGACATTTTTTCTGCTGGGAACGTAAATTAGGTGTCCACCAGTGGATTGAGTGAAGTTTTTTAGAATTCCTTGTTGGCAGTGTATTTTGGCAAATATCCTGCAGAGTTGTAAGTAGTGTGTTTGTGAAAAGCTCTATCTCCTCTGAAGTATTCACGGTATGTAGGTGACTACGCAGGGGACGAAGCGCAGTCCGAACCTTACGACTGAATTGTTTTATTTTGCGGCCAGGGAGATTATATCTGACTAGAATTGGTATATCACTATTGGGCATAAGATCAAAAGTAATATACTTATGATCAGACAAAGATTCATCCTCCCGAACTGTCCAATTTTGTAGAAGAGATACTAAGGATATTGTAGTAAACGTTAGATCTGGCCAGCCTTTTGCGTGAATACGATCAAATGTTGGATGAGAATCTGGTGTATTAAAAAGAATGAAGTTATTGGAAGCTATATAATCTTCGAGAAGACGTCCTTTTGGATCTGTGTCTCCATAGCCCCAGGCCACTGAATGAGCATTAAAGTCACCACATATTAACATATGCTTATTGCCAAGTGCTGTTGATAGATGATCCAAAAAATTAATAGCAGTGGAAAGATCCTCCGTGGGACTTGAATATATGGAAGTTATTGCAACAGTAAAGTTATTTAGTTCCAACAGTATGGCAACTTGATCTCTATTGAGTTGGAGGATTGAGGGTGAAAGTTGTTGGTTACATAAAATAATAGCTGCTCGAGGAAAGTTCGTAGGATCTTCTTTATAAAATGTTTTCCATAAAAGTGGATAACCAGTAATCTTGCCATTACGAACATAGGGTTCTTGAGCTATTATAATATCAATATTATTATCAAATGCAAAAGCAATGACTTGGGTAGTAGCGGCCTGTGCTTTTTGGAGATTAATTTGTAAGCATTTAAGATATGGTGAAAGAGGCTGGGAGGATGAGTGGATAGGACCTTTACTGATATGTCGTGATTCGGCGGATGCGTTCAACCTGTGCCTGGTAGCAAGGACATTCATTTGAGAAGGCTGTGTGTTCAGTTGGGAGCATGGTTCTGGCACTGTTGTTTCTGTCAATGCAGTTGATACAGTTATAGAAGTTGGCGGTGCAGTCCCGGGTATCATGATTTCCGGCGCAGTTTGCACAATAGGAATAGCTTCTACAGTCTTTTTGTAAATGCCCGAAACGTTGACATTTGAAGCAACGTTTAATATTGAAGTGCTCTGTAATGAGATGGGTTTGCCATCCCATGTAGAGTTTGGGACTGTGCATGAAGATGTTGAAGGCATTAGGCTGGCATTCTGCCACCCATTTGACATTTTTCCGTTGTTTTAAACGGAATAGTAATCTAACTTCACCTTGCTCAAAGCCAAATTCAGAAAGGATTAAATCTTGGAGTTCTTGCTGTTGTACGTCAGGTGGAATGTTGTGAAAAGCAACAAGTGGATTTTTTGTTGCTGGTTGTTTAACCTCTACTAAGTTTGTGGCTTTCTCAGTTGTCAAGGTATTAGCTATCTTCTGACGATCAGCTTCAGACTTACAAACAACAGCTAGGCCCCCTCGTTGGATTGGCCTAATCGTAGTAACATGTGCTCCAATACTTCGTAATGGGAATTCCTTAGCCAACTTTTGCTTGAGTTTACGGCTAGTAGTTTGCTCTTTTGGATAAATAAGAAGAGTAGGTTTAGGAGCTGGAGCTGGATGAGAATGTGGGAACTGTAAAGCCGCTGCGTATGAAAGACCTGTCACAGCAAGTGGAGGAGATATGAAACTATGATCCTCAGAAGAGTGCAGAGGAGTATCTACAGTCGTAGTTTTATGAATTAAATCACAACAAACAAATGTGGAGGTATTCACTCCTACTTCTGTAGTTGCAGGTGGGGGAACAGAATTAGGACCTTCCAAAGCTAATTGCTTGAATGCTTCTAGTGCTTTTAGTAAAGGTTCCCTTAGATTAGCAGGAAGAATGTTTTTGCCACCTCGAAGCGTAGTAGAGATAGTACGTATATTTTCGTACAGGATATTAATTTTATCACCATAGGCAAGATCCGAATGTAATAAAGCAAAGGGATCTAATTCTTTACTATGTTCATCAGAATTAGCATCAGTTAATAGTTCTGAGGGGCGTGACATGATACAAATACACTATCCACAAACTAATATTAGAACTGTAGAGGTATATGATGACAATAATAATATATACAACACAGCAATGGCGGTCGCCTGGGGCCCTGTAAATATAAGCTTGGAAATGTAAGCTAGAACGATAATCAATTCAAATTCGTTATTATTACAATTGGCTGAATAAAATAATACACTCATCAATCCATTTTACATAAAAGTACCAAATCGAAAAAGATTGAAATTTTATCATATTCCCCTATCTACATATTTTCCCCTGTTCTTAGAAACTGTATTCAAAACTCCACCAAAAAGACCATCTGCAGTTCCAAGCAATTTTATGCTCTTATAGACGTGATCGCCTTAGAGAAAATGACTCCACTGATGTGCCTAATGTTTTCCGTTTTTTAAGAAATGCTGGGAAATTCCAGATACTTTTAGGAAAGTGGCGGTTGTAAAAGGTTCCTAAAAGTAGACGGGATACTAAAAATTCATCTTTAATCGATAGTCCCGCGGAACTAAGCCCTGCAGTTTCGCCCCAGTTTTGAGGAACAGCGCCTGGGGAAGTAGTCCATAGTTTTAAATTTTCGTATTTTGCACTAGCCAAGTTTAGCTTTCCCTTTGATTTCCACAATCATCGTCTGCAAGATAAAAAGCGTTAAATTAGAACGCTCAAACTGCTAGATGTGCAGATTTTCTGGATATTTTCTTCAATAGGGGAGAGAGAGCTGATGGGGGGCCATGTCGGTTGCGTAATTAGTTTTGAATGTTTGCATGTTTTATAATCTGTTCGCGAAAAAGTTTTCATAACTGCTGTCTGCTCAATATCCATCATTAAGTATAGAAACAGTATTTTTAACTTGAAGAATAGAGTTAGTAAGTAATCGGAGAAGCAAGTGTAGGAAAATGCCACTTAGTTAACAATGACAGAGCTTCGTCTGTAAAACACTTGAGATATTTTTGCTGGTCTTGAGATCAGCTCGTCTGAAACTCAATCCAAATTTTGATTAAAAGCACTTTAGGATATGGAAAACCGACATATTTTAAGTGTTCCAATTACGAGTAACAATCCAAACACAAGATATAACTGAAACGTCAAATTTAACATGAACTTCATTAGCCATGATTAATGGGTGCTGCAAACTTAAAATAATAAAAAATGAAAATAGAATGCTTCTTATTTAACTTTGCAACAACAGCCTGGTTGTCTTTACGCTAAAACTTTGTTCAGACGACGGATTTGCTGGCATAAGATACATAAGCTGAGCTTCGTTGCTAGGCAACCAGACTTTAATTAAGAATTATCTCCTTCACCGAATTTCAAATACACGCAAAAACCGTACGTTCCTAAATGTTCTAACTTTTTGACTTCGTGCAAATCACAGCCAACCAATCACAGTAAAGCAAACACGAACTGACATTCCACTGACAGTTTCCTTGAATCAGCTGCACATTTGAGGATGCACATTTTTGCCTTCCCTGACTGACTACGACTTAAATTCTGAACGCAGAGTAAACAGATTTTTGCGCCTTAAGTCACAAAGCCTTATGGCCACGAAGACTTATGACCACAAAGCCTTCGACTAAACGAAGCTGAAGGTTACGACGTGATTGCAGTAATATCTTAACCTAGGCTGGAATGAAGAAGCTAACTCTCTAAAACACTTAACCGAGGTCAGCCAAACCTCTCGATAACTCTTTTACAGCTCTGTAAGCGACTTACAAGCTCCAATAGGCTTACGGTGAACATCCTACTAAACTACGTCGTCTTCCATTTCAGTCTGCATAAACCTCTGGTCTGAGTGAGTGTCGTGACTTGCCAAGAAATATGAGATAAAAATAAAAATAGCTGTTATTGAAATTTATAAGATAGTTGTCGCATAATGATTAATAATTTAAATTTTCAAAACATAAATAAAACATTATGAGCCTTAAAAATTGTGTTACGGCTTACACAGTTTCCACATTCAGCATTACCGGATTAACCCATAACACAGTGGAAAAATTTCAGAGCTTTTCAATCCAGCCCAGGAATGAAAAGCTCTTTAAATACATGATAAAGTGGGTTCATGACTGTTGATGAATATAAGTTTTCCACTCCCCAGCATATATGTTTTATTCTTGAATAACATGATTTGTTGTTCAGATTTGTAAATCAGTTTTAAAAAAATCATTCTGTGCAAAGGAAAAAACGTTAGTGCTTGTATATTAGGCCTCTTTCTGCAGGGCTCGAGTAACTTGATCAGCCCTAGTGCTAGAGAATGACAATTTTATCGTTAACATCGAGATCGTTGGAATAATATCCTTCATCATCTCAACTTTACACTTTCCTTCACTCCCCATAAATACGAGAGAAGCTTTTTTCATGATGAGGAAGTAAAAGTTTTCACTCCAATCCTCTGAAAAAGATTATGACCCCGTCGTACATCAGCGAGAAATAAAAATGCCAAACAAGTCAACAAACCGAACACGTTACCGAAATTTATAGCACCGAATCCACTCACAACGTGAAGTAAAACAAGCGCTGGGCAGTACTTTGTGGTTTGAAATAAAGCTTTTGGAAAGATATATACTCGTAACTGCTACTACATAACAAGGTGGCGCTGAAAAAGAAGAAAAATTTTCGAAGAATTTCGCGCGGGCACGAAATATCTTACCGAGGAATTATGGAGTACACGTGCTTGCATTTGGCACGTTAGGCAAGCTGTTCGTTGAAATCCCACTTGGACCATGGAGGCATTTCTCTGGAGCTCTTCAGATATGTTACACACTTATCTGCAAAGCAGATGAATAAATTATCTGTGATACAAAATATAAAGGAGCTCATTCTGAAAACAGATTGCTTTAAAAATGGAAAGTCAGTTTGTGCTTGTTCGCAGATGCTTATCTGGAAAATTTCTGTCCGATATGTTGTTACAATAACGTTTTAGAATGTTGACTTTTTCAACATGAATCCAGCTTCTTTTCTTCTTTTGTATTACAGAAAGAAATGTCTGTGATAGTTAATGTTTTTACCTCCCCACGCAACCTGTATACATAGGTAAGGAAGATAATGTTTTCGGTCCAGAAATTTTGGTAGTGAGCCTAATACTATATATTTTCATACCTCATACTATGTATACTCATGCCTACTTTCACGAGATCGTTTCTGTGGTGTGATTAGCTGGTTCACTCGCCGAACTATATATTTTCAAAAACCGAAGACTATGTCATTCATAGGAGACAGTTTTTTTTTTTTTTTTTTTTAAAGAACACATCTGAAACTGAGGCTGCTTCCTTATAGTACTTCTTATTTTTTATTTCCATATCTTCAAGATTTCTGTCTTAATTTGTTATGTACACGTTTCGAAATCAAACATCATACCAGCCTTTTGTTGATTTTAAGTGAATTTTTAGTGAATGAGCACGAATTAGAATCCCCACAATACTTCTTCACCATTCTTACAGTGGCGTCTGTATGTGTGTGATGATTTTTTTATCCATGGTAATTTTCATATTAAATAAAAATTTCAGTTTTAAGCTTTCTGCATTCATTTAGAGAATTGATTAGGTTTTGGGTAAAATTAGGCGACGGTAAGTGGTACTTTATTAGAATCCAATAACAGTTTTTAATGAAAAAACTATGTTGAAATACAATCTAAACAGTTTGTAAGTTTAGTATGTAAGCCCTTTATATCAGAGGAGATTAACATGTTAGATTTTGACTAAAATTGATAAGCCGGAAGTGATTGATGCTCTAAGTCTTGAACAGATATTTGAGAAAAAATATAATATAACCAAAACTTCTCAAATTTGGTATTTAAACTGGTATATGCGTACAGGACGCTTATACACTCATGATTGAGAACAATGTATTATGTATTGAACTGTATAAGATAAACTAGAAGTTATATTTTACTTGGAATTCTAAACAGATTTGTGACAAATTAAAAAAAAATGCAGCACATATTAAGGCTATTTCTATTATTATATCTAGATATGATATTCATTTACATCAAGCTGTAGTCAAAAATGATTTTTATAATAGCTTTTCATTTGTAGAAATTCAAAATTAATGTAATACAGGAATGTTACCAAAAAAAAGCACTTCTCTTGCATTATTAAAGATGACGAGGCAGAGATTAAATAGAAAATTTGAAAACACCTAACGTTTTACTTCTTATTGACCCCGAAACACAAGGTAGATTATCACTATTCAGCTGTAATTCCAAAGGCTAACGTGTACATTGGGAACTCATACCTAAACATCGCAGGGATGTACACCGCGGGGGGGAGGCAGTTCTGTATCTGCTGTTCCACTGGGCCGATCGGCGTTTTTCATGTTTCGAACGCACGACTTAGGGTAAATATTTGATTTATATATAGCATTATTCTAACATAGATATTTTGACACAAACTCGGACTTATTCTGAAATGCCATGGCAATTTTTTTCCATATTTCGATTCCAAGACTCAAATTATACCTAAATATTAAATTTTGTAAAATTTGGTGCGAAATTTACGGAGCAATTCAAAAATTTATCTTGGCAGATTTTTTTCAGCTTGCGCCAAGAATAATTCACTCGGCGAACTTTTTAAGTTATAGCAACCTATTTTCCTTTCCTTTTTTTTCATTGCAGACGAACGGGAAAAAAAGTCATCGTTCATACTCTCAAATAATTTTAATTAATTAAGTGCGTAAACCACATTTGGCGTTATTATCGCTTATAACAAATGTGCCAAATTTCAAAACGCGTCAATATGTAAATTCATGTATATAAAATCTAATTCTTTACAGGTGTGCTTAGAAATACGTCTCCTTTAAGATGATATTAAAAACTTTACAGGTTATAATTCAAACTTTTTTCGAAAAAATTATAAAAATTAGTTAAAAATACAAATTTTAAAAATAAATCATAAAAAAATTGGCGAATTTTGTTTGAAATGAACCTAAATTTCGAAATATGGAAGGATGAATCAAATAAGTATATCCCGGGGACGGCTGGGTAGTCTCCCACTCCTCTTACCCTTTGGGGAGGTCTTTCGGCTCGCTATTTTAAATACTTCTTGTCGCACAGACATTAGACGTTTACAGATATCCATGGCCTTCTCCGGGATTCGAGCCCAGACCCATCGGTACGGCAAGGGATTATGTTGCTACTTCTTGTATACTTATACTTCGTATTCCGCCCATAACACACTTGTTAAAACTGATCATAAATAAAGTAATTTAATACGTTCGTACGACTATAATACCATCGTCACACGCCGAATTATTATGTTAATTAAAAGATATTACTCGGTATTTAATACAAATGACATATATATATATATATATATATACGTTAGAGTCCAGATTATCTCACGTAAATAGATTTGAACGGTGGTCATAACGCTGCATTGTAAAAGACAGATTTTTATGATAGACCCATTGAATGAAAAACATCATTAAGGTGATGCAAGACTGCGCATTGAAATCGATCTGTAATTTTGTCTATAATACACAACGCGCTATAACCGCCCTACATTTCATTTCATTTCGCTAACGAGAAGGCTTCTGAATCTGTAGCTGCTGAGCCTCACAAAATTGTTGCCAACACGTCGGAATTTTATGGCAGTTATTGGTTCTTGACTAAAATATATTACATGTTCAGAACAATAGATTACACATTGCATTCCTGTATTTATTAACAGAAAGAACTAAAATTAAATAAATGAATAAATAACCTCTGCGTAGTAGAAAAGAAATATATTGTAATGGATATTAAAAAAGTAATAATATGTGTTTTCTAAAGCTCAAAAAATTGCTTTACGAAAAATCTAACGAATGTCAGAGTTGCTGTCCTAAGAATTGTCTCTTTCTCAGAAACAATGCAGACGATGTATCTGAAGTGAAACCTAGACTACAATTGTTATAACATTAAAAATTAGAAATATGAATTAAATTTTTATGATACATCGAATACAATAGAATATATCGGATAAAGAAAGGTCGTTTAATTAAAGTCTATATATTTTATGCGTAACACTAGCTCTTAGAATTATTCTGATATGCTTAAAATTATTGAATGCTTTAGCCAATAAAAATGAAATTGATATTATGATTTTTAAAATGTCTTCCGAGGGAAATGGACCATTCTTTCATTAAACAGTGGAATTGTTGTACATTAAACAGTGGTTCATTAAACAGTGGAATTCTTTCAGAAAAAACATTCTTTCATTAAACAGTGGAATTGTTGTAATGTATCATTAATCATGCCACCTGAAAAGACGGGTGATCAATGGAAGCTGCTGCCTTTACACCTTCAGGAAAACGCGTCATTGCTTGTGTACGCTGCGTCTAGGCAGAAGAAAGGCACTTAAGATCTGTCATCTGAAAATCCTATCGAAGTGGAATTGGTCATAATGTCATCAGATGCACAAAATATGCTATCAACAGATTGCTCCATTGATCATTAATGTAGCTGTATCCGCAACTAAAGATACGAAATAAAAACAACGCACCCACTTCTATTTAATTGCCTTATAACTACAAGGACTGCTTACAAGGACAACTTAAAAGTTGTTTAGTTGAACTCTGATTTTTACGGTATTTTGTCAATTTTTATATCAGTTACAGTGATAGGACTTTCTGCGTCGTAGCATTTACGAATTCGTCTTCCGAAATAATGATCTTTATTATTAACGTCCAGTATTAGTTATTACATATCGGATTACTGATATCATTTCTATTAATGTTAAATTTCTTAATGTCAGTGGTGCTGTGTGGAATTCTGAAATATTATTTTATGGTTTTATATTTTCAAGATGGCCACGTGTTTTCTGGAACAGTTCACAGTTAAAGAAAAACAGTCCCCGCAGGGTAGTATTCCCCATAACCCGAGTGTATTCATTCTTTTCTTATTCAAACCCGAGTGTATTCCATCGTTCCTGGCGTACTTCTATTGGGTGAATCACCATTTTTCAAGGGTTCTCTTCATTTCCTTTAGTGCTTTTTGTGGCTTCATCTTCTCTTACCCATCCACATGGAAGGGGGTCGGTTGAAACAAGAGAAGGTCGAAGGAAACGAAAACTTTAAACGGAGGAAAAATCTAGGAAATATACACCTCTCTCTTGTCCCTTCTTTCCCTTACGGTTGCACATGGGACTTCAGATGCATTTCTTCTGCGCCTTGGCGTTCATATTAATTTTTTAGCAAGCATTTTTCCTTGCAAGCATAAAAATACTCTGATAAAAAGCGAAGGGTTCTTTTCTTGCACGTGTGACTACAGTTGGGTTTCCAGAAATAGCACAAGGTTCAAAGTTCTGGAAATCCGTTTTATCTACGAAGGGACTATATAAGATTTATATCTAAATTTTCGTAGTTTTATATGATCGTTTAGCTACAGTTACGTTGTAATGAGGCCAAGGAGAAACCCCTTCTACGGGTCATGTTAAAGTAATGTTTACATTCCGTTTTTACTTCACGCAACTGAACCGTCTGCGGCTGTTATTTTGGCATTGTTGCCAGTTCGAAAATGGAAACTTAACCTTCAGAACTTGAAAGGAGTGTGACTGTTATTTCTGCATGCAGTTGCAGTGTGTTGTTTAATAACTTTACACATTAATTTTACTAAACTGTATTAATATCATACATCCAGTTAAAAATAGCTATTGCTGGTGCTGATGAAAGTCGTATTTTCTTATTTAAGCTTTTGCATGTATTTATCAAGTATAAATCTGAAAGAAAATATTTTATTGTGATTTTTATTTTAAAATATAGGAAACAAAATTTTGTTAATATATTTATTTCATTTTTCTATGAAATAGCGCTCAAGATTCTTACATATGCGTATAAATGTTTGTTTTCAAATAAAATAAATCAATTTATTTAATTTTCTGTCAAAAGAAGTGCTATCATCTTTGAAATGTCTACAAGTCTGAAATGTTTGAAGGAATGAAATGCTGGTTTTGGAGAAAGGGGAGGAAAATAGCATTAGAACTTAAATGCTAACATTCCTTCTGCTTCAAACTCAATCAGAAAACAATAACTTAAGACAATGTTTCCCAATCAATGCGGCCCGGCACACTAGAGTGTCACAAATCGATGCCACAAGATTTTCAGGTTTAATTGGGGATTGTATTTTTTTATTCTTCAAATTTGATTTACATTAAAATCTTTTGTTTACAATCATGCTATTAATGCATTACATTTTGAGACACCAAGGTGTATCAGGTTTTAAAGCCTGCAGTGATGTTTAATTTATTCTTTTCGCTTAGTTTTAAAGTGGAGGGATTCCAGATGGTCAGTACTTACAGCAGAATTTAGTAATTAGTTTATTTTCTTCAAATGTGATAGCATTTGTTTATAAAAGCATAATTTTAAGTTTTAATGTTTGGCATCATTGATGTTCTTTTTTAGTAAAAGATTGAGTTAAAAAATGTATCTGGCGTCATTATGAGGTTATTATGGTTTTGAAGATTATGGTAAGGTTTCGTATGATAAATCTTACTTAATAAAATTTTCTTTTCTATATTAAGTTTTTTTAAAGTAATTCTTAGAGAATATAATTTATTTAACTACCAACATTTCAACTTCACCAACATTTAATAGCAAAACGTCGTTGTCCCTTCTGCTGATGAAGTTTCATATAGAACGTTGAAGTTATTTAGGCTTAAGAATATCGCTAATTTCTTTGAGAGATAAATTTGATAAAATATTATAATTAGTAAATATAAATTAGAAAATATGGTATATAATATGATAAATCTCACTCACATAGAAAAGCTAACGGATAATAATTACCTGATATGAGCGAAAAGAATCGAAAGTGAATCCTTAGCTGAAAGTATAAAAAAATTTTTTAAACAATCGGAATTAAGTATGAACTTACAACCCCTTATACTCCAGAAAATAATGGAAAAGCTGAACGTTTTAATCGTATTAAAATCGACACTGCTAGAACTATGTTGATTGATGCAGAATTACCGATAAAATTTTGGTCTGAAAGTGTTAAAATAGCTGTACATGTGAATAATAATGAGTCATAAAAATAACAAACGTTTATCCCATGTGAACTATATACAGGACGAAAGCTTAACATTACTTATCTTAAAAAGATTTGGATGTGAAGCATTATGTTCATATAAGAAGAGAAAAGCATAGAAAGATGGTGCTAAAAGCTGAAAAAGGAATTATGGTAGGTTACAACACAAAGAGAAAAGCATACAAAATGTATGTTCCTGAATGGAATAAAATTCAAGAAGTGAGATATGTAAAATTTAATGATCAGAAACTCGGATTACCTTTACTAAAAAGAAATTATTTAAAATTCAATAAAAATCAAATATTAGAACTTATTATTTTTTACAAGGAACAAACTAATTAATGCCAGTGTAAATAATTCAGGAATAACTGACAGATACCATAGAGAAGATGATATAACAGATCAAGAATCTGAGAAAATTTTACCATCAAACACAGATTCAACACGACGAAAACAATTCATTGGAAATGCCAATATTAGAGTACCCACAAATAATTGAAGAACCTCGATATGATAGTCATGAAAGTTCTGCGCAAAAAAGACCAACGAGGGCGACGAAGCTACCAGAAAAATTAAAAGATTATGTAAGTATGCAACACAAACGAGGAATTACCTAAGACATATGATTAAGCTGCAGAATCTGCTGAGTCAGTTTTGGCTACCTGCAATGATAGAAGAATGTTCATGAGTTCCATGGAGGCTAATGAAGTTTAGGAACTAGTTGAAAGACACTTTGATAAGAGAGTTATTAAAAACCGATGAGTTTTCTTTAAAAAAAAGGTAAAATTGAATGAAAAGGGTATAATTAAAGAATTAAGACTGGAACTGAAGGAAAAGAACTGGCTGTGAAGATTGGTTTAGTCCAGTAATGAGACTTGCAACCTTAAGAACATTGTTATGGATTGCAGTTTACTAAAACTACAAAATAATATTTTTTATATAAAAACTGCATATTGAAATGGATGCTTGGACAAATCAATTTACATGGAACAACCACCTGAATTTATATCAGATTCCAACAAATTATAACTTGTGAACAAAAGAGTATATGGATTACCACACTCAGAAAAATGCAAGTATGAAGAATTATGAAAAGCTCTTAAGCCAAGGAATTTAACTAGATTAATGGCTGATCCATGTATTTATATTTATACGTAAGCTCTACTATCTTATCGTAGTAGTACATGTGGATGACTTAATGGTTACTGGAAATTCAAATTCTGAAATAAATGACTGATTATATTTGAGTTTCACTAACCATTTTAATTCACATGTTTCTTATAGCCTGATTTCGTGAACGAGCTCGCTCATTCCATAGATCATGCATGTGTTATTAAATATGTAAATAGTTCATAACCGTTTGAGAATCTGAACTAAAGTTGGCTGCTTGCTCGTCCAGCTTGTCCCTCGTCCAGCTAGTAGTCACTGGCTGGCGTAAGACTTGAATCTCAAGGTACACCTGTTTGGTAAGTTAAGGTTTAGGTAGCTGTTAGTTGTTAATCTGTGACTTTATAGGCTTTCCAAAAAACGTAAGCAGATATTGTAACTACAAATCTGTTAAAGGGCAAGGTTAATGTTCCTAGATCCAGATGAGTGGTAACTTTGTGCTGTTATATTTTGATTTTAACTCTTACAAGTAGTAAGGTAAAATAAACGTAAATTAAGCTGAGCATTTGTATTTATGTGTTTTTAGAAGACGTTAAGCTGATAATGATAATTCAATAAGTTAACTGTCTCTAACACTGGAAAAATAGGAGTTGATTTAGTTAAAAATTATGTGTAGCCCAATAACAGCGTTACAACGCATAGCCTAGTAGTGACGCTACGTTTTTCAATCAGTTCTGTTATGCGATTTCAAAAATGGCAGCACCATTTTAATAATTTACTCACTTGCTTTAGGTTTAGGGCGCGTTTTAGAAGTGAGAAAAATGTCATTTAACTGCGATCTCAGGATGCTATACAGTTTGTTATGAATCAAGACCGTCTGCGTTAGATTACGTCAAATCTGTTCTACTGGTGTCTTGCGAAAAAACGTAGAATTTTTTTATAACATATGGATCAGCAGGTCCAGGTTCTGTAGTACATGTTTCGACGTACAGACAATGAAGCTCTCTGGCGGAATGTTTTTTCAAAATCTCAAGTCTTAGTGTAAAAAAAGAGTTCGGATCTTGGAGTGTCAACCCGCGCCTCGATCCTGATTCCAAGGCCATCGCCACTTAAACTAATTGAGATCATCATTCTTACTGTATGCAACGTGTCACACTTCAACGAATCAGCGGCTTTCATTAACGGAAGCATTCCAGGACCCATTTGCCCATTCCTCTTTTCTCTCCCTTCGCGATAATGAAATTAGTGAGAGGCTCATTGTGTTTTATTTTTGCAACTCTCGCATTTCCAAGAGCGCGCGCGCCAGAGAGATACGTGCTCCGCCTTTAAATTTAAATGCACTCTTGCCACCTTTTTCCGTTTCCCTTTCCTGAGATAACGGCCCGATTAAAAGGCAGATTTTCTGGTTGGTGGTTTGTTGGGAAGGGGTGAATATTCAAAGGAGGGAGAGTTAAATTATTCATGAAGTTTGCATGTACGTGAGGACGAACAAGTTTTTTCCCCACTTATCTCTACTGTAAAAATACGTACTTCTTCAGATGCAGCAATGGAATATTTGTTTATCTTTTCAAAAAATTTTTTCTGAGTTTGTTATGATACTGCCAACAATGAATATAAGATGAACAAGCAAAGAAGTAAGACAGTTCTCCCGACTATGCATTTACTCAGCTATCATGAAGCATATGTGCTGTAAAATCTGCTTTTTTTGTAATGCATTGTTTATGATTCTGTTTGCAGATCGATTTCTGAGTAATTCATCTGCAATGACCTGGGTAAAATGTGTTATGTTAATTACAGTTCCGACTGCAACTGTTAAACACAGGACTGACAAAATTACGTAAATCCTTATGGAAGTATTGTGTAAAACAATTGCGTAAACGGTACAGATAAAGAGGAGTGTTCTGCATGCGTTTTGAACGCTTATTCATTTTTTGGCACTTCTCTAGAACCACATAATGATAGAAATTGTTTGACGTAAGAATCTATAGTCGCTTCTTTCTGTTCTTTTGCATCTAGTTACGTTCGCTTACCGTGATATCCCTTCAGTCTGACTATTGCTATTATATACCCTGTAAGTTCTTTTTAACCCGTGTTTCGAAAATATTGTCTATTCTTTAAAGTATTGCCATTCCTAGTGGCATAAAAACTTTAATTTATTTTTTAAATTGAAACTATATATTCCTTTAAGAATTAAGTGATCTAAGAATAATATACGCACATCGTAATAGCTTGGACCTTAGAAATACAGGCAGTGGAGTCTTTCGAAAAAGGTTTGGACCACTACGTTATGCTGCTAGCATATATCATCCACTCTGCTCGGCAAATCTTGACATTGCACGATACAAAGTTGCAGGTGGCACGATTAAGTACTTACTTATAGGTAATTCTTAGAATTCTATCGGTCGGCTAAATATAAAATCTTTTAATATTCCTTTCAGATTTAATTGGTCTGTAACTGCTTGGTAAACTGAGCAATTTAAAAGCAATACGTGTGCTTTGTAATAGTTTAAATCTTTGCTTTCTAATAATTTGTATCTTTATTTTTTAACTACCGGAAGTACCCGATGCCAGTTAAGTTAGATTGAGAGTAATGTAGTATCTAACAACAGAGAGAACGATACCGCTGTAATCCTTCTCTAATAACGATGCAAAAAATTGATTCATAGTCGTACATTTTTCAGTCTGATGCGATATGGAACCCACGTAAAAAATTTCGATAAAAAATAAACTAATTCTCTCTCATTATATCAGTAACAATGGCTTGCAGTTTTTAATGATTTTCATCTTTCTAATCAAATGGTCGTAAAAGCTCAAGTTCCATGCGATATTTCATCTATATTCAATTTTAGTCGATTAAATGTGGCAAAAAATTGAACATAATTCATCAGAAATCAATAACGCGAACAAACAAACACATGACATTCTTCTTTATATACATAGATTTTGTAGAACTTACAAACTGATTAACAAACTCTGCGATTTGAAAGCGAGCAGTATCTACACTTTTCGAAATAAAGCATTTTTATCTCCAATGCGTGAGACTGTTGCCACACGAAAAAATGAGTGCGAAAATGAGTGTTTTCAGAGTTTTTAATTAATATCGCGGCTGATTAAAGTCTCACGAAGATGGGAATAGTCGAAATGGCTCCCCACGAATGTTTGGAATCGGGAATAATGTATTTAATGTTTGACAGTACTATTTATTTCATTGTAAAACTTAGAAATTTTTTTATTAATAAGCTCTACGATTTGAAAGCGAACAGTGTCAACGCTTCTGGAAAAAAAGCAGATTTTTATCTCCAGCGTGCGAGACTGTTGCCATTCGAAAAAATGAGGGTGAAAATTAGCGTTTTCAGAGTTTTTAATTAATATCTCTGATTTCAGCTGCTTTTTTAGGGGGGCGGGGGTTAAATGGAGATCGACCGTTCTCAGTACTCAGAAAAGAATTGTAGAAAGTTTGGTGACGATAGCTATAATAGTAACTGAGTTAATCGCGATCAAACACATAAACTTTCGTCTTTCAATATATAAATAATCTAACTAATTGATCCATTTTAATGCATTTAATGTAATACAATATTTCCAACTGATACCTTTATGAATATTTGTAGTATAAATTTAATTAAGACATTTTTAATGATTTTTTGGTTAATGGAAGGTATATATTTTTAAGTATATCGTAGAGAATTTTTTTAAATATCTACTAATACAGGTAATTGATCAAATTTATTTTGTCCTAATTGATGTAATATATCTAGATGAGGATTTTTTAAAATCCTTTCATTATTAGTATAATTAGAGAAAGGTATTTCTAACGCCGCATAGAACATACCTCGCTGCAGAATAATAATTTAGTTACTGCTCAGCAATTAGTTTGACAAATTTTCCTAAAAAGTTATTGATTTATTACCTATTGCTTTAAACTTTAATGCCATGATAGAACATATCTGTTTTGTCTCATACTCGCGCCAGAGTTAATTGTTTCATTCTGTGAAGTAACTAACATCTTCGTCATACGATGAGCAAACACGATGACACAATTCAACCTCTTACTGTGCCACGTGGCTAAAAGCTTTGGAGAATTTAGTAGGGGGTGAGAAACTTCTTGTTCTCCGATCAGACCTTTCCTCTTGGAAATCCCCTGTGAGTCAGCTTCTTCTGCCTTTCCACCTACTGAAATTATTAAAAAAATCGATAAAATTTCAGTAATCTGTGAGCGCCATCTGCGAGGTGGTAAGAGAGCTGGACTCGTTGTCTCCAATTATTATGACATCCCGGGCGCGTTTTTAGCGCCATCTAAGGGAAAATGATAAAAATGAGCTTGTCCAGCTCATTTAGCAAATTGCATTATAGTCCTCTCTTCCTTTCCCCAGCCTCCCTAATCCATCATAGTATCTCAGAAGGGAAAGCGCAAGATAATCGCATTATGTGCAAACCTCGCGGAGGAATAACGTTTTCTGCATTTTCCGCTAGCACAGTGTGCAGTGTTTGCGTAATTGGTCACAAGATATTAAAGCGGGCACGAGGCAGAAGCAATCCTTGCAGTATTTTGTTCTTTTTTTAGACCCAAAAACCTTTTCTATTATTAATTACATAGAATACATTATTAGTAAGTAGGCCATTTTTCTAATGTATAAAAAGTATATATGCTTTTTGGAGCGAAGGAATTTGGATATTTAAAACTACGCTTTACAAAAAATAAAAAAATAAAGAAAATGAGCTTAAAGTAATTATAAAAAAATTAATTATTGAATTTTAACCAAAGTAAAAAAATACTCATTTCTCCACTTTCAAATCTTCCTAAGTATAGTAAAATCTAAGCTCACGGATGGCCAACCCCCGTCACGTGTGCCACAGTGCAGCACGGCGGAATTTTAACAGTGGCACGCGCAGACTTATTTGAATTAAAATATCTGAAAATATAATAATATCGCCTGTGTCAACGCCGCCGGTAGATGCACGCATAAACACATTAGAATAAATAATACAACGTATAATTCAGCTTCCCTGCAGAACGTTAACTGTTACCTAACTGAAATCCAAATCGAAATTACTGGCCTGCAACAGCATACGACACTATAAAGCAAATATAAGGAACTTATTTCAACTGCAAGTGATCCAAATTATATTGAATTTTTGAAATTTGTACCAACAAATAATTTTCCAAATTTACACGATTTGGCTGTCAGATTTGCTGTAGGTTTGGATCAACCCATGTTTGTGAACAAATGTTTTCTTTTATGAACATAATAAAATCAAAATATCATTCAGGATTAACTGATATTGCACCTAAAATATTTAATACCACCGGCGCTTAATACGCCTAATTTTTTTTTCTTATTTACATACTTATACTGCATGCCTATATTATTTTATACCTAAAAGTGAATCAAATACAAAACGGAAACCCTAGAAATTTTAATAAATTTTTAAAACACTGAAATTTAACCCGAAACTATTTTTTACCTTTCTGTGAGAGATTTGTCAGTGGAATGATTACAACTGATTTTGATAGTATACGAATAGACGCTTTCGAAAACTATAGCTGAGTTTTCTTTTCTCATGGTAAGGTTTTTTTTATTATTATTATTACTATGATACAGGATGGATACTCATACATCTATGCTGCAATATTACTAATTTTCATTATCTCGAAATTTTCAAGTTTAATATCTGTTCAGATGGTTTAATAGCTCAAAAAAAGATAAAAACAAAACTTAATTTTTAATGATTATATAGACATTATTTTTCCTTTATGTTATTTATGTTCTTTATGGAAGTAAAATGTTTAAAAAGAAGCTTTTAAAACTTACTTTATGCACAAATTATTCACAATATCAACATTATGTAAAATGTTATGAACAGAAACCAATTACACTTAATACTGATTAACTTCGAACAGCGTCCACGGTTAACCGAAAATCACATTAATCCGATACTAGTTTAAAATAAAATTTGGGGGGGGATAACCCATCATATTATAACTTACAGAAAAAGGCTATTGGCAACACGCGTGTATTTTTAAGCAGTTTAATTTGGAGAATTAGTTTATTTGTTTAATAAACTGAAATCAACATTAAGAACATTCGTTTGGTTAAGCAAATTAAATTTAAAAAAAAAAGTCTGAAAGCTTTCAGATTTTACATTACCCCAAAGGCGCGTTTTTTTAACATTGTGTGCGTTACCTTTATTTATTAAATATCATGTTCTTCGCACTTAAACTATAAAATTGCATTCAATAGCAATATCGCAAAATAATTTTAAAACGACCATATCTTTAGAATTTCTGATACACAGTCTCGCGCTCTGGAGATAAAATGTTTTTTTCGTACAGTGTTGCCATTGCTCGCTTTGAAATCGTTGCGTTTCTTAGTAAAAAATTCATTACAAAATATGAAATCGATAATAAAAGAAATTCCAAATTCCAAATTTGGGCTTCCAGATGCCCATGTTCGGAGGAGGATTACATTATTCAAAATTTGATTGCTCTGGGTACCGCTGTTTTATCACAGTGTGAGAAACATAGATACATTTATGCAGACTCTTCATTATTTAATTTCTTTAAATATAACACAGAGCGATAATATTTGGTGGCAACAGTTTGAATAGTGATGCGGATATTTACAGTGAATCGGCGCAAAATGCCAAAACTAAATTAATAGTCCTTCTGAGCTAACGTTCCTTTGGGCTTAAAGAAAAAAAATCAATGTTTATATATATATATAATTTTTTCTATTTCGACAAGAGGCAGCAATGGGAAATTGAAAATTAATGGCTGCTGTGCCCTTAATTTATTTTTACGATTTAACAGTTTATTTTTAACGGATGATATACAAATGTTTATATATTCTAGATTATACTCAATTAAACTGCGTACGGTTCCTAAATATTATAACATCATTTGCTGTCACCGCTGTTATCCTATAAATTTTCTTCTCCTTCGTTCATTTTCCGAAGAATTTTTGCTTTATTCTGATAGTTTGTGATAATATTTCTTCCTGTGTTCTGCAATAAACAAACTTAACATTTTTAGATAAGAAAAAGTTAATCAGCCTTCGGTTAATAGGCAGCTGATTGTATTTCAGTTTCGCTTGATGTTGACGGATCTACCATAGGTTATCCAAAATGGTTGCTTCAGAGTTATTTCAGATGAACGAAGAAAAAAATGTAACGTACCATAACCCACTTTAGTATAAACTACACTCGAAAAAGGGCTTTAACTTTGAACTGTAATAATCTATCTGTCTCTACCCTTTGTAAAAGAGATAAGTTATTTTGGTTTTTACAAGAAGTATATTCAAGAAAACCGGCCCAAAGACCTCTTGCCCATCATTACTTGGAAATATGTTATAATCCGGCTTAACTTCTGTGTTAGAAAAAGATTAAAAAAAAGTTATCCAATCAAAGAATAGTCCCAAGGGTCGCGCCCTTTTTGAACATTACCGATGTCATTGTTCGGTGAAGATCATTGAATGTTCCAAGAGCTCGTTTTCTTTTGTTGTAGCTTTCCAATTAGCGGCTCGCTCATTGTTTTAGAAGAGTTGTAACCGCAACCGCCCCTAATAACTGACATTCGTTGTTGTTGTTTTACGGTTTTGGTTCAAAGGTGTGCACACGAATGGAATCGTCATCGTGTTTCTTCCGTTAATTGCTTCCAAAAAAGAGGATGTGTTTTATGGCTTTGACATGCTCGCGGATTGAATTAGAATTCTGATATTCTTTTTTTTTATTTCCTCATCTGGCGTTCAAAGAAATAAGACACATGTGGTAATCTCAGAAAGACTTCATGTTTCAACTTTTGGAGAGGAAATTTTTTTTGGCATCAGAAAATATAATTTGGGTCTAGAATATTTAAATTACTTTATCTAAATGACTGAAAATAAATTCATGTAATTTGAAATTATATATATAACTGTTATCGAACTGCCGTGCTTTTATTTTTCCATTTAATTCATACACAGTGCTGCCTTCTTACAATACCGCAGTTTAGAAATATACACGTATGTTGTCTAAATAACGTGGCTCAAAAACAAGGCACGTAACAAAAAAACTCTTATTCCTCAAACCTCAAAGTCGTTTCTTCCAATATTGTTATCCCAGAATAAGGAGTTTTAATATATACAAAATTGAATTTTGATGATATAAAACCGGTGATCTTCAGAAATTGAACCAAAAGGAGTTATAAAATTTCGTTTAATTTTCGAACAGGTTAAAAACTGTCTGTTTCTACTTATTATTTCTATTTGACTAATAACAGAATAGCTAAATTTTTATTGGTACTTATTTATGTTTGGATTGAATGAAATAAAACCATAAAAAAGAACGAAATTTAATAATACATCAAATGTCATTTTTCTTTCAAACTAACTTTCATCTTGTTACCAGGGTTTGGTAATATATGTGATTAATTAAACCTTACAAATAAAAGTTAATATGTCTACTTTAATGTTATAAGGTATTTTCTCCCTCCCTTCCAAATGCCTTCGTGATGTCATGGGGAGCATAATTGATACGTATTCGAGAGGTCCAGGGTTCGAGTCCGGAGAGGGCATTGCACATTTTTCGCGTCTCCTGCTTCAAAAAAATCCTAATGATTGTTCAAGGTATAAAATAGATTTCGTGAAATTCAGTGAATTATATACTTCCTGGTGTACATATTCTTTTAAAACAAAAATAATTAGAATTTGTTTAATTTTTGTTCTTTTAAAACAAAATTTGTTTAATTTTCGTTCAGCAAATTCGCTGACTGGGTTAATTAATGGAAAACCTACTTGCAGCTACAAATTTGTTTTATAACTTATTTTTTTTTATTTTACTTATTTATTTATTTTGCGAAGCTGCATTATCTCCACTTTCTGCTGCTCTGAAAAACTCTTTACTCACCCCTGAAACCATTCATGTATACCTAACACACTTCAGACGTTAGCTTTGCTAAAAATAAACAAGAACTTAGGTAACAGTATTGGCGCAAAATGAAAAGAAAAACCTTTTCCCTCTCATTTAGTTTGCTTCTGGTGGCATTTTCGACCTCTAGACGACGTGACGAGACCTGTCGACGACAGTTTCTGCTAGACATATATGCCCTTCCTAACATTTTCGACAGCTTAATTTCAGCATAAGCTGAAAACTGCCATAAATATTGTTTAAGCATCAGATTCCAGGTAGAGAATTTGTAAAGGTGTGAAATTCTTTCATCCCTTTGTTTGCAATATTTATCTGTTTTAAAAAAAATACTACGTGCTTAACTTTCCTGAGAAATATTTATGTGACTTTGTGGGAAGTTTCCTTTTTGAGATCGTCCTTAACATTTCTGAATCCTTTTATGAATGTTTCCTAGGATATCTTCTTTAATCTCTTTATCTTCTTTTTTATGGTAGTAATATTTACCTTCTTACAATGACCAAGATTGATTCAGCGATTCCGAAGAAATCTGTAACATTCATTTGGTAAGGCTGATGAACCTTTTTAAGTCAGTATTATCCCAAATGTCAGTTGTAAATCCAAGGATCATAGTTCTATACATTTTTTTTCTGAAAATAAATTGTAGTTATATTAACCTATGGAAATTTCATTAAAACCTTCCATGATTTGACTGTGGGATTTAGCTAAGTCGAAAAAAAATTCAGCATGTAAAGCTCAATTAAACAATTGTTTGCTAACGGAATTAGCTGACAAAATTATATACAATAATTCCATGAAAGGGTAGTCCCTCGAGGTTTTCAAAAACAATAAGAATCATAGGTAAAATATTAATGTAATATTAACGTAACATGAATGGTTACGTATTTCAATAATTTACTGTGCGTGTATGTATTGAAGTTGGGAGCGAATTACAGACAGAAATATGTACACAAGTTTATAACTGACGAGATATTTTAAATAGCATTTAAGACTGATTTGCTAGTGATTCCTCAACAGTGCAGTCGTCTATTTTATAACATTTAAATATTAGATTATTTTCTACTAAATGAAAACTAGAGTGTGTAAATAAATAGCTTAGCATCTACAATAAATAACGTTTATTTCAGTTAGTATATCAATAATCATTCTTTACCATAAAAATTTATTTCGTCTTTTATGTTCACATATCCAGTAAAAGTAAGAATTAGAAAAATGAAAGCCTATTAAACTAACTGGGTTTCATTTTTCTTTAGCAAGCAATTGTTAAACTTGAATAGGTTAACATGGACTGTACAAAAGATAGAAGAAATTTCCCAGTTGTCATCTGTTTTATTAGAGAAAAACGCGGATCTCGTGATCGTGAAATTTCATGGCTTGAAATTCAAAATTAATAATTTTTCGAAAATTTCGTGTGCCGAGGATGTGCGCTAACGACTTTTAAACATCTGCCTACGTGAATGATTCACGTATAGGATTATTAAACGTAAAATCTTTCTTACCTTTTGCGGAAACGTTGTCAGTGTGATCTTAAGAACTAGCGAGGGCTTTGGAATTCATTGGAATTATTGATAGCTGTCAGAAATGAGAGATCCAGAATCTGAAAGAGATAAGACAGTTCTCGAACTGTCCTGTATGTCTGAAGTATTCTAAAGCCATTATTGTGCATGTTTGCAACCACTATTCGACAACATAAAATTGGTTTGAATGCTTGTCGTTCCTTTATTGGTTTTCTTAGCATCACTGAGCACATCGGCAATGGTGCATAGAACGAATTTCCAACAGAGAAGACTGGCACTAGATGATTTTCATTCATGAATCTCTTTTATGTTTAGAAGCTGTGAATATACGAAGCTGCATTAGGAGGAAGGCTGACGGTTACAGTAATCCATTGTGAGAACTCCATACAGAACGAATCCTTGGTATCGCATTATGAGACCATTTCAATTTGAACACATTAAGATACATGGAAAATCACTAGTTGTCTGATGGTGTTAGTACCTTATTTTGAGATGTTGCAAAATCCAATTTTTCTTCAGCAGAATAATGCATCGTTACGCATTTCCCGGGTATTCTTACATTGCCTCAGTCAAGTTGATATTCCTTGGCCTCTGGCACATTAGATTTGTCGCCTATCGAGATGCATAGAATGACTTCAGGAAGTCGTTATTCCACTGGCAACAATCCTTGTATTCACAAGAAAGGTGAATGAAGCATGGTTGGGCATTCCTAAAGACAACATTCGCCATTTAATCCATTTCCTACCCTGCTGTCCTGCTTTATTTACGGAAACTACCGGTTTTTGTGTAATTATCCATTAATTTATTACCGAATTCTTAATGTATAACAAGAGCCTTTTAATCACTGCAATTAATTTTGTTTTCCTTTAGACAATGGTTGTAGGAAATACGATTACAAAGGAGAAACGTGTAGATTATTATTTATGATTCGTAAGTGCAAATCAGAGTATTGCTACGTGTACTTAATATGTATTAACATCAGAAATTTTATATGAAGATAATTAGGAGTGTGAAATGTACAAAGATACATTAAGTTACGTACCATCAAATATGCTAAAATTATTTTTCATTCTCACTCTTATATAACTCTAAATACTACTAGGGGAATAAATTATTAATAAAGATACTATTTGTATTTTATTTTATCAGAGTTGCTCGTAAATACTCAGTAATTTTTTTTATTCAGAGCAGAGTTTCTGCATTTATCTTAACAACTTTTTTTTTTTTTTGGTAAACGTTTAGATTAACAATGTATTGAGTTTCTGCTTATTATACTTTATTATACTTCCGTTACTCAAAAGATATCTTTTGTTAGTGAAAGCTTTATTGAAGCCATTTTAAAAACTAAAGAAATTCTCTAGCAGACTTGTATTACAAATTTTATTATTTGACTACATTTCTTATAAAACTATAAGGAAGATGAGTCTACCGCTCCTTAAGGATATTTTTTAGGTTTTTACTCATTTAAGTTGCCGACAGTGTATATCTTTCTTTCATATATTTATTTTCCATCATCATAAGAAAATTACTACTCGGAACCGTAATGTATTCGAAAATTTCCGTTAAAAATAGACTTCTCCCCTTACACATATTTTCAATTTCCAATTCTTTTTATCATTTTATATATCGTTAACCCAAATATCTTCAAAATCATAGTGATTTCATGTCACATTACTCCCCCCTTCCTTCCGGCTAGATAACATAATTGTTTGGAACTGCCATTTCAGGTTTCTTGTTTGCTGCTACTGGTTTAAACTTCGACGAGCTCTTTGGAATATTTTTCGATCTCTTTCTCTCTCTTTTTACCTCACAAGGGCGTTAGCCCGAATGGGCTATTAGTCTCGAACCGGAATTTTATGTCATCCACTATATATACGGCTCTATCACTATACTGCCACAAAATATTACCGCCCTATATTATGTATAAAGAAATTAAATAATGAAGAATCTGCATGTATGTATGCATACTCCTCGCATTGTGAAAAACGAGAGCCATCAAATTCTGAATAACGTAGTCCTCCACCGGAGCATGTACATCCGAAAGCCCGAATTTCGTATTTTATATTTTGTAATTTTAATGAGCTTTTGATTAACAAACTTAACGATCTAAAAGCGAGCAGTGGCAACACTCTACGGAATAAAGCATTTTTTATCTCCAGCTCGCCAGACTGTCTATTGAAAATTTTAAATATATGCTGGTTTTAAACATTTTGGGGCTTTGCCTCTGAATTGAATTTTATCTGGCATAAATGCGAAAAACGTGGTATTTAATTAATAAATTTAACACACGAAACGTTAATAATAAAAAACTAGAAAAAAAAGTTTTACGAGTCATCTTACTAAGAAAATTGAACACTGATATGATAAACTGAGAAAAGACTGAAAAAAAAATAGAAAATGTAGGCCAACGCTTAACACTGCATAAGGAATTCTAAACATACATTGCTATGCTGCTTTTAAAATTTTTGAAATTTAAAATTGCGGTCAAATTGTATGTGGCCCAAGTGCGAAGAAAATGTTTAATAATAAAGCTAAAAAGACAAAAGAAATTGTTTAGCTGAAATGAGTGGAACAGCAGACTGCGAACTCAGCGAGAGCGCGGAAAAAACTTAATAAACCATTTTGGGCGATCGTTAAAATTTAAATCTTTTCAGATTTAAAAAAAATATATTATTAGTTATTTATTTTATTCCATTTTGCTAATTATTTAGTCATTTTCCACTTCCATCTTGGGGATAGTATGGAGGGGAAGGGGAGAGATTGAGGAGGGAGCAGGAGCTCTGCATTTCAAGGATATCGGGATTCCGGATTTGGCAACTGCTGATTTTGTATTCTGCTTGACTGTTTCCACGTGTCGCAGAGACATATGTCAGCGGCTATTGACAAGACACCCTATAACTGAAGCTTGCCTTTAACATATTCCCTAGTTTGTTGTTTGTCAGATCTTATTGAAGAAATATAACTTCTTTTTCGTACTCCAAGTATGCGGAACACCGGAATTCTTTCTTTTGAGACGAAGTAAAATGAAGCTTGATATTAGCGCATTTTTGTGTTATTGATAAAAAGAAAATTATATCAAGTGGTATTACTTTTTTGGAAAGTTGTCAAATTACGTAATTTAAATGCCTGTATCCGCCAAGTAATATTTGTCGAATGTGTAGCTTATACACATCAATAAAAAAGCAAACACAGATTGTATGCACGCATATTATTTTTTGCTTATTTTGTGGGTCATTTTTAGCCATAGAAAGGACTCCTTTTCTAAAAATAGATTAAACAAGCGTGATGACATTTTATCGATTCTCTGCATATTTAGATTTAGAGCCAAATAACTATGTCAATGGAATTTTATTTAATTTTTAATTTGGGAGCTGTCATTAGTTGATTAAAGAATACGATATGGCATCGATACAAAATCACATGTACTATAACAATTTTAGATATTCATTTTATAATAGAACGAATATTTAAAATTATTTTGAAAGCTATTCCTAATTTTGCGTTTGCCATGTTTTTTATCCTTTACGTTTATGTATTTTGTAATTTTTACTATTAATTACGCTATTATGTTGGGGAATGGCTCTTTTGCAAGGATAGTTCCATCTTTACTTTCACAATTTCCTTAGCATTATATTTGGCTTGTACTTTGAATCTAATTGACCATTTGCTTAATAGTTTTTTTTAACTTGCTGTTTGAATCAGTTTTGGCACAATCTCTTCCTGATTTTAATTTTTACAATTGATCCTTGAAAATAAGGGCGACGAAATATAATCGCTTATGGTTAATTATTGTTAGTTGAACGGGGATTAGTTTGTTTTCCTTGATTGATCAATTAATTTCCGTTTAATGACATAATTGATTTTATGATTAAATTAAAAGCATTTATTCGTCTTTTACAGTTTAATTTGATTTTTAACGCTTTTACCCTGCTCTTTAATTTACTTTTATTAAAGCCTTTTCGTATGCTCTAGAACATACTTTAAATATTTTTACATCACTAGCATTAAACATTACGAATTTTCTTTCTATTCCTAGGGCATAATTTAATTATTGTTCTTATAAATAAAATTTTTATTTTTTACTGCGCAGCTTCAGCACTAGTATTGGAATTTTTAAGGACTTACAAATTATCTTTTTATTAGTTCTTTGAATGTGTGTATATATATATATATATATATATATATCCAGACGGTGTTCACATATTTACATATTCACATATTTTGATTTTCTCCGTGAATTTAAATATTAATTTTAAATTACAGTTGTGACTGGCATCAAACTGAAATAAGGTTTAATTATCGTCTGCAGCATTAAAAATATTCTTTTCTTTAAAATGTAACTGAGAAGTTATAAGGTTTCTCCTTCAATCTCTTGACTTTCTTCGTTAGCATAAACTGTGAAACCTTA
>KK119661.1:5655-19291 GCA_000611955.2 Stegodyphus mimosarum
GTCTGCATAAAATATTTTAAATCTGAAAAAATATTTAAAATATTTGTAAGAAAGCTTGTATATCTCTTATAATTTTTTAGTGTATCATAATAGTATCACAGAATTTTTTCTTTGGGGCTACAGAAATATGGTTAAGACTCCCTGCCCAAAAAAAGAAGCCTCTTTTACATTGTTACAAATTTAAGAATATTAACTATTTTGTTTGGGTTATTGAGATTACAACTAAGCACACTAGGACTACACTAGCACTAAGGGAAGAGATGCCTTCATGGAATATTTTCTAAGAGAAATTGGCTTGTACACACATTCCATATCGGAAAAACTACAAAAATGCCCACACAGCCAGCCTGTTCATTTGAAATCAAACCCAGGTCAGAACTACCACTGTTCAGTGGCTTTACTGCCTGGCCACTGGTGGGCACTTTAACATTTTTAATTCGTGGTTAATAAACAGTGTTTAAATCCCTATTGATTCTGTATCACCATTTATTGGGTTGTTTTCATATCAATGCTTTTGCTGAATTATCCCCAAAATGCATAGGACAGGGAGGAAGGAAGCTTTTCCTATCAGAAACAGAATGCTACACATCTTAAACAGTTCTCTAGAATTCCTTCAAATTTGGTGCATAACAATGTTTTTAACCTTTTAATTCATGCCTTTGTTCTCAACTGAATTTTGGCCTGATGACCTGAAAGGGCCATTTTGCAAATTGTTATTTTTTCTAATTAACTCAATCATACTTTCAACATTTAAAAGTAATCTCAAATTCTTAATATTCTTTCCTTTTTTTTTTCTGCAAGAAATTTTGCTTATCTTCATTTAACCCTGCCCTTTTCTTAAATAATGCACACGCAACTGGAGTTCTTTTTACCATTTATTTATCACATGGAAGAAAAATCTTGCATTATTACAATTCATTAACTTGCATTAGAAAATTTCATCTTTTTTCTATTGCCAAAACAGTTTTATAAAAATCTGTATACTGGAAAGAAAAATACAGCTTAACCAGGAAGCTGGGCTCTTTTATGGCCACGCGAGACTGCAACAGAGCATCAATCCTCTTTCTTTTGAATTAGCTTTTCATCAGCTTTGCTGAATTCTTTGGATCATTATCTTGTTGATAATGCCACTTGAGTGGTATGTTCTCTTCTGCCCATGGTAACATTGAGTTTTCTAAGATATCTACATATATTTCTTTGGTCATCATACCATCTATACAAAATAAAATGGACCCATGCCATATTATAAAAAGCTGATGTGTACACCACATGACTTCCTTGTACGGAATATTATATTATATGCATTTTTTCCTGCATTTTGTTCAAACTTATTGAATTGAATTAAATCTACTTCATTGAGAGTGCATAAACCACAATAGAAAAAATGCACTCTTTAAAATTCATTATATTTATTTACGATGGTGACACCCTGGCACTAGATTCACTTAACAGCATCACATCTCATTAATTTTACAACTCAGTCTAGTCTTTTACACGATCTGACATACTTACAGCTTGAAAATCAGCCACGAGATATGCAGGGATATCACCTTTATGCAGGTGCCCATTTACCGTGAAATTGTTACCGTTTTGTCGGACGAAACTGGACATTCACTCACTAGATATTCAGCATTTTTCTAGGTATCATGGCAATCCTGCATTTATCAGTTATTAAAACTGATAAAATACTGAATGTATTAAAGAGAATTCCTAGGAAAAGGGTAAATGAAAAACTTGAACAGCTAAGAAAGAAAACTCCAATCATAATATGGTCTTTTTAAAAAAAGGAGAAAAGTTTTGTGGGCTGTGACCATGTGTTCAAGAAGATTAAAAGACAAAATATGGAAGCAATTTTATATGATCATGGCAATACTGTTTAAAATACTTACCTTTATTTTGTTCTTGGTACTATGTCTTATTTTTACTATTTTATACTTATCATTTTATTTAAATTTGTACTTTTAAAATTTATTATTAATTTACTGACTTGTCATTTGCTTTATTAATTTATTCAATTTTTATGCTATTTTTAACAATTAATAAATAATTTAAATTATTAATATTTATCATATATTTTTTATATTTAATATAATTATTTTATTTATTTACTTCTGTTCACCACACTTGATTGTCTTCTACAGAGCTTCAGAACTTCTACTGTTAGAAGTTAATGCCTGATTACACAAGATATCATGACTTCAAATCATATAAAAAAAGGCAAAATGCAGCTAAAAACTAAATGTGAATACAAAATGTGACATATTTTTATATGGCAAATGCCGATGAATATGACTGGAGTCACTGGTCTTTGTCTTTTGCACTAACTATGGTCTGTATGGTTTCATCTTTAATTTTTTATGCAAAATATGCCACACAGTTCTTGTTGACATTTCTAATTCATGCGAAGCTCAGAAGACATTTTGCACCACTTGTGGCAAGAGTTATATTATCACATCAACGTCTGTAGAATGACACATGGTTCCCACATAAGTGTTTCTAAAATGAGTATTGTTGAAAAAAACTTTACTATTTAAAATGATGTACCTCATTACTTCGTTCTGCTACTCATTTAGCTGCAATAATTTTTTTAAAATATTCCTGGACTTTTGAAACAAGCTGTACTTCTACAGACAAATACTGATGGCCCTTTATTGTTTGCACCAATGAGAGCCCAATTTATTATAAATGCATATACAGTTTCTTAAATATATCAGTTTTTTACACTAATACACTCGGTCTATAACTTGCATGCAATGTAATATTATGACTTACGATATAATGCTAAGTTAAATTTTTCCCATGAGAATGATAACCACTTTCAGAATTCACAGTGTTGCAATAGTATTACAGGACATGACATGAAGAAAGGAAAAATTATAGCTATTTTTAATATATCTATATAAAGAAAAAGAAGAAACACTGCTATCTCAAAACAAAATTATTAGTAAACTTACTTTAATAACAGAGCCTAATGTTACATGCTGGACGGAGTCAACATAATCGGCAATGATATATGGTACTAATTTACAAAACTCATTCTTGTGCCTAGCTATGACAGTCAGCAACCTGCAACATTTTTTAAAGTTATTAATTCAACAGTACATCCTCTAAAACACTATTAAATAAGGTTAATATTGCTGAAACTGCATATATTTTGATAGTATAGTCATAATGAATTACATACCTATCCATGTTTTGTGCACATAAATGGATATCCTGTTGAATATCTTTGCTACAAGTACTTATGTTATCTTGATCTCCTGTTAATACTAGTGACTTCAACAGATGTGAAGTTAGTTAAAAAATAATAAACCAAATAATTATGCACATACAAATGAAAATGGCAGCAGAAAATGAAAATATGCAGCTCAGTATGAGGAAGGAAAAATGTTTCCATAAAATTAAACACATAATCCTTAAATATATATATTATATAGGCTGCAATGATTTAATTAAACATAATTATAATTAAAGGGGAATACTCCTATTAAAATTCTTATATTTCAAATTAAGCCACCCAGATTATAGTGGTTAGGGGAGCAAACTGCCATACCGAAGACCGGGTTCAAAGTCCGGAGAAGGCATGGATGTAAACTGTCTATCCCCTCATAGGAGGTAACGGTGGCTGCCTATTAGGTGCCTCCACAATAAAATGGCCATCATTGCTGGCCTTAGGAGTGGCCAATGCTAGAAAAGGAAGTGCCTGCCATTCGGGGGGATTTCAAATTAAATTAAGAAAGCTAATAAAGAACTACGATTAGAAGTCTAAATAAATTTCAATTTACAAATTTGTAATTTAGGCATTAATTTTAATCTTTTAGTATAAGCTATATGAAGGCCATATCCAAAACCTTTAACAAGGAGAATAAAGTTGGATGGCTTAGAATGGAAGATTTGTACATATTTAAATAGTACAAAATATAAAATTTTTAATATTCTTTTTCTGACTTCTAAGCTTTAACTAACTCAGAGTCACTTTACTTTCTGAAGTTGCAATTACAGCTCGTTTTGTATGAAGATTTTTAACTTTTACTCTATTATCTTTTTCTGTTTCATGACTTTTAGTCAGAAATTATAAAAATAATTTATTTACCTATTCGATTTAATAGCTAGTCATACTTTCTAGCCATGCCATAATTATAATTTTCACCAACCTAATTTATGCTATTCTCATAAACCTGGCAACAACAAGCAAAACACCTGCCCTTGGGATAAGGAATAATGCAACATTCATTGTAGATACTAAAATAATATACAGAGCAAGTTCTTGGTTTTCAAAAATTGGCCTATTGATTTTTAATATACATTCTGGCCTATTCATTTTTGAATTTGGCATTTCATTTAATAATTAAATATTTTTGATATATTAACGTATACTTCTTTTATTTACATTTGCATTGTAATATTTTAGTTTCACATTTTTACATGTTTTGATCATCTTATTGATTCGATACTTACGTTTTGTTCTAAAAGTATTTTTGCATTTAAATTAAGTTTTTCATTGCAAATAATTTTAAATTAATTTACATTGTGTAATTTTTGATATGCATATGAGTATGCTAAATATGGGAAATCAAATATTTAGATTTAATTTCATTTCTATTTTCGATCTGCATATGTATAGCAAGGACAAAACACGATTCCTGAACGGTACGGTTGGCAGGTGTGTGAAATAAGCTAATTTCCCCTGAAGAATTGGCACTATTTCGTACTATTTTCAATTGTTCATTTTTAAGAAATTTTCTTTATGCAGCTTTAATTATCATTTGCAATTTTTGTCCCAATTTTTCCAAAACTTTTTAAAATTAAAAAAACTTTTAATGTTACTTAAAAATTATGAATTTGTAAATGGTAATTCTTTTACTTTATTAGCTTTCTTAATTTAATTTGAAATATAAGAATTTTAATAGGAGTATTTCCCTTTATATATACCTATGCATATAATTAAATTATAAGCACACAGACAATTTTTGAATTTTGAATTACGACCAAAAAAGTTTTAACTATGAAAGGAAATGAAAATTAATTACAAATGTAGGAGATGTAGGAGAATAATAGTCAATAGCTTTTGGCTAAAAGTAACATTTAAAAGAAAATTTCAAAATCAAAATTAATTTTCAAAAATAATTAAAATCATGAAAAACATTAAAAATGAAAGAACATAAACTGATAATAGTTGAATTATCATTCTCAGGTTTTTTTAACGTCTTCAGGAGGTAGTAAAATTAGAAAACGATACCACAACTACACCTGGCCCGCTAGATATGTTTTTGTTCATCCTAAATTAACAGAGGTAACTAAATTTTTTATTTAAATTAAAATTAACACTAAGATTCAAAATGAATGTAAATCTTAATATGAGTGTGCAAATATTTTACTTCAAATAAATCTTTACTTTTAGGTGATAGACCCTATTTTTTAACATTAATTTAAAAATTATATGACATGTCAAGAATTTATCTGTTCACAATTTTTTAAACCATTCAAACTTTGCACTTCCGGTTTGTTTACCTTAGTGCTGAACATGCGTAGAGACTTGAAAACAGAACTTCTACAGACTTTTCTACTGTTAAAAATGGAAAACACAGTGAAAAAGGAGGAACTATACAGAATTATCTAAGTTTTTCTACATTATCACTTTTTGAAGTACTGTCAATCCTTTATTAATAAATGAGTTACTTTCATTGTAGAATTAGCAAAAATTTACTTTGGAAGTAATTTTGTTGATAGATTTAGAATTCTTTTTACATAATTTTTTTTTTATATCCTTTTCAAAAAAGATCCTTCTAAATATATTTTTAAATATATGAAATTATATTTTAAAATACATATAATAGTTTTGTATTAAATTAATCTTGATTAAAAGACTCTTAAAGCATGAGTATGTTTTAGTTATTTATATACAAAAATTAAGCACGAAAAAATTTACAAAATTAGAAAGATCTGGTCAGATCTTTCTGAACTTAATTCTCACTAATTTTGGTCCAGAGATGTGCAGATTATCAGAACTCTATGTATATACTATATATCAGACTATGTATATATTATGTTACATAATCAGAATAGAAATTCAAAAGAATTATGTTTAAACTAAAGACATTTATAAGCTACCTGTGAAGCCCAGAAAAAGTTAATAACAACTGTTATACTAGAATTGCAAATAAAATGCTGTGTATTATTTTAGCTTTAAAAAATATATGATTTACATGCTTTTTTTCCTTGAAACAAATCAATCAATCTGTTCAAAATTTTCTTAAAACAAATAAATCGATTGTATCACAGGTTCTTTTAGCTTTCCTTTCCAAAGGACAAAATGACTTAACAGCACAGCACATTTTGTTCTTTGTGACAATGCCATTCTATGAGAAATCTCCCTAGTTGCTTTGCAAAGGTTTCTTTAATAATGAAAAACAAAAACTAAATCTTGATTATGTTGTAAATTAATCAGGCATTTGAGAAGAAGAAAATGTTATTTTGAACTTAACTTCTGGTAACCCTAGAAATGCCAAGGTGCGCGCGCATCAACCATACCAACTACATCAACCATTCCAACTACGTCAATCACACCCAATTAATACATCCCATGATACGGTTAATCCTTACTTCTTTTTAAGCTTTCGTATGTGCTTGTATGCAAACATTAATGTATCTGTCGCTTTATATTATTTAGTTATAGCTGAATAAATAAGATTTGTGCTTAAGAATGCATCCTATCATTAATGGATACATCCCTCACACCAATGAAGTTTCGGAGATTTAACTGCTGCTGCTGCTGGGTACACAAAAGGTAAGCTAAATTTTGCTATCTTTATTCTTCAGATTATCCTTAGTCACTTAACTGCAAAAATACTTTTGCTAGTGTACATATAAATTTGCTTTAACTTTGTGATACACAGATTTTATGTCATATTTAACTTCAAGAATTTTTCAAAATGAGCGGAACATAAATTACACAATCCTTGTTTTCTTGCACTAAACAGAGTACATACAAAAGTGCTAAGAACATTGTACAGAAGATTTATTTGAAGCAAGTTGGTGAGCATTTAATGACTACATCTTGCTTACTATAATGTATTCAAACACACTTTTCAGTTAAAATAATTTCATAACTACCATATGCTAACATAATTCAGGGATTATTAAAAATGACTTACTATTTATCAACAGACAGCCATATAAACTGAGACATGTTATTCCACATATCAGCATGCAGACCAAAACTTTTTAAACTATGACAGAAAATATCGACTATAAATGTTGTTTTTTAAAATTATTAAATGAAAAATGAAAAGGATATTAGTAACAAACGAGAGATAATCTGCTGTTATTGTCAGAACTACATCCGGATAATGTACAAGTAAATTGTACACTATATCCCATACAGAATTAAAGCACCTAATGTAAGTTTTAAGCTCTCTTCCTTGTTTGTTAATCTCAATAGATGCACAAGAATGAAGAAATTGAATTGCACACTGTCTGGGAAGGTGTACCTGAATGGGGGAAAAACACAAGTGATGTTTGAAAAAAACATATATCACTTGTCACATGCACATGTACATAAACATACAAATGTAAATAAATGTTTTTATATACTATTCAGTGGATGTGAATACAACAGATAATTATTTCCACTGATACATAGTATTCAAACATTTAGGTACATTTCCGAGAATAGTAATCGCAATTTTAATGCTAAACATTGCACAGTTGAAAGTTTCAATAATTTTTTACACTGAATATTTTAAATAGTTTATCATAAAAATATTACACTCATAATACAAAACAAATACACAAATATTTATATAATAAAAATTTATATACTGTTTATTGAATGTGACGTACAAAAGGGAAAAAAATTTCCCTCAAATATAATATTTAAATATTTATACACATTACTAAAAAGGAAGCCACCATTATCATGTTAAATGTGATAAAACTTGTAAATGCACATATTTTCTCAAAATGTTTAAAAAAATAAAAGAAATTAAACATAAGTAAAATAAATAAATTAAGTGTAAAGTGAAATATGAAATTTTCTGAATAAAATCCCAAAATTTAAAATTTATTTTTTAAAATCAAAATTCAAAATTCTCTCAAAATTTATTTAAATAAAAATGTGTACTGAAGTTACAAGCGTAACTACAGGGTTAAGTTGTTATTTATGTTATAAAAGTTCTCAAATTTCATCAATGTACATCAAATCATACTGAAAAAACATGATTTTATTTACTTGACCACTAGCAAATCTGCTGACAACTTGATGCAGTTCATTTAAATACTAGTATATCAGTCATAAGAAACATAAAATATGAGTTAATTTTTAAATACATACAATTAAATATAACAATTCTGCCTTGCTGATGTCACTGCGTGCATTTCACGATGCTTTTAAGTCAATCGAGAGAAAAAAGCCCTTATTTAAATTAGTTATAACAGAACAGAAACAATTAACACGCATTTTAAAATACGGAAGTACATATGAGTACAGTGTTAAAAAAATAAAAACAATCAATATGATACAGGAATCTAAGTTGAGGTATATGAAGCAAATATGTGATTTTTTGCTAGCAGTAGTTGTTTTGAGAATTGTATATATCCTTCCATGGCTAAGTTTAAACTATTAAAAAAATGAAAAATATATATGTATATGCAATGGTACCTCGGCATATATCATTAATGCATTTCAGATCCTTTGATGTATACCAAATGAACTTCGCCAATAAAAAATAAAGGAAAATAATTAACTTATTCTAATAAAAAAATCTACAAATGCAGTGGATGAAATATATACTGAATATAAATGATGCACTGCATATAATACTATACACGGTCAAAGGTATGGCCAAACTTCAATAAGAGCCATATGTTGGAATTCAGGAAAGTTTGAGTACCACAGCTAAATTTTCTAAAAGCACAAGTCCAAATTTACATCATTTTGAAAATAGGTCTCAGATGGAAAGAAATCTCTGATAACTTCATAAAAAGAAATGAAATAAGTTACTTTCTTTTGGGCATTGAGTAGTTTTAGTTTACCATACTTCATACATATATTTTATTTGCATAAGAGCCGCACCACTCGCTTGTGAGAGCATCCCGTGGCTCTTGAGCCATGCTACGGCCACACTTGCTGTACATAAATGATTTCTACTATCCAGATCAAAAACAATTTTTCAATATGCTCTAACATCTCTGATCTTTGTTTGGTAATCAATTTCACCCTCTTCATAATGTTAGTCGGTTTTTAACAGCATCTTTAATTTTCCCAACCTTGGGCACCACTGTACTCAGCATAATATGGTGTACAATAGCCACCTGGATATACATGCCACCTTCATACTTTTCAACAATCTGCTTTTTTCCCTCCACAGTGATGCTAACAATTTTCTTCATTGCTTGACTCTTCTCATTAACTTTCCGAAATTTTATATTTAAATTTACAAAAAAGTTACATGAAAAAACATAGAATAACTTGAAAATTCAGAATTACAATGCGAGTCATTTGCTGAATATTAGCAAAAGGTGTACGGATGCTCATGGACAGCCATAGTATTCTATCAAAAACAGTGAACAAATCTAGTACGTGCAGTCATGACTCATTGAACTCAAATAATATTCCAAAACAATTATTGCATACTGAACAAAAACTTTCATGTCCAAACAGAATGTATGCCAAGTTGGACTTATTTCAAAGCAGACATATACTGAAGTAGCACTGTAATCAGAAATGGCAGGTAAAAAATATCTGACTTATGATGAACAATTCTACAGACTTGTCATAAAATTAAGATATTATGCAACAGTGTGGATCTGGTTTCTCTGTTCGAAATTTAGTACTTAATATGACAAAAATTGAAATGCTTTTTAAGCCTTAGGATGGTTTACAAGTATTTTCAAGAATTTCTTTCAGGTGTTCACAAATCGTACTTTAAGTATCATTTTCTGAACTAAAAAGACAAACATAAGTATGATTTGATTTGAATTATTACATTAGAAAAGCATACTAAAGCTATCTGCTGAAGATAAAAAAATACTTTAACAGAGGACTAAAGAAAAACTGGTTTATATTCATACTGCACATGAGGAAACCCTACAAAAATAACCATGTGAGTCTGCTGAGTAGAGCACGGAAAGGAAAAACAATATGTAAAATGGATACGATAAACATATAATATGATACTAGAGAAATAAAATATATATAAAGTGATATAAAAAATAAATAGTTGAAAATTCAGTCGAATTTCAGATATACACACCTTATCTTGCTTCAAGATGAAATGTAAAAATTCCAGAACAGGAAATTTAACAAGACACAAGCACACTGTTGAATCACATGCCTCATTTACAATACAATGAAGAAAAGATGTGCACTGTAATAAACCAAACACATACAAAATAAATAAATAAATAAATAAAGGTTTTTTATTAAATTACCTTGCAGGATTAGTTAATGAAAAAATTTATAAAAAAATTGTAAAGTGACTTGCCTTTTGCAATGAACCAGAAAAAGAAGAGAAGCGTTGAGAATAATCAACTTCAATTAGACTTTTTACAATTTCTAACTTCAGCTGTAAATACAGCACATCTAAAAGGGCTATTTCGTAGTTATCCTAAAAAGCCATTAAGACAAATTTGTATATAATTTAATAATGCAAAAAGGAAAATAACAAAATAGCAACTAATGAAAGAAAAATTTGAGTACTTCACCATTAATCAGCATAACATTATAAATGCACAGAACCAATCCTAAAAATAAGAAAAACCTACGATTTTTCTTGAAATGCTGACAAATTTGACTTTGTGAAAGTCTCTTTATTATGCATTACTAGGATTAATAAACTACTTACGACATGATTCTGAGACAAAACATATTAAATTAATCATTTAATTAATTATTCTAAATTTAAACTTTGCTTCAGGTTGTTTGGCTACTTTTATTTAATTTTGTGATTTCATACTGATGAAAAATTAAGTGAGAAAGTAAAACTTTTATTTATCAAAATGCTTTAAAACAAGATACAAATAAAATTGATTATTATCATGAGTGTGCAGATAAACTTGGTAATGTACCATTTAAAGAGCAAAATGAAACAAACTTATCTTCATAAATTAACTGAATAGTTATGAAATGCTTTGAAAGTCTTTATAATGGATTAAAGAAAATAAGATTGAATAAAAATTAATCAGAAAAATTATGAGTGAAAAGCAGTAGCAAAAAGTGGAAGTTCTCAAATTTCTCTTTGTTTCATTTAGAGATGACAATATTTATTTATTTATTTAAAAACTTGCCATTAAGAATTTTTTTATAGAAATTTATTTAGCTTTGATACATAATTAACTAATAACTAAATAATATTTAGCTTTGATACATAATGACCAACATTTCCTCTAATAGTATTGCATTTCAGAAAGGGAATATCTAAATTCAAATAAATAAATACTGGGAGATTTGGAGATTTACTAGGAAAAGAAAAGAAAACTGGAAGTCTCTTGGTTCTGCAGGAACGGTTAGCAACTTTGTTTACAAAAATATATCTGCTGTTAGGAGACTGAACTGTCAAAAATACTCTGGAAACTGTTTCTTTTCAACTCAGATTTTTGGGTCTCAACTATAATTTTGGAGCCTAGTTTTATTCTAATTAACTAAAACTTTGGTACAATGTTGGAAACAAAAAATGTGTGGGATTAAAAAAGAAATATGTTTGGAACATTTCTTATTTAACAGCCTTCATATCATCTACTTTTAAAAAATAAGCCATCAAGTATTTGTTCTTGGAAACTATAACTTCAGATAACTAGTTGATAGTGCATTAAATGCCTACTCATTCTATATGTCTTCAGGGGGAATACATATATAAGTGTGAGAAGTATTTCCTTCACATGTACTAATCATCTGGTAAACTAAGCAGTACTATATGATTACAATACAATGAATGATATGCATGAAGCTGAAAATCACAACTTTCTAAATAAAATGGCAATGTTAAGTTATCCTGAATTAAATCAAGTTGCATGAACTATATAGAACTAAATCATGCTCAGCGACATAGATTATTTAACTTACATAATTTTTTTATATAAAATTCTGTTAAAATATTGTCAAGACTTTATATGTTTAGGAAGGGACAAACACCCTTGCAAACTTTTATTTCTGTTGAAAATGCACTTAATCATTTAAAAAATGAATTGTTTACTGCATCATGATTAGATTAATAGTCCCCTCATCAATGATCAATGGCCAGACACTTGAAAGCACTGATTCAAAATGACCTAACTTAACAGTCATAGCATCACCCCATCACTGAGAATGCTGTCGAGGGTGTGCTGCAGAGGGTAGACTAATATACATCTGAAAGGGGGAATAGGCAACTATAAACACCCACGCCTTCTTTGGGATTCAAACTTAGATTCAATACTATGGCAACCGGCAATGATAACAGCTATATTAAATAAGACAACAACAAAAACTATTATTCAAAGTCTATTACTGTTGCAGGAAAATATTTTGAATGAGTTACAGTTACAAAAAAAATCACATGGTTTAAAGGGTATGAAAGTTAGAAGTTAACCTCACATTTGATTCATTTTTTAATGGTTCTACAAAAAAGGTAATAAAATCAATATTTATAATGGCTATTCATAAAAAATATTATAGCATTTATTAAAAAATATAATAGATGAAAACAGAAACATATACATAAATAATTACTTGTAAGTAATAATTACTAACATCAACTATAGTACTAAATTTATATTAATATAGGCTGTTTAAAAAGTTGGACAACTAAATATCTTTTTACAAAATATCAGTCCCTCATGGCTTTAGTTTAATCTTCCAGTGGGTGCATATACATGAGAGATAAAACAGAGTTGAATCTGGGTTTATATCTTTATGCCAGAAAGTGTTATGAATGTCTGGTCTTTGCTATTCTCCCCATTCTCTTTGATGCACTTTGAATTACTGTCTTAACTCTGAGGCATTAATGATATTCATTACCTTCCATTTTCATTTTAGACACACATATGACTACTCAGGAAAATTTCTGTAATATCTTTTTTAGTCCAAAGGGGCTTTGTCCTTGAAGGACTATTGTTTTTATTTTGGCATTTTGCATTGATTCACTATATCCAATTCACTTTTCAAATTGGTGCCACCAAACATTATCACAATGTATTATATTTAAAGAAATTAAATAATGAAGAATCTGCATAAATGTATATATGTTTCTCACATTGTGATAAATCAACGGCACCTAGAGCCATCCAATTTTGAATAACGTACGTTTCCACCCGAATGTGGGCATCTGGAAGCCCAAATTTGGAATTTTGAATTTGTTTTATTATCTATTTCATATTTTGTAAAACTTTAACAAATTTTTGATTAACAAACTCAACAATTTAAAAATGAGTAACGGCAACACTCTACAGGGGAGGGACTTTTAATCTTCTGTGCACAGAACTGTGTATTGGAAATTCTAAAGATATGCTCATTTCAAAACTATTTTGTGATATTGCTGTTGAACTGAATTTTATGGTTTAAGTGCGAAGAACATGATATTTAATAAATAAAGGTAACACACAAAATGTTAAAAAAATGCCCCTTTGGACGTAATTTAAAATCTGAAACATTGCTTTTTTT
>KK119661.1:19305-43825 GCA_000611955.2 Stegodyphus mimosarum
GTAAGAAATCTTATGACTTGATATATTTTTTGTGTGTAATTGCTTTCAGTGTTGAAATAGAGGGATCATAGTCATATACAGTGACTCAATATCAGTTTTCCCCCCTTTTTTTCCAAATTATTAATTTTTTAAGACAAATAAAAAAAGAAATATTTTACATGGATGATCCTAATGATTCTGAGACTCAAAGAAACTTACTTTTATATGAGAATGATGATGGTGAGGATTTTGTTTAGATGAAATCAGTACAAATGAAAATGAATATGCTTCTCAAATATAAGGTAATAGTTGAATGCATTAAGTGATGCAAAAGATATGACAGTTGTACTCATGCCTACACAGCCCACATAACGAAAAAAAAAATTGACTCGTAAGATTCATAGATATGGCAATAAAATCCATCGAAGAAAACTAAATAAATGCCTCACAATATAATTCAATTTCCTGCACTCAGTTACTGGGCCAATTAAAATTCTAACAAGTACTTTAGATCTATGAAAATGTCTCATTATTCATCTGCATCTGTTATGGGATGTTTTAATTCCTCTCATTCAAGAAATGTTTAGACCACAACACTAGGATTGTATAACTATGAACACTAATTTCTTTGTGTTAGTAACAAAGTAACACGGTTGTAATAATGAATATTTATTTTCATTTTATTTTGATAACTCTTTGGTCATTTAATACTTTTTACTGTTGTTTACTCACTTTGTTCCATTTCCTGAAAAAAAAGAAGTCATCTATGGACATAAGTTGTTGAAAAAAGTGTGTTTATTAAAACTTAACAAATTACAGCATAATTTTAATAAGCACTCTCTTAAAAAAATTTATAACAGCATGTCTAAGAAATGTGGGGGACTGTTTACACTGGTATAGATGGCATGCTTGCTGGAAGGTTATGTAGCGAATCAAGATACACTTCTGAAATGCAATAATTTGGTCATGCAGTCATTTTTAGTAAACCCAAGTAAAATTAAAATTTTACACAGGACACATAATATTTCTATGCAAAATTTTTTTTCTATATGCACATTATCAAAAAAATTTTCATCCAGATGATGAAATTCAAATTTATCTGTAATATTAAGAAAATTTTGAGGACTGTTTATTACAGTTGTACATGTTAAATCTTTAAAAGAAAACCTATTACATAAAAAAATAATAATAATACAGACTTATGGGTTATTAATCCAATTCCATCTAATTGAAAAGCAAAATTCTGAAACTTTTCATATGCAAAATTTTAGTTTTTATGAAAGATTATTTTTTTAAAGCAAAATAGCTTTCCTTCAAAACTTGCAGCAAAATGGGCATTGATTCTTTTTCTACTAATGTAAAGATTTATGAATCTTCTTAGAATGCGTAATTAGAAGCAAAATTAGTCTTTAAATTGTAAGAGGCAATTGAAAAAGCAATAATATAAAATGATTAATACATTTTCCTATTCCTTGAAAATGGCACTTAATTTGTACAAAAACTGTTTCAACTAATTTCCTGTGATTTATTTAAAAAGAGTACCTACCATTTCATTCATCAATTCTTGGAAAATAACATTCAACTCTTCCTGAGTAAGAATAGTAGAAAGGGATTTTAAAACCTTCTTTTCAGATTCATTCAAATGAAAATGTATGAGATCACTAGCAGCAAATAAAGTTGGACTGGTTGAAGAATCACACACATATTTTGGACAAACATGTTTACAAAGTCCATTACCTGAACTCTTTGGGGTTGAATAAGAGTGTAAATTCTTTGTGGAAACACTCTGAAGTGAATTTTTTAAACTCGATTCTTTTATTAGTTCGACTTTTCCTTTAAAGTAAAGAAAAATGGTTTTCCAAGCAAGCACTTTGAAATCTTCTGGAACATAATTCTCAAGTTTTTTATTATGTGTGCAGATCTTTGAAACAAATTGTAAGTATACATCTTTATGGTCATTGACCTAAAAGACAAAACAAAATACTGCATGAAACAAATTACAGAAAAATATATTACCATAAATTAAAAATTTTCAAGATTCTAACTTTTTTACCTTGCAGAATTCTAAAATTCACATTAAAAACTGATTTTAACTTCATGAACCACTGACATATGGCACTACTTAACTGATTATATATTAAGATACAGTAACACGCTGAACAAATATTAATTTAGAAGTCAAACAACAAAAATTAGCGTTATATTTTCCAGTTTTCACAGCACTAGTTTCGATGGTTTTTACCGAACCACCATCCTCAGCTGCAAAAGCCTATTTGCACTTTTGCAGCTGAGGATGCATTTGCTGAGGATTCATTTTCGCTTTTTAACCCTGAAACATTTCTAAAATCATTTAAAAAACCATTCATGTATTGATAAATCTGAATATTATTTCTTTTGAATTTTTAAGTTCATGCTTACTTCTTCAGATTGCTTAGAGTTCCCGCCAACATTGTAACAACTAATGCACTACAATTGCTTTATGATACATCTTTACCATAAATAGAAATCTCTAATTAGTCTAAAAATTAATTTTCTTTATAGTAACAAACTTATAAAGCTACACAAGCTTAACAAAATAATTTTTAAACTATTAAGGTACAAAAAGTGAACTAAAAATATACATTTTAATTTTAAAAATAAATCATAGCCATATTATTAAGAAACTAATATTATATATTTTATTTAATGCAATTAAAATGTCACTGTTTATAAAAAATAAAAAGTTATTTTATCAATATTTATAATAATATACTAAAAATAATCCAGTAATATGGGTAGGTAGAAAACATGCTATTTTTTTACGCAGTTACGTTTACAAATGGCATGCATTTTCAGTGACACAGCTGAAAACTAAAGGTTAAGTTTTTAAAAGATGAATTAAGTACTATATTTCTTAATAAAATATTTATCTTTTTGTATTACAACACCTGTGAAATCCAATATATGCACAGGCTTTCTTTTCTGAAATTATAAATGCATTATCAAAGTTTGTAATAATTTCAAATTAGAATTGCTTATAATCATTTGTAAAAATGTATTCTTTTAGTTATATAACAAAAGATTACCGAATGTTTATGTTTACAAAATCATTTCAGCAGCATAATTACTTTCAAAATATGAAATGAAAAAATTCCAAAATGAAAAGCAGAAATCTCCTTAATTACATAGAAATTATATGACACCTATAATCCATCTATATTCATTATATTCAATTAGTTTTGCAACTTGAAAAATACTCAAATATTTCCAGAAATGAGATCAGTTCAACTGTGATGCATTGCAGCAAAAACCTACTTGTAGACTATAGCTCATTTGCATCTGGTTAAGCAACAATCATTTATATGGACTTCATCCTTTTTGCAATTTATTTTGCACACCCCCAAATGTTAGCTAAACTTGTTCATGACCACATGAGAGTTAAAACACCAATTAATTGGCTTCAAAAACATAACTTTTAGTAATCAGTGAATGAAAACAAAATTTAGAATATGAAATGTATAACTAAATTTCATAAAATTCTAAATGGATGTCAACACAAACAGATAATAAGAATATGTTAGTCTTTAACTTTTCCCTTTCCTTTTGCTAGTCTTTAACTTCCTAACTGCCACTGCTTTAATAGTTAATAAGCAGATCTACATTCTTTTTAATTTTTAAAATCGCATAAAATAAATTTTGGTCTTATTTTTAAAAGAAAAGTTAAATGACAATATTTAATTTAAACCATTTTTCTTTAACAGTCCTTAAAAATTCAACAAAAACTGTCTGTATAAAAAGAATTTATTTTTAATCCATGAAAAATAAAAACATAGGCATAGCCTTAAAAGTATACATAATTTACTCAATTAGGACTTTGAAACAAAAGAATCATTGTATGTTGAAAATTTGCAAAATATATGTTTTTATGCCCTGAAGAGTTATTTTAAATCCAGCTTTCTTAAATTAAGAACTACATTGCTTCTTTACAAAATTCTTATATGATCTATCTTGAATTATGCATCAGGGACTTGGGCATTGACTTTACATGATGCATACCTGCCAACCTCTAAAGATAAAAATTCAGAAGATTTCTCCCCCAAATTCAGAAGATTTCTCCAAAATTCAGAAGAACACGAAGAATTAATATCATACTTTGATATTAAAAAAATAACAATTTATGCAAATAGAAAAAAGAAAATTGTACTTACATTAGTAAATCTCAATTAAGTAGTAACTAAAAAATTTATTAGGAAACATAAAACAAGAACTTTATGTTACACAAAAAAAATTATTGCAATGAATTTAGAGTGCATTTTTTGGCTTTAGCCAAAAATTCACTTTCACCAGAGCAGTTCTTGGAAATTCTTTAGGTTTTCTTTCCGTTTTACACTTTTCTCCAGATAGAAAAACACATCAATCAGAAGCTGGTCAATATTTAATGGCAAAGCAGCTGCAGCTTTTTCTGCTGCCAAATTAATTAAGTGGCATGGGCATCCAATAACAATTAATACATTTTATTCTTTTTTGAGGGAAGAGGCTACACCCTTTTTGTCACCCACCATGACATGAGCATTATCTGCACCAAATGAAATGCAGTTTGATATTGGGATGTTAAGTTGTTTCAACTCATTAATTACCAAGGAGGCAATATTTTCCCCCGTAGCGTGCGTCTCCATTTAACAATGGAAGACGCAAAAGACGAGTTTTCATTTCATTAGAAACATCACAGAAATATGTGACAACGATGGGGTAAAGCTTCCAATGGCTGTCGTTGCTGCCATCGATTGACACCGAAAATGCTGAATTCTGGAATGCAGCTATCGTTCTACTTTGTGCATCGCAAGCAATTTCATTCACAATAGAAGATGTTTCGTGCGAGCACAAGCATATTTCTGAGCAATCTTGGAGTCGGGAAACATCCGTCTGAAAAGTTGACCGGCGTGATCGGCAGCGCTTAGCGGCACGTTGTGTTCGATGAGGAATGCAGTAAACAAACACTCTGCCAAAATGAAATCGGCATCTGAATTCGTAGCCAAATTTGAAAAAAAATCATCCACTTTCTTTGACGTTGTCGAAGCCGAAACATTAACTTCATGCTTTTTAGACTTAACATGCTTCACAATGTCGCTTCTTCCACCGTGACTTATTATGAAGTCACACACGCACACGTTGCAAAATGCATAGTTATTTCCTTTGAAGGATTCTTTAATTGTTGGAAATTCGGCTTTGTAGGCAGGCCGAAAATATTGAGAATACGGTTTTTTTGAACTCATTTCGTAACAACGACGTATTAAGAAAATTCGTAGCACGTGCAAACAAAAAAAAAAAAAAAAACAGAATGCGACAATCCACGCTCGCTGAGTCCGAGCTGAGTAATTCCCTTGCTGCTGAAGCGAACGCGAAAAAAATAATCTGGCGCGCACAAAGAAAAGAGTGGGAGAAGCAAGTTCAGCGCATTGGATTGGCTGGTTAAGCGGCGAGTTGGGAGAAACTGCAGGTTACTGGATTCGAAGTAGTCGGTAGTTGGCGGTAAAACACGATGCAATTGGCGAAAATCGCTGAATTGGCGAAAAATTCTAAAATTTCAACAAAAATCACTAAATACACTTGAAAAAGGAAAAAAATCGTAAAAAATGGATTACGATCGTAAAATCGTAAAAACAAACGCATTTTCGTAAAAATTACGAAAAATTCGTAAAAGTTGGCAGGTATGCATGATGAGTAAGCTCTAGGAATTTTTGAGTGAAAGATCTTATGTTGCATTTTTGATGGGGTCCAAGTGAATGGATCATGGAGAAGATCTAATTTAGAACTCTATAAAATTTACAAACAATGTGATATTGTAAAATTCATCAAATTACAGTGACTTGGACTTGAATGGGCTGGCCATCTGGCTAGAATGAATGAAGATCATTGCTGCAAGAAAATCTTTCTGGCAAAGCCCATAGGAAATAGATCTCGGGGCAGACTCCTGCTAAGATGGATTGATTGTATCAAAAAAGATCTTAATATTTTAAAAGTTAAAAGAATGGAAAATAGTTCCAAAAGTAAAGGTGCCCGGAGAAGGCCAGGACCGATTCAGGGCTGTCGAGCCATTGAAGAAGAAGAAGACTTTGAAAGCATCAAGATGATATTTTGATTCATTTCAAACGTTAATTACAGACTATGACAAAAGAAATTTTTATCTGCAGTTAAAAATACTATATATTTCTGCTATTTTTAAATAGGTAAAAATTTTGTACATAGTTTACATTTTTTTTCTTTCAAATAATACAAAAGGATATAAATAATATTACTGGATTACAAAAATGAGAGAAAAAAAAAGTACAAATTCTCAAGGAAAGTAATTTATTAGTTTTAATATAATAATACTTATTAAACTGATTAACATACCTGGCCTTGTAATAACTCCAAAACATTTTCAAAAATATTAGGCAGAAGTTCCAAACATTCATGTTTCTTATTTTCATCAAACTGGAAGGATGCAGATGTCATAATTTCAAGTGTTTCCTTGTAGGAATTAATTAGAAGACTGTACATCTGGCCATCTGGTACTTCAGAAGAATCGTATTTCAAACATTTAACAATATGTGAACAAGTTACAGATGCTATGCATTCAATTTTTCTTTTGTAATCATCTTGCAGATAAGCTCGTTGGATAATCTATTAAAAGGAAACAAGAAGTTCTATACATTTCAAAAATCTATTACACATACATTTATAAAGCTTTATTCAAACTCTATGTATGAAAGTTTATCATACCTTTGCCAGCTCCTGTAGTAGCACACAGATAATAAGAATAGTGACTTTATTTTCCAAATTGATTTCAAGCTGAAAATTATAAGGGAAAAAAGTCTAAACCAAAATAGGCATTATATTGTTTGACACACACACCAATTATTAGATGTTTCATGATACAATGGTTATTAGCACATTTTAAGCTTAAAAACTTTACAGTAACTAAGTACAATAACAGTATTAGCATTCATTGTAGAATATAGAGAAATCAGAGATACATTTAAATTTCAATTAAGATATACAAGGCTTGTTCAGAAAGCTTGAGAACTTTTAAGGAAGTAAGTTCTGGTAACTAGTATTTCATGCCAGTAATCTTAGCAAAAAATTTTATTTGTTGTGTTTATTGACTAGTTACTGTATTATGCTACTTTGTTTAAGCATTTGCTGTGTTTATGCTGCAATTTTCAAAATAGGTAATTTCATAAACAGCATATTAAGATAAAATTTTATGTTAAACTTAAAAGGAAATTTACAGGAGCCCATAAAATGATAAAGCAAGTTTATAGTGATCACAGCTTAAGTTGTATGCAATGTTATGAATGGTTTATACATTTCAACAAAGACTCAATAATTAATTTACCATCATCATAATCATCTAGATTTAAGGTATCCTTTGACCTCAACTGACAAAATTAATTTAGTTTATATTTCTGAAATAATAGGTTTAAATTGGTGATTAACGGCAGAAAATGGTTGATGATTATAACATTTCAATTGGATCATGTCATTGCATTTTAACAGAGAAACTGGAGATGTGTGAAAGTATTGCAAAATTCACCACAAATCTACTGATTCCAGATAAGAAAACAATCACATAGTAATTTGTCAGAAACTTTTGGATCATGAAAATGAAGACAAAAATTTCATGGAAAAGGTTTAATAAGGCAAAAGAAAGCATGACAAGCTAATTTTTTCAGTAATTTCATTTAATCTATCAAGTGCGAGATTACTAGAAATTCAAAACTTTACAATGCAATTTTACAGTATTTGGATCCATTATAAAACAAATGTATTTCTGAAGCTTAACATAAAAAATGTTTCAGCTTTTTGAAAAGGAAACATGTGTCAGACTGCCTTGAAATGCATGGACCTTTTCTGCAAAACCTATACTAATTTCAAGTTAAATTTTAAATTTTAATAATCGGACACTTTTAAGGTTAAGATACTTATTTCAAGTGTATTAAGTTAATACCGCAGGATAGGAATAACCATACGGAATGGCAGCACTGCCATATGGTGGTACAGATACTGTTCTGTAGTCCTATTAATCCAGTGAAGTATCCTACAGAAGCTCTCTGCAAACTTTCCAAAACGTTTTCATGCAGTTATTGTTTAGAATAATTTTTTATACTAATATAAAGATTTTTTCATAACTGTTATTGCTCAGAAATACCTTACTCTTGTTCTGAAAAGTATTTTACAATACTGTTGATTTTGTGATGAAATTTTGGATTATTTATGACATATCCTCGAAAGTAGAGTTTGTTTGCAGTTGATCTAACACTGTAATGTGCTTACATTAATGTCATGAATTTCAAGCTAGTGTTCTGGAGATACTCTGCGATAAGTGGAGAAGAGCCCATATCCAGATATGAATTTATTCAAACAGGGGTTACTGAGACAATTTTTCCCATTATGTTGATAATTTCATGTGTTCCCCTGCCTTAGGAAACAGAGTCCCATTTGTTCTGCCCGATCTGATTTACTCTCTTATGCACTTTTTTTAGGTATGACTTAAACCATTTTAAGTTCATATCTTCAAAATTAGGTGTAGTATCTGCTAGAAATAAACTTTATTTTATTTTTATAATGTTGTATTTGCCAAAGCAATGCTATAATTATAGATTCTATGTTCCTTAATATTCGCGAGTAGCTCTTTTTTGTTTTTTGCTGAATGGCAACAGTTAGTTGGTCAAGTTAATAAACATGTAACATGCATTAGTGATTTGCTTATTTTCTTTCTATTATATTACAAAATATATCTGCCATTTAAGTAATTTCTATCATGATATCAGTACGAATATGCTCTAAAGAAGTTTATTTGGCAGAAATGAAGAAGAAATTTTGATTTTTCTGAAAGAAAAAGAAGCAACATCCACAGTGCCGGAGAAGCTAAGCCTAGCATGTTGAAAGTGACCTGATGGAAGAAATTAAGATTCAGAAACTCAACGGAGATAATTACAATGCTTGGAAAATCCGAGCACGAGGTGTTTTAATTCAAAAAAATTGTTGGGAAGCGATTGATCTAGGTTACAGTGCTGAATTAAAGAATGATGAAAAGAAAATTAATGAGAAAGCCTTAACCTTCCTATTCTTAAAGGTTGAAGACCAGTTCTTAGATCACATAGCTGACTGTGAAAGAGTGAAAGAAGCGTGGGATACTTTAAAAGACATCTATATGAAATTTGGACTCTTGCATTCTCTACAACTTTTAAAGGAATTTTTTAATGTAACTTTAAAGCCAGGAGAAAGTGTCAGTTCTTATCTAAGTCGATTGACGGACCTTCACTGAAAAGTATCGTCTTAAGGACAGAGAAGTTGCCCTTGTTATATTAATGGGTTTGCCCAAGGAATATGAAGGTCTTATCCTCCATTTAGAACACGAAGAAGATACGTTTTCAACTCAAATTGTAAAATCACATCTCATTGTTGAAGAGAAAAAGTTACTGCGCTACACAGAAGTGAAATCAGAAGTTGCTACCAGTGAGGTCATGGGAAAGAAAGCCCTCAAAACTCGATAAGTACAGGACTAAAACTATGCAGCCATTACAGAAACAGCATAAAAATACTGACAGAAGAATCCATTGCTTTTCTTGTGGGGAGTGGGGTAATAGTGGCAAAAATTGCTCTGCTGCTAAAACCCCATATGCAAAAATGGTTTCTAATGAAGTACATCAAGCACTGTTTGCTGATTCTTGTGGTGAGAAACCTGTCTGTGATTGGTACCTCGATAGCGGAGCCACTGAACATATGTGTTCTCAAGAGCAGAAATTTATGAATTTAGCTTCAGTGAAATCACAAGTTGAGATAGCCAATTCTGAAAAAATTGAAGTTTCTAGCACAGGAGACATTATTTTGAATCCTGTCAGAGAATGTGGGAAATATGTTATTCACCTTGCAAATGTTCTGTATGTCCCTAAGCTTCTTTCAGTAAAAAGAATAGAAGAAATGGGAATAACTGTTTCCTTTGAGAGGGGCAAAGCAATCATAAAAAATCCAAGACAACAAGATATGGTCATCCTCACTGCACACAGGTATGGAAGATTATACAAAATTGAAGAGAAGCAAACGCATAAAACACACCTTTCCAGACATGAAGAAATTATGTATCAAAGATTAGAACATTTCCACCATGATGCAGTTAAGAAACTTATGAAAATAGATGATTTGAATATGACGTGTGAAGAAATCCAAGAAAAGGAGACTGTTTGTTCAACTTATGTTTTGGGAAAAATGAAGAAGACTCCATTTCCCAAGGAAAAAGCTGAAAGTTTAACTAGATTACTTCAGTTGATACATATTGATGTAATTGGACCTATCACACCTACATCAAAAGGTGGATCAAAGTACGTCATTACCTTTGTTGATGACTACTCAAGGTATTTTGTAGTTAAAACTATAAAATCTAAAGATCAAGGTCCTTGAAAAATTCATGGAATACAAAACAAATGTTGAAAATTTCATAGACTCAAAATTACTACTCTATGAAGCGACAATGGAGGGGAATATGTCAACAAAGAATTTGATGATTTTCTAGCTAAAAATGGAATAACAAGACAACTCACAGTTCCCCGGACACCACAACAAAACAGAGTTGCAGAAAACATGAACCATACTGTATTTGATATGACCAGGTGACTAGATGTCTTCTCCTAGATTCCAACATCCCACAAGAATTGTGGTAGATGCTGTGACTACTGCCTGTTATTTGTGCAACAAGTGTCCATCAAAAGCTACTGAAGAACTCTAGATCAAGAAGCCTGTGCAAATTAATCACCTGAGAATATCTGGCTATCGAGTTTTTTCTCAAATTGATAAAACACTGCAGAAAGGAAAGTTAGAGAAGCGTGCTTTAGAATGTGTCTTTATAGAATATCCGAAAGGTGTGAAATGATATAAACTATGGAATACAGAGGAAGATAAGTTTTTAGTGAGTAGAAATGTTAAATTTGATGAGACTGTTTTTCCATTGAGGAAAAGCCAGGCAGCTACTCAAGCAAGAAGAAAAATGAAGTGACCTTTAACTGAAATCATGGGTACAATTCTGACAGCAAAGTAAATGTTGTTCCTTTAGGAATACCCATCAGTTGCACCACCACAGGAGTCAAAGATGTTGAAGCCCCATTAAATGATACAGCAGAAGAAATTGAAGACACAGAATCAGTATTACTGGGAGATTCTGATAGTGGTAATGAAGACCCTATTGGAATCAGAAAAAGCACTAGAGAAAGGAGACCTAAGACTTACTATGGAGATCCAGTGTTATATAAAGCTGTTTGTGAAGAACAACCTGCCATCAAAATCTGTAAGAACCCAACAAGTGTAAAAGGAAGCAATGAATTCAACAAATGCAGAGATGTAGAAAGAAGCCATGAAGGAAGAATTGTCCTTTGTACAAAAACCAGACATGGGAATTGGTTCCAAAGCCAGCTGGCATCAAACCCATAGGATGCAAGTGGGTATTCAAAGAAAAACAAAATGCAGAAGGAGAAATAATCAAATTTAAAGCTTAGTAGCTAAAGGCTACTCAAAGCTTAGTAGCTAAAGGCTACTCACAAGTCCCTGGTAGAGATTTTTCAGAGACGTTCTCCCCTGTTGTAAAGATAAAATCTATAAGAATCCTTCTAGCCCTTGCTGTCGAGTTACAAATGGAAATTCATCAAATGAACATCACTGCTGCCTATATAAATGGCTTACTCAAGGAAGACATATATATGGCACAACCTGAAGGTTTTCAAGAGCAAGGTAAAGAGCATCTAGTGTGCCATTTAAGAAAAAGCTTGTATGGCTTAAAGTAATCAGGAAGACAATGGAATGAATGCTTTGATATTTTCTTGAAGAATTGTGGACTGTCATGCTCATAATGTGATCCATGCATTTATTACCATCCAAAGTATTATATCTTGGTATCTATGTAGATGACTTGTTAATTGTTGGGACCCTAGAGGAAATAACCACATTCAAGCATAAGGTTGTACAAAGATTCAAAGCGAAAGACCTTGGTGAAGCAAATGAAATACTATCTAGGAGGACCCAGGTGCATATTGATGGCACCTTAACATTAGATCAAACAGCTTACATAGAGAAAATTTTGGAAGAGTTTAAATTAGAATCAGTTAGGGGAGCATCAACATCCATGGATCCCACTGTAAAATGCCAAAAAGAAGATGACGAAGAGTGGAGACATATAAAGGCAGAAAGTGACCAAATTCCATACAGGCAAGCCATAAGTAGCCTATTATACGTTGCTTGCAGAACTCGTCCTGATATTGCATTTAGTGCAACCTATATGAGCCAGTTTAATGAGAGGCCATCTGAATTTCACTGGAAGAGTGTTAAACATCTCTTCCACTATCTTAAAGAGACCAAACATCTATCCCTTACATTCAGAAAGACAGGAAGAGACATTCTCTGATGCTGACAAGGTCGACAGAAAGTCCTTCAGTAGATATGTTCTTATCTTAGGTGGTGCTGCAATATCTTGGTACAGTAAGAAGCAGTCTCCTGTTGCCCTATCATTGGTTGAAGCCAAATATGTGGCTGCTGGCCTTGCTACAAAGGAAGTTTTATGGATAAGGGGGCTTTTGAAGGAACTGGGGATGTTGGAAGTTTATCCCATCACCCTCAGTTACAAAAGTAGACAACCAAGCAGCTATGTTCATAAATTATTTATACACATTTAAGCAGCACAGAAGAACTAATTGCTTTGAAATTACACCACAATGCCTATCACTGCTATTTAAAGGTATTTATTAATGTCTTATTATGATGTTTATTATATCTTATTGAATATATTTTTATTAATATCTTACTGAAAATCTCTAATTCTTTTAAAATTGAACTACAATAAGTAATAAGAGCACTTTAATAATGATATAAAAATTAGTTTTGTTTAATTATAATGCTATGTTTTTATTAGCATGTTAAAACAACAAAAAATGCAAAGTTACATATAATTAGCAATCAAACTGAGACAACAAAAATGACAGCTGCAGGAAAGTTAACAGGGTAATTTAAATAGCTTTAAATGGTCTCACAGTGGGGGTTGGTGATAGCTACTGCATTACTTTTACATCCATGATAAAAACATAGTAGCTGATCAATATGCATAGTACTTTATTACATTTAGCAACTTTATTATCTGATTTTATGTTCAATGCTAAAACTAATTTAATTAACAAATGTGGGGGGAAAAGAATCCTGGCATATGTATGTATATTATTTTATATACATTAAATATACAAACTAAATTTTAAAAAATCTGAAAGCTTTCAGATTTTATATTACGCCCAAAGGGTTTTTTTTTTTTTTTTCTTTAATGTTTTGTGGGTTACCTTTATTTATTAAACATCATGTTCTTCATACTTAAACCATACAATTCAATATTGCAAAATAATTTCAAAATGAGAGTATGTTTAGAATTTCTGATACACAGTCTTGTGCGCTAGAGACAAAATTCCCCCCCCCCAATAAGGTGTTGCTATTGCTCGCTTTGAAATCATTGAGTTTGTTAACCAAAAATTCATTAAAGTTTTACAATATGAAATTAATGGTAAAACAAATTCCAAATGACCATATTCGGTAGAAGATTACGTTACTCAAAATTTGATGGCTCTAGGTACCCTTGTTTTTTCCCAATTCGAGAAACATACATACATTTATGGAGATTCTTCGTTATTTAATTTCTTTAACTATAAGAATTTGAAAAATGAACCAACATTTATAGTGAACCAACGCAAAATACCAAAACAAAATTAATAGTCCTTCAGGGCAAATTGCCTCTTTGGACTTGGAAAATAAATAAATAATAAAAAATAAAAATACTACATTCTAAAGTATTAGTGGTATATCAAAAAGGAAATGATATTAAAAATATTTATATTCCTACAATCCTAGATATAATTTTAATATCTTTTCTTTCGCTCTCTCTGATTTTTTCTTATTCTAAACAAATCTTATTTCTTTACATTTTTAAGCAAATTTCTCATTACTCCCAGAAGAGTAACAGCACTTTTTATTTTATAATTTAGCCCTATGTGTGAATATATAATATACATGTTCTCTTAAACATCTTATTCATACATTCATTAAATTTACCTCAGTATGCTGTTTCAAGCTGACTTAAAATAATTATAAGAATGAAACTGACATAATTATGTCCCTCTTATACTGTTTCAACTCTTTCCTACAATTATTACCATCTATATAATGTACTCACAAGGAAATTCAGACAGTATTCAATTAACACCAGCTTTCTTCTTCACTTTTATTTTACCCATAATTTACTTCAATGTTGATCGAATTCCATTCAATGGAATTATGAAGGCTTTCACCTAGAATTGTATCATTTCATCTCCAATTTTGTTATAATACATTATATAAATATATCACCAGTTTTCTTATTACATCAGAAGCTTTTGCCATCAAACAAATAAAATTTACTACAAATTAACTAATTTATTATTCGAAGATGATGAAAAAGGTAAAATGATCATGCTTTAGATCCTAAATGCCACTATAAACATAAGAAAATTTCATGAGAGTCCAAGATTAAAAAAAAAAAGTATCTACCTTAAAAAAAAAAAAAAAAAAACGCTCACACCCTTACAAGCAAGTATAACAGACCACATAAAGAAATCTCATAATCAGATTTCCTGAATTCCGATATAATTAAGCAATTTCCCATACTATGCAACTTGAAGTAAGCTACGCAACTGACTTACTTGTCTATTATGAAGCAACAACTTATAACTTCGAAAACTAAATCAACATGCTCATTTGTTACAAACCAAAAGTTAGCTAAGAAAATTAAAATTGCAATTGTAATTATAAATATATGAAGAATATATAACTCTATGTATTTTAACCCCTTCGCGCCGATTGTCACGTCTACGTGCCAGCAACGAGCACACTCACTTCCCGGCCGACACGCAGGCGTGCCAGAGCGTTTTCCCTTTTAGTCCCGACTGTCACGTATTTGTGCCAGTGTCCTGGAACGTTTTAAAAACTATAATTTCTGCCATAAGATGGCACTGTATGTCCATATGGTTTCAGATACATGTACATTAGACCTTCTACTCGAAATGAGAGAAGCATGACTCACATACACGTGTTTTTGATTATATAAACAAAAGGGGAAATAAATGTTTCCGAATCGCATGGTTTATGACGTCTCTTTAAATTCGCACGTGGTAGTTGTTTATTGTAAGTAGAGAAGTTTTATTTTCGCTAAAGCGTTGGGTATTTCGGTTTGCAGTTCAGTTTTTAGAAAATAATTAGATCTTGTTAGACGTAAATTCCTTCTGTTTTTACCGTTGCAATGTCGAAGCGTTGAAAATATTTAACAGAGCATGAAATAGCAGAAATGATGCAAAATATTTCAGATATTGACTCTGAAACAGATTCTGATAGTAGTGATAGTGATACTATGATATATTCTGATCATAAAGAATCTGGCGAATCTAATGATGATGAGGACATTTCGGACATATGTATGCCGAGTACGTCGAAAGCAAGTACTCCTCCATGGTCATCCACAATAGAAAATTTTTCGGAATTACCGCTCCGTCATTATTCAGTACCCATCTTTCAGAAAAACTCTTAAATGGTATAAGAAGCTTTTCTTCAATATCATGGATATGGCTGTATTTAATGCCAATACTCTTTTCAACAAAAAAAGTAAAAAAAATCATCCTCTCCTGAATTATCGGCTTAATTTAGTTAATCAAATTATTTATCGGTATTCCTCTAAAAGCACCAATGTTAATATCACACCAAGATCAGCAGAATCATTAAATCCGCTCAGATTAACTGAAAGACATTTTCCAAAACTTTGTTCAGAAGAGACTGATAAGAAAACGAGACGACGATGCTTCGTTTGTTCACATTCCCGGAAAAATCCTCCAAAACGGCAAATGAGTTATTACGAGTGCAAGGAATGTAACGTAGGACTGTGTGTAGATCCCTGTTTTCAAATTTTTCATACGAAAAGAGAATTTTAAGTAATATATTTAGTTTTCGGATGTATAATGTTAAAAGTCATAAAATGGTGAGTAATGAAAAAAAAATGTGTAAAATATGCATTTAAACAAGAAATAAGGTAATTAAAGTATATATAAAAATATCTATAAAGCCGTTTAAATACTCTATAGAGAATTATTAAACAATGCGTTGATACTTCGGAAATTTCATGGATTTAGGCTTAATAGCAAAAAAGCCCCCGGCCCTGGACGGATGCTCGCGTAAGACACTGCCGGCCTCCGCGATAAGCGCGCGTTTGAGCTACCCGGCGCAAAGGGGTTAATGCACTTGCCATGCAGTTAAAATTGCTGAAGAGGCTGAAGCCTGCATATAACTACTTCGAATATTAGTCCTTACCTTAGATAAACAGTCTTCAAGAGACACGAGAGATTCCACATTCCTTGTACTTAAATTTATAATACAACTGAAGAATTGTATCATCCATGTCCAGTCTTTCATTTGCTTTTGCTAAAATGTCATATTAAGTAAACAATAAAAATGTCATAAGAGAAAATAATAGTCATGATTTCTCTGAAATTAAAAGAGAATCTAATTTTGATAAACTGAAAATGGGTAAAATATAAAGCTACATTATACATACTTTGTTCACCAACTTTTCAAGTGTTTTTATCACTGCTTGCAGGTAGAGACCACTATTCACAAAATCAAATAACCAAACACTTCGCACTCCATCAAATATAGCACTTAAAAATCCACATATTTCTTCAGCTTGTGGCATTGCTTCATAAATATTGTAGTTGTCTGGGATCATGAACAACAAAAATGACAGCCCAATAATACACCTCATTTGATTAGCAGGAAATAAATACTCCAAAGGCAAACAATTAATAAGCTGTAAGAAAAGTACAAATTACAATATCATCATCAGTATTATTATTTGTAATTAACCCTCTGAGTGGTATAACAACTGTTAGATCTCATGAGATTTTTTGTAACTTGGTATACATTAGTTTATAATTTAAAATATGTTTTCATACTTTCTCTAAATATCATCTTAATGCATGGAAGTTAATGAAAACAGAGGCTAAAATAAAAAAAAAAGTATACATATTTATTTAATATATGGCATTTAAATACATCTCTTCATGAGCAGATCCAATATACTATGCCACTCAGAGGGTTTCGAACATGCTAAATTTACAAAACCAATAAAAGAAAAAAAATTTTGCAGCTATTAATTTTTTTCTTTTAATCTTCTAGAAAGAGAAAAAATATCAAATGTCCCCTTAACACAACATATATTTATAAAAAAAAAAAAAATCTTTCAATTATGTCACAAATCTGAAGGGATTTACTTTTTAATTTAATGCTTTATATTTTTTAATTTAATGCTTGAAGAAAATTTTGTTAATTTTGATGAATTCTTTTCATTTCTTATTGTCATTTAGAACTTTGTACAGATAATCCAAAATACATCCTATTCTAAACTGCTGGCCATAATAAACTAGAAGCACAAAGGATAACAAAACCATACTTATTTGATAAATATTATATAAGGATGAAATTATTAAAATTTCAAGCTGTTTGGATGAACATAATATAGAAAGATCGGTACTGCATGTGGCCACTATGTGCAACAGGGACATAGAGTGAAATAGTTACACTGCATTAGAATTAAATTTTGCGAACAATGCCAACTTGGGATACTGCAGTCCACCAGGCTTCAATTCTTTCCAAGAGTTCCTCTATTGTAGCCACTGGTGATCACTGTTACATCAATTTTTGTGCAATCAAGGACCAGGCATGTTCAATTTGTGAAAGATCAAGCAAGGCAGAAGTGGCATATGCTGCTTATGAGGAAGTGTCACATATTGTTTGCAGCATGCAGACAATCACAAATTCTAACTCCACTGCAATGCAGCCTTGGCTAGTCAGATAAATTCTAACAAATGGTCACTCCTAGTGCTGCCAAACACAGATTTAGCCATTATGGTGCTATTCAAAGCAAGCAATGGTGACGTTGTAAAAAAAAAAAAAAAAAAAAGCAGGATCTCTTTGAAAAGACATTGTCTCAACATTTATACAATGACATTCATCTGTAACTAGATGCCTGCACTGTAGTGCTATTAATAATAGGTGCAGCAATGCCACTTTGCATACAATTTGTGATGCTGCAAACAATGACATATCACACATGCCAATTTATTGTTAACTCCCCATTTTAATATTTGAGAGAACTACCCATTCTAATACTTTCTTTGTTTTCGTCATCGACGGAACAGCTGGCACACTGGGTTAGGTGCTTTTCAGCCTGTTGGATCCTGTCGATGGAATTTAAAAAATATATATATATAAATAAATAAAGAGCTAAGTAGTGTGTCCTCCGGCAATTGTTCTGGTCCTTATTTCAATGCTCCTCGTTTACCATGGTCAACCCATTCTAATACTGTGCAATTCATATGGACTAATTTCATGAAATGTCTTAATGTGCCAAGTATGTATGATCTTACAGGTCACTTAATCCACCACCCCCAGGCATTCAGCAATTCCATAGTCACATGAGAGCTGTCAGATTTCCACTAATGTGAGCAGCAATTTCACATTAAAATAATCTACAGTGATGGCACTTCATAGTTCTCACATAATCAAAATCATAAAAGTGCTAGTCTGGATTCCATCTTCTTATGAAAGGCATATTTAAACTTTCTATTCAAATAAAAAATGAGCAAACATGATTCTCACATAAAAAACCTGCTACCTATTATCCTCTTTTATACTGCTTCTCTATGATATTATTGGTGCTTATGTTGCATGCATGCACTACATTGCTAATCATTTGCATATCTTACCACACTGTGCATACACATGTGTTCAAACGTTAAGCACAAATGTAAAAATTACCATATTTGGCAAAAAAAGCAACATGTAGCCACAAAATTTGCATACATGTATGCATGCAAAAAAATAGCCCGTAGTTTTTAACAAGAAGCCATGTTATAAATAAAAATAGCCTGTTTTGTGTAGTCTCTTTCAGCATTACACACTCTGGAAGAAAAACTCAAAGAGAAAAATTATGAACAACAAATAGCTACATAAAGATCAGCTGTACGTAAGATTATCACTGGTTTGCATTCCACTATCGAACTCATACAAAACTGCTTGTTTAAACAAAGCTTGAAATCATTTTACTGGAGCCCACAAATATGGAATATTATGATTTTTATAGATAAATCTAGGTTTGTCAACAGATCGATTGCCAATGGTTATTGATCTGGAAAACTGTTTGGAATGCATTATCACAGCAATAACATCTGCAAAATGCATGCATACAGAGGTCACAATTTGAGAAAGAGTGCTATTGGCAACCTCATTAATCTCTATATCAGGGGTTCTCAACCTTTTTTGTCCCTACTCCTTTCACCATTGCTAGAATGTCATTTCTGCAAAACATACATATATACTAGATTAAGATGTTTTTCCAATGTGTTTTATTTTTGTTTACACATAAATATGCATATCATGCAAACACTTTAAGGTTTAAGACATGCTTCATACATGGTCCAATTTTACTAGCAAGAAGTTTATTTTGCACTACCAGATTTTTTAGCATGCTAACTCAATACATCACAGTTTAAAATTATTTCATATAATTAAATTTCAAAATTTTAGTTTTTACATAGTAGATTTTTTAACCTGGAATCAGGTCAAACTTAATATTTAAAGTCAATCAATGCTATTCCAATACATACACAATTTATAAATTTTGATGAGAGCAATCAGGTCTCTATTCTTCAGGACCAAAAATATTTTTCAACAATTATTTTTTCTTCTGAAAATGATGGAAGTGTATTTGACTGCCCTCAAAATCAATACAGTTTTATTCAAAATCTATGCACAATTAAGGTTGCTTTTTTCCTAATTTAAAAAATAATTTTATTGGTGTTGTTCATTTATAAATGATCACATACAAAATTTGCAATTCACTTCTAGTAATTTCTCTCATTTTAGTATATTTGGGCATATACATAAACAACAAGGAACATCAAATAAAAGAATTCTCATTCAAATATAATACTGTATTCTGAGATTCATCCACAGATAATTTTTTAAGCCTTTGCAATTATTAACTTATTATTTATCCTAGAATTTTTACTGCTAATATAAAATGTATTTTATCTATTTTATCTCGTATATCATCATTTCTGTGTAATATAAAATTGATCATTACAAAAGCTGACTAGTGACCAAAAGGGTGAGAGTACTTTAAAATGATGATTTTTATGCAACTTTTTTCATACAGATTGATACATTACATATTTCCACAGCTGCACTAATACAGTTGAGATCTATAATATCTATGGCACCCCACAACACATCCTATAAACCATCTTCATGCAATTAAAAAAAATCATGTATATCATTATATTATGCTCAAATATCAAGGCCAAAAAATGATTGCAAATAAACAAATAAATTTTTAAAAGGGATATTGTTTTCATCATACACTAAAAAAATTTTTTTGATTGAAAAATATACCTTTGTTATGTTAAATGCAGCTAATTTTAATTTCACTGTAGGAAGTGGTTCTTGGGTCAACATGCTATTCAAACAATCACAGATATTCTTCAAATTAATCCACAGATTATTCATTTGTTTATTCCGACATTTTGGAGTAGTTTTAGCATATTTCACCCATTTGCAATTAAAAACACTCAAAAGGTCAACAACCTTTCTGGCAGCATTTTCTTCTGAATCAATTTCATCATGTTTTCTGGGGAGGAAAAGATTAATATGAAAACACAAAGATCATACAATATAAAATTGACAATGATGGCAATATTAAAATTGGACATATATTACCTTTTAGTATCCATAACCATGTCTAATTGCCACAAAGCACCAACAAAAACAGTCTGAAAAGTTTCGGATTCTCTTAGAATTTCACTACTTAGTGTTGTTAAAACAATATTTATTGGATTTGCTTCAAATGGTAATGCGCAATCTTCAGATCTGAAATAAATAAATAAATAAATAAATCAAACTTAATAACTTTTAATACTTTAGACTTGAATGAAAAGTCAATTTTCAAATCCATAAACAAAATAATCATGCAATATAATTAATTCCCCAAAAAAGACTGTAATTAAATAAAGCAAACTAAAGAAAAATTACTCAAAACATTAAAAAAGTTACTTTCTTAAAAAAAAAAAAAACTGATTTCAAAGAGATAAAGACATGAGAAGTCAAAGAAATAACTTGCAACTGTATAATAATAATAAAAAAAACAGTGTTACTTCAGATTCAAGAAGCACTTATGCAGCTTTAAACATTTTAAGGCATAAAATTTGAGTGTGGCTTAAATTCAAAGCAAATATTTAAACACCTTATTTCTTCTTGTTCTCCCGTTCCTCCAAGATCAGGACAATAAAATTATCAAACAATCCTTTATAAAATGCTGCATTATTAACGATTTAAATGGCACTGAAAAAAGATGGGCTCTTGCGCTATAATGAAGATTTTAAAGTGACAACAAAAGTGATAACATATCTAAAGAAAATTCTTAATAAATTAAGTAGCTTAAAATATTTATATTAAATAATTTAATATATTGCTTACTATATTTATGAGTAAATAAAATGCAATTGTTTATCTAAAATGAAAATTTAATAAATTTATGATCTATATATAGTATTAAAAAGAGCACGTCCTGCACACAAAAATGCTAAATAACTTCAATAAAAAACAATTTTGCTTCTTCAAACAAAATATGCCAAAAATATAGTATACTTTTGTTAAGAGAATTTATTTCCATATCTCTATAAGCAAAAATGGTTATGTTGAATTTTCTAAATCTAAAATTATTTTTATTGACATCCAAAAATGAGCATGGATTACACACATTTTCAGATCACTATACTTCTACTGTACATTTTTATTCCTGAAAATGCATTCATAATCCATTGAATGCATTTTCAAGAATAATAGATTATAATACACATTAAGTGGCAAAAAATTAAGATAAACAGTTAAACCTAAATCATAAAATAAATCAAAGCATTATGATCATTTTAGCATTATGATCATATTAGCATATTATCTTTAATCATATTAGCATTATGATTAAAGAGCAATACTGAGATTTATGATGAAAATGACTCACAACTTAATTTTAAGGTTAGGTTAGGTTATTTGGATATTAAAAAGAAATTGACAAATTAAATTTCAACATTCAGTGATCTAAACCACTAACCAATGGTGTGGCTGACTAAACTTTAAGTTAACCAAAATGTTAAACTGAGTTAGCTAAAAACATATATATATATATATATATATATATATATATATATACACTGGTTATCATAAATTAAGGGAAAATCACAAAAATAAGCCAAACCGTGTAAAATTTGAATATGTTGCCAAGTAAGAGTAGCTGAGTAAAACTGCGATATGCAAATTAGTGGCACTGCACTCAGAATACGTCATCTGCGAGGAGCATAAAAGTCCATGTTTGAGAGCAAGCCCACATATTTCACTGTGATAGTGACATCAGAAATCTGAAATAGTCAATTTGTAACAATGACCTCCAGACATCATTTGCCTGCAGAACTACGATGGAGAGCCATTGGGAGACTAGAGGCAGGACAAAGTCAAACAGAAGTATCCAGATGGCTAAATGTGAGTCCTTCTGTGGTTCATGAACTTTGGAGGCAATTTCAAACCACAGATTCGGCATCTAGGAGGTTCAGCCAAGGACGGCCAACTCCTATGACGAGTGCCAATGACTGATATTTGACGTTATGTGCACGCAGGAATAGAACTGCTACTTCGACTCTTCTCAGACCCTGCCTTGATGCAGCCACCGGAAGGTTGGTGTCAACATCAACTGTGCATAGAAGGCTTCACGAAGGTGGTCTGTATGCGAGGCGACCAGCCATTTACATGCTGCTCACATCACACCACAGGAGGAACCATTTGCAGTGGGCACGACAATATGTCATTGGACGCCTGATCAATGGAGGGCTGTTCTCTTTACGGATGAGTCCAGAAAGCGATAGTAGGCGTTATTTGATATGGAAAGAACCTGGAACCCGTTATCATCCGTCAAACATTTGTGAAAGAGATGCATATGGAAGAGGCAGTGTCTGTGTTTGGGGTGGCATCTCTTTGGGTGGACGCACAGACCCCCACATCTTTACAAGGGAAACTGTGAATGCTCAGGTTTATAGAGATGACATCCTTGATGCTTATGTGCGCCCATATGACGGGGCAATAATTGATGCTTTCCTGTTACAGGACAACAATGGAAGACCACACAGGGCTCGCATCATAGATTGATTATCTTCAACAGGAAACAATTATGCGCATGGAATGGCCAGCTCGATCACCGCACTTGTATCCTATCGAGCACGTTTGGGATGCTTTAGGGAGACATCTAGCTGCTCTCAATCCACCCCTCAGACCCTTGCAACTGCTTTGCAAGAGCAATGGCTCTCGCTTCCTATGGAACTGATAGACTGCATAATTGAATGCTGTATTACTTCTAGGGGAGATCATATTCCATATTGAAGGTACTTTTCCTATAGCAAACTCGACACCTTCGATTTATTCATTTTATACATGTGCTAATTTCTATACTACCATAATTGTTTGGTAATTTCTTTTTATGCTACTTGATACCCTACTATGTGTTGTATATTGTGAGTAAGTTTCATAAAATTCTACATGTAGCTTTTTCAGTAATTGTGATTTTTCCTTAATTTATGATAATCAGTGTATATATATCAGAACAAAAAGATGACAATGATGCAAGAAAATAAAAGGAAAAGGAATTACCGACAAGAGTCTTGCTGCTGAATGAGCTGCTGAATTTCAAAGCAAAATGTTTTCAGTTCTTTACAAGGTATGCTATTCAGAATTAGTGGAAGTGACTTCATAAACTTACTAATAATAGCAGTGCCATAATTGTCAGTATTTAAAGAACAGATCTGGAAAAAAAAGTATCCATAAGCATAAGCTACACACAGTTTCATAAAATAAGAAACAAGGTATATTAGACTTAATAACTAAGTTTCAGTAAACTTACATCAAAATCCCATGAACTGACATTATTTAAATTCTCATGAAGATGATGTATGTAGAAACAAATAGACTTCTCTAAATTATCCCTTTCAACATCTGTCATGGCACCCTTAAGAATTAAGCCTCTGATTTTTTGATCCAAAAGTTTAAACTGCAATTCAAAATTAAGCATATATCAATTGGGAAAAACATTTTAAATCCTTAATTATTATACACCATATACATAAATAAAAAAAATCAAGAAATTAAAAAAACACCATAAATTTGTACAATTTTACAGTTTTAAAATAAACTTGCTTTAATTTTATAATACACCATTATAAAACTTTTAATGAACACTTATATACTCTGTTCCCTTCTTTTTATCTATTCCTTAACATGCCAAAAAATGAAAAGACAATTCTATTAAGATTCTTAACAATTTAATGCAGAAATGGTTTTTTGCCCATAGCTTCATTCAATGAGAAAACTAAAATTTTTAGAA
>KK119661.1:52971-64016 GCA_000611955.2 Stegodyphus mimosarum
GCCCTGTTAAAAACAAATAAAAATTGCAAAAATGTAAATTTTATACATAACTTTATAGAATAGTTTAATATTTTGTTTTATTAATTAAATCACCACTTTGTATACTATTTGATTAGTTTTAAGACAAGAAATAAAAAAGATAATACAGCTAATAAACCATAAAATTATTAATATTTGTAGCTGGATACTTCTTATGAAAAGATACTTTTTAATACTATTTAATAAATAAATTATTATTAATAATAATAATTTTAAAAAAGAACAAATTTTCTATATATATATGTAAAACAAAGGATACATAAAACAAAATTCTAACTTAACTTTTTCCTTAATTTGATTATTTCCTATTTCTATTCTCAAAACAGGAAAAAAAAAAAAACTCTCTGAAATGCATCATTTCAAAATTAACTCCTGCTATGTAATTCTTATGTAACACTCAAAAATCTATAAGAATTACATTTTATACCAGCATGAATCAATATCTTTTACATTATATTTACATGATGTTAAAAAATCGATACTCATATATTATCACAACTACCTTAATAGAAATCATCAAATTTTCAAAATACATCAAATTCTGGCAATCTTGTGCATGATAATTCTTCAGTTTTAACAACCAGCATTGCTATTCACATTCCTTTTGTTGTATTCCAAAGTTTTTTGCAAAAAAATCCTGGCATTTTTGCCTCAAATTCAATTTTAAAATATGTGCTTGTGGGGATTTCCTGCTTTTAAAGGAACTGCAGTAAAATATTTTGCAGTATTATAGTATTGTGCCACAAAAATCTCTAAATAGAATAACTGCTTTATTCTTACATCGACTGCCATAAAATTTGCACCAGTACAAAAAATATATATATAAATAATAAATAAGACCTGCTTAAAATTATATTTTTTTTGATAAACACATAGTAAAAATGTAAAATATGGTTGTAATAATATGCTTGTATGTAATAAATAATTTGTTATGATTATAAGTCATAATTCCATCTTTTTTATAAAATTCGCCAAACTAAGCCAAAGTGGTTGCGCTAATATTAAGTACCAGAGAATCTTCCTGGCAATAATAAAACAACAATATTAAAATTTGGAAACAAAAGCCTTAGTTCATCAATTAAGATAAAGAAAAGCCATAACTATATCATTTTTGATGTAACCTTTATATTATAATCAATACACTTTTATCTCATTTGTTGTCCAACTAACATGTAATCTTTCACTTATCTTCTTTATTTCAAACACATTGCAACACTACAGAAGAGATATGCAGATTGCACCAATTTAACTGTGCTTGTCAAGAATGTTTTTCAAGAATAAAGAACAGTTGAATTAGATATAGCTGCAAGTACATCATATTTTATGCCATCACATCAAAATTGCTGTTTACATAAATAATAGTTTAAGATCAAATTGCTATAATATTTTTAGTACCAGTGTTTTGTTTCAATTATTGTCAATACTCACTGACAGTACCATATACACAGTAAGCATTTTTCACCCATGAACCAGATGATTTTGATTTTCTGTAGAAATACTCATCTTGATTAATTTTTAACAATATTTAAATTCCACATATTTATTGCATAGCTATAATTTTTAACAATACTTCAATTTCATTAATTAAATCTTAACTTCAGAAAATGACTTAGAATTTTAAGAAGAAATCCAAATTTCAAGTTAACCACAAACCATGAAGATAATTTTACACTTTAAATGAAAATCTCATCAATTAAAAATAACTATTTAATAATTTTATAACAATTTTATATCATTTAGAAACATTATATTTGATTGGTGTCAAAAAATGAGCTCATTTACTGACAAATCAAAAAAGAATAACTCTGAAATTCGCAGAATATAAAAATGCATGCATACCTTTATCAGATGCAAATACTTCAGTCATATTTCCAAGCGTAGTATAAGTTTCAGAGAATATTTTCCATAATTCAATAGTTTGTCCAAATGGAAGCTCTTGTACATGAAGTGCAATTGAATTAAAAATTTGGTCAGGCAACTGTCCTCTTCTTACTAATTTTCCAACAGTATCCTCTTTCACACATTCAGTCAATGCTAGTAAAAGCTTTACAAAAAACTTAGGTAGTTGGTGAAGTTGTGAATGTACATGCAGCAAACAACTGAACAGCTCACAATATTCCTTTCTGCTTTTCTTAGTATTCTGAAAGTGCATTTATTACAGCAACACATACTTTTTTCCTACTAAATAAAGACATATAAGATATATGAAAATACAGAGTCTAAAGGAAAGTCTACATATACCGTATTTTCCAGCATATAATGCACATCTATAATTTCGAGCTATATTTTAAAAATGTTTAGGTATATTTGCCATATAACGCCCAGCCAATCCTTTATGAAGAAACCTAAAAGATGCACGTGCAATGCTCTTATCTTTTGAGGTCACTTATTTGAAGATCTGTCTTAGCCTTTCACACAATGGTATAGCGAACTGACAAATGATAAGGGGAACAATATGTGTGTGGGTTAAATGCTTAGTAAGTAAGAACAAATATACCTGCAAAGAGAGTAAATATAACTGCAAAGAGGGTGCATTGTATTCAGTATAAGTTTCCAAAAGAATGCTATAGTAGGATTTCGAGAAAAGGAGGATGCAGTAAGAATGCAGTTCCAATCCGAAAGTATTCACAGAATTATGATTCAGATGTTCACTTTTTCTATGGTCATTTGAAGCTGTGATTTTGAAGTGAACATCGAAGGTTTTAGTTAAAATACAGTTCCTTTCAGTAGTAAATATCACTCCTGATAAACGAAATAATACAGTGCTGGTTTCAAATGTGTCATTCAGTTTCCGAAAGAAAATAGAAATCATGCAGCAAGGATGTTTGGTGTTGGTGAAAGATGGAACTGATGATGATTATTTATTTATGGACCAGAGTAACAATGATGGTGAAGATGAAATAGAAATTGATATGTGCCTGAAAATATAACAGAAGATGAACATGACTAACTTTTTATGTTATCCGATAATGAAAAGTTTTAAGTTCAAAACGTATGTCATTTTCTTTAAATAAACAGCATAAGTACAAGCAAAAATGTAACTTTTGTATGCTGATTTTTTCCTTATTTTTAATCTAATCTATCATTTTTATATCTGGCATATAACGCTCACCTGTAAATTTTGATCATATTTTTGGAGTTAAAAATGTGTGTTATATGCTGGAATATATGGTACCTCTTTAATTAATCTGTCCATTTGCTATGAATCAACATCATGAAATGTGCTCATATGTAATAATTACCAGTCACACATAACTGAATACAAGAGTTGATTACAAAATGCATTGCTTTCCAGCACACTACCTTCTAAAGTTGGAATTTCAATTTAAAAAAAAAAAAGTAGGCAGTCTAATCAGGCACAGAGGAGTGTACATGTAAAATTTTATAAAGATAGCACTTACCATTTTAATTCTGTGGGTGTGCCCGAAGCGGACTTACTAAATGAGTAGCTTCGAACAAAGTGCTGAAGCGAGCATTGCTGGGAAGTGCATAATAGAGTAGAAGATTTTACCTAGGATTAAAAAAAACACTAGACTTTGATTATCATAGCAGATTTATTATTACCCAGGTGCACCATGGGAAGGCCTGCTACTCTACACCCTCTTCAAAAAAGCTCTTCTTGGTTAAATGATATAAATTATATATGTTTTATTTGTTTCCTTATATGCATAATTTCATTTCATTTATGCATATAAATGCAAAAAAGATAACTTGACTATATGATATTTATATTTCATATTTACACTTTCATCTATATTTTTTTTCTTTTTTTTTCCATGGTGGTACTTTTTGAAGCAAGTGACACAAAAAAAACACACGACTTCGAAAAAGCACAACCCAACATTGCACATTTTGCACATTGTACAGGGATCCATACTGGATGCACTGTTTGAAGGTAATTTGTTTAGTACTTTGAGTATTTCAGAAACGGTTAGTGCTCACACCAATCCATTTGCAAAATAATTAAAAATTGGGGGGGAGAACTGAAATTATAGCTACAATTAAGAAAATATAAAATAAAATTAAATAAACATCTGCCACTCAAAACTATCAAAACATAGCGATAACAAAATTTCTTTCAACAAAAGTGAAAGAAAAAAGAGAACTGCTCTAGTGAAAAATCAAAGAGCTAACTGATAAAATTCTGTATTAGGCTTTCTGTGATCTTCTTCCCCTGATCTTCAGAAGAACACCCCAACAATTTTGCAGTTGATAACCAAACCTTCCCCCCCCAAAAAAAAAAACAGGAAATGAAACACAGATGTGCATCCACCTTTCTATTGTGAATGAGCTCACCGAAAAAATACCACAGTGAAACGAAGATACAGTTGTTTATCTACTCCTGGGGTTTCAGTGATACCGCTCTGGGGACACCAGACGTTCACCGTTCGATTTTATGCAAGATTTCAACGTAAAAACTTAGAACTTATATAGAATAAAGAGATCAGTATACAGCCAAGAAAATAACACAGAAACTTATTTTCAAACTATTCCTTTTATATCCTTTAAAAAAAAAAACCGAAGATTTCTTTGAAAAATGACGGTCTTTAAAAACTAATCATGGCTAAAATGTATGGACGGGTTTGTGTTCTGCTGCCATCTACGTATAAATAAAGAAGGTTAAAAGTAACTATAGTAAACTATAAGGCCTTTTCCTTTTTCTGTGTGTACACGCATGTGCCCAGATGTTTCGAACGTGCCCATACTGGGCACACGTGCCAGAAAGGGTTAAAACAGTAAACAAATAAAATTTAAAAAGTAACTTTTAATTTAACTTTATGATTCTTAATATTACTATATCATGATGCAAATAACAGTAAATTTCAAATGAAATGTCATTACAAAATTTTAAAATGTTCTTCTGCATTTATAACACTTGTAAACAAAAAGAGAAATTTAGCAAAAAAAAAAAAAAAAATCTTAGTTTGGCACATAGCTTGAATAAAACTCTTGATTTAAGGTGATTTATCAGTAAAACTTTTTTGCTCCTGATGAACAGTGAATTGCATATTACTTTTTTGCCTAATTAAAAATTTTCAATACTGTGTTTCTCTTCCATTTGAAAAAGAAAACATTTTAATGTTTATTATTATTATTGTTATTATATTCCTACACTCTTCAGCACCGAAATTTAATTTCCTAAAAGTTTCCTAATTCAATGAATCAGTATGATAATGGTCAGAGTATTTCACTGATTGATTTAATCATAAAAGCCTAGAATCAGAAGATATTTGGATATCCTTTAAAAGTTTAACAATAAACATAGAACATTATTATTGAATACAAACACTTCATTAAGAGTTTTTAATGCATTTCAAATCACACAAAATTTAATTGTGTAAGTTTTGTGGGAAAATTCCATGCTTTTCAAGAGAATTTAAGATCTCATTCATCTTTATGGAATAAAAAACTTTCTTCTTCTGATTATAATCATTCAATGCTGAGGCTTTAAAGTTAATAACATTATGCATTTCTCTGTTAAATATTTAAAAAAAAATTAATTTTAATCTAAAAATATCATTACTCTATGTACTCAATAACTATTAATCATAGATAGTTATAATATTACAAAATTCCTTTTTAGCACTTCACATTTAGTAGCTAGCCCTAAATTCAACATAAATTATATTTTGCAATCACTTTTACTGTATTTCATAAGCTTATAATAGGAAAGGAAGTTTAAAACACATAATTTAGAAAAGTTTAATTTATAATCACTTAGCTCTTACCACAGATGTATTCAGAAGACATGTCTTAATCAAAGGTGCAATATAATCTTGCACCACAACTGGTGATATCTTTAAAAGGAAGCGAAAACATCGTAACCAAATGCATTTATGGTTACCTTCAACTTTTATATCCAGGAGAATAGTAAGAAGACCTTTTAACCAATCTGCAGGTTTGAAGTAATTTTCTGGGGTTGAAGATGAACTAAAATACTGTGGATAAGAAGAGCAAACTTCAAGAAGATGGCTTACAGCAAACAGACTTGAATATGTATCAACAGCTTTCTGAAATTTTAAGACGGAATCTGTTACCACAATTAACAAAGTATTTAAAAATACTATATTCCAACAAAATACATGATTGTAAAATCATTTTCTCTTCTACTACTATGAATGATAAATCACATTTACTTCTACAACAACTGATATTTGCAACAAAATTAAAAAATCAGCAACTTAAAAAAAAAAAAAAACTTTCTAAATGTAAGCAAGATTATTTATGTGAATGAAGATGTTTGCAAATTCTTGAACAAGCATTTATTAAAATAAAATCATTACTAATTTAAAGATACAACTAAAACTACTTAAATTGATAAAATTATTATGAATTTTGAACAAGTATCACTTTATATAAACCTTTTAATAATTATAGATAAATCATATATGCTGATATATACTTTCCTCATTTCTCAACACTGATAAATCATTTTGCATCCTTCTAATATACCAATATCAACAGTTATCATATAAATGCATAATTCACAATATTTAGTGTAATTATTTAAATACAGTATTTAATAATCTAAACAACATTGATAATTAAAAATAGTAGTCAATGTCTTTATGAGAAGGCAATATTTTTTTAATAAATCTAATTACTTTATCTACAAAAATTTGTTTTTCAGGTGACTTCTCCCTATCATAAGAATGCATGCATGTTCAGTGGGTAGAAAAAGAACTAAATTGATTTTTTTCTGATTTCACAACTGTCTTTAAAATCTTTTAAGAAACTGACAGATTTAAAAACTTCGAAGAGACTTTATCATAAATTTCAGCTTTACTTGATGTTAATAAAATATAGTACATACTATTTTTCATTTTAATATGGTTTTGATTTTCTAAATACTTATATAGAAAAATAACTGCATTGACCTTACTCTTTTAAAAATGATTTTTTGTAAAAGAGCAAAAATTTGCATTTTATCTGCACTTCTGTAGAGCTGAAAAATGATATCATTAAACTTTATTTAAAACTCAAGCACAAACCTAGCCTGTCTCAGTCAAAGCCCAAAGCATATTACCACAGTGCTCACTACTTCTCATATCTTTAGAATGTCATCTGCCCGACGGTATTCTAATGTTTCTGATTCCAAGGCTGATGATACAGTTCTTGTACCAGTCAATCTATTATTTATGTTTATCATGGTTGGCTTGTGCTCATGTTTAAGACTGACAAGGAACTTAATCTCTTTCTCCACATATTAAAGAACCATTTTTTTGTAATGTTACTTTTATTCGAAAGCTTAAGACAACATATTTTACTTTCCTTTATCCTGATGCCAAAGACTGCATACTTATTACATATAACTTTCCATAAGGTTTGAAAATTACCCAGAGATCTACCAATTAATAACTGAATTAATAGTTATAAAAATTGGTTTAATTCTTCTACATTACAACTTGGTAAAGTTATTTATTTTGGATCACACTACTTTTCATGAACCTCAAGCTAAGCGATGTTTTTTTCTTAGCTGGTTAGTGTGGAAAAATGATGGAAAGTTTCTGAGTTTACTGTGATTTAGAGCCAATGGAAGATATTAAATCTTAAAAAAGTTGAAGAAAAACCAGTTCTTTTTAGTATTAGCTGGTGGAACAACTGGCATTTTGCAGACAGAGAAATTTTCACTTTATATAAGGAATGTGACTAATAATAAAAACAATATTCCATTTATAAGGAAGGACTTTTTATCATTTACAGGACTGCCACTCAAACAAGAGAATGAAATTCCTTGACTTTTCCAGGTGTGTTTTAAGAAAATTCGTGCCTATCCATGTAGTGCCTGTTGGCTGTGCTGAGAGGTAAATTAATTATGGAACCACTTGAAAACACAAAAATTTGCCAATTACAAAAATTTGCCAATATATAATATATAATTCCCAAAGCATTACTATTATAATAGGAGTTGTGTTCTCCACTGAAGATTGGGATTAGAATCTGCCCAATCTGGATTTAAAAATGTCGACATTTTGCAGCTAAACAAAAGAAAGAAATCTATGTAATGATATTTTAAAATAAATTCAGGTATTTTATATTTATTTAGCAGCATACATAGGCAAAATATATGTGCATTAAATTTCATGATAGTATGTCATCATACTGCTAGAATTAGTTTCAGTGTTATGCCAGAGAAAATTGCCTGAAATTTGGAAGTATTATTAACTAATAATAAATAAATTTAGAGTGAAGAAGTCACATTAAATGATATGAATAATATTAAAATAAAGTTAATTACTTAAAAATTGAATTACAATAATCAACGATATTTTGGCGAATATAGTTATATTAAATGGTCAGCCGAGATGACAGATTACTATTTTTTTTATTTTACTACAAAATGACAAATAAGGAATTTATTAAAAAGAAAGAGGTTTAAAAGATTTTGTGGTAAAATCCTAGTATATGCTATGGCCTTGGCATGATTTTGAAAATTGTTGCCAATACCAAAATGACCCGTTCACTGCTCATCATCATGTCACCAAATCCCATACTAGGATTAAACCGATTTTGTTTTATATGAGAATGGGAAGGTATTTTCTTTAGTTCAACATGCACTGCAGATGCTCATGCAAGTCTCTTGATTCTCGAGGTTACTGGAAACCAAAGCTACTGGAAACTTGCTTTGCCTTTTTAAAAGACAATCTGATTCGAGCTGTAAAAACTGGCGTTTTCAAATTCCCTAACTTTTCCTGGTTTTTCAAGTAGCATGGTAACTTAGTATGTGAAAGACATGAAGCTGTATTTCATTTTAAAGAAATTCTTGAAATGATTGCTGTTGCTTAGGAAGAAATCAAAGAAACATTTGCTGATAAGTCTCAAAAAAACCTATTTTGCCATTAAACTCTATTGATAAGCATAATTTTATTATTGAAGTATTTATGCTGAGAAAAGCTTTGAGAATAGCTTAAGCAAAATTATTACAAATTGTCAATTTAGATACTGAAAATACTTTACAAACAGTAAAAGATGTATTTCCCTTCTTCTGAATAGCAGACAAAATACAGTACTGTACACAGTCAAACTAAAGAAATATGCAGCAGTTTGAATATATAAAGAATTATTCAAAGAACCATAAAATTTTTTAAATCATTGTAACATATTCACAACCGATCCAGAAATCTATTATCACACATCAATTTTCACCTTTTTTATCGATGATTTAATTTCATCATTAAATGAAAGATTTCTTCTTGCACATGACAGACTAATCATTTCACTTCAGCACATTTTAACAAAAAGATGTAATGTGCCATATGATTTTATTGAGAAATGTATTTATTTTTATAAAAATAATCTTCCTAAACTTTATAAAGATATATTCAAGGGAAAGGGTCATTCGAGTAATAACTTTCATGGGTCACTATCACGACAAAAATGACAAACTGAACAAGATAATTCTTAAATACAGGCATTAGCAGATTGTGATGTAAATCCTTTTCCCAATATTGGGACTCTCTTATTGATTTTGACAATACTAGTCTCTGCTGTGACAGCTAAGAGGAGTTTATTTCAAAAAGAATAAAAAAATATGTAAGAAATAGTGCAAATGAAGAATGTCTTAATGATTTAACTCTACTTTCAATTCATCGTGATTTAAGCAAGGAAGTGGACAATAATGCTGCTACAGATCATTTTGAAAAAAAATCACACACATTAAATTTATTACAAAATGTAAAAATTTCCGAGTCCTTTGTAACATTATGTATGTTAAAATATAAATAAAAAATTTCTTTGTTAGATCTAACATTTAAATCACATTTAATGTGCTCTCCCAACAATTATAAAACTTCAAATATTGACAAGTCACAGCTTTCCCTAAAATTAAATCAAAGCTATAGTCATGAGTATAGGAATGTATGGGTGAAAGTGATATGCTGAGGTGCAAACACAAGAAATAAGATATGAAAGGAATCGTAAATTATTTATTGCAACACTATTGTGAAATGCATTTTGCAGCAACTGTACAAAACTGTATATATACAATAATTGCCCAATATTGTATACATCAATAGTAATGCATGCTTGGAAGCATTGGAGGGGCGACTGACATACAGTTTCAAAGAAGACAAGTACATGACTATGTCAAGTAAGCCATCTACTGTCCTCTACTGGCAACAGTATAAGCTCCAGCAACAATATCAAGACTGTACTATCATTTGTAGATGGAAGAAATTATTCTAAATGTTGCTGTAACAAAGCACTTACCAATAATGCTGAAAGTAAAAAATTTATACTTTCTTCCATGTCTTATTTCTTGTTAGTGTCTCAATGCTTCCCATACAAAAAAGAAAAAAAAGTGCAGGGTGCTTTATCATATTTAAAATTCTGACCACTGATTCTGTTAAACTCTGTGTATATATAATAAATATATAGTATATATATGTACACTAAAGCTATTAATTATTTCACTGACTTTAAAAAAAAAAAACTTATTTTACAAAACTTTACAAAACTACTTTTTTCCCTTTCTCTTCTTAGTCTTAGTTGCACATTATCAGTACCATTACTAAACTGAAAAATTGTTTCTCAACCCTGAAAAATCACTCATTTACTTCCAACAACTCTGTTATTATTTACAATTTTATGATAAAATATATTACTTTACATTAATTTAAGTGGCAACATGAACACTCAAAAAGGCTATTCTGGCTAACCTTCATAAATAATGAAATTCATATGAATTCTCTGACATGGCTTAGTTTCAGAATAAAAGGTGCAACTACAAGCATAAACACACATGCCAATTTAGACCAGTTTATTTACAAAATAGGAAGGATGGAAACTATCCATGTAATATTCTCTCTTTCCAACAAATGAAGGTCTTATATATGCAGTTTTTTTAACTAAAATGACTTCTGGATGCATCTAAGTATTTTGGCAGAATGCCAGACAATTTGTTGGTCAAGTATATACATTAGAAATCTCATAGCCACACAGCTACAAATTATGAATTTAAAACTTTTTAAAGGAATATTATTGCATCACATTGCACTGTCATTCAC
>KK119661.1:70226-83785 GCA_000611955.2 Stegodyphus mimosarum
ATTCTTAGGAATCAGAATCTTATGTGATATGTTTGGCAATATACAGGCATGTATCAAATAATCAACGTGTATCGAAATTTCTTACAGAAACATTTTTTAAATACATCAGTACTCATCTAAGTAAATGATGGAATATCATAAAAGGGGTATTTATTTTCAAAATTTCTTCTAAAAACTTTTAGCTTTTTTTGTGACAAGACCCTCCCAATTGTCCCCGACGTGTTTGCACACCACAGTATGATTTACTCAAAAAGGATAAATCAGCTACAGGAACTGTCATAATGATAATAAAATATACAGCATTATAATTCTGTAGGTCAAACAATATTATTTTTTTCAATAGGCAGCATTAAAATTACATGAAGAAAAAGACATGCTTAGGTACAAAGAGAAAAACATCTATGCTTCTGGCTGACCAACCACCATCTACAAGTGGTCAGGCAAGCTTATAATACACAGCACAAAATGAAATTTATTTGTATTTCTTGGAAACAAAGAGTAGAGGTCACTTATGCTGAAACAAAATTTTAAATTTCTCAAATGCACATTAAAAAAGTTTTACATGTCTTAAAAGCATTAACCTTGTGGTGCCATTGTTACAGCTGTTAAAATATTGACCATTAGGCATACATGTCCCGAATTAATTTTGCATTGCACATGAACAAAATGTTGTATCTATATTCTTACATCCATGTGTGACAGTTCTGATTTTCAATTATTTTATTTTCAAGCCGATACTTGTTGAATTTTATGCAGAATTATCCTTAAAATAACTAACTGTACAATGGCAGATACATCTTCAAAAAAAAAAAAAAAGTTATATTGAAAATGCTACAGGATACATTTCTGATTGCATCACAGATGATTTAAAATAGCAGTACATATTTTAGCTTGACCTTTAAATCAAGCCCAAATATTTCAGTAACATTGCAGCATTCTATTTTAAGATATATTAGTGAAGAATTTAATTTATGATGATTTTTTGAAATTTCTTCCTACAAAAAATCAAATCAAAGATTATATCAATAATATTATTACCCTTCTGGAAAAGAATTATACTGAAATAATGAATTAGTTTTAATGTCAACTGATGGGCATCCATCACTGATAGGATTTAGAAAGATATTTCCATCATTCATAAGATTATATCCATCACTGATAAGATTTAGAAATATATTTAAAACAAAAGTATAATTTAACAAATCTCTTATGATTTCACTGTATTAGTAACTATGAAAACCTGACAGCAAAAGTATATGCTGAGATAAAAACTAACAAATAGAGTGAACTCCAAAAGTTCGCAAGCAATGAACCACAGTTTGCATATCTTAATACAAAGAAAGGTTATGCACTTTTTTTTTTCTCTTTATGCCAAGAAGTTATTTGATTTTTGTGAGGCAAAAATATAAAGTGCATAATGAACTTTTTGTACAATTACTTTTTGTTTTCCTAACCTTTTATGCCTTAGAATAATGTCGAGTTGATAAAAAACTAATTTCTGTTTCTTAGAATGAAGTGAAACTCAATTTTTTCTACACAGAAAAAATGAGCATTAATCAGTCAAATATCTTCCATTCTCTTCAATGACCTTTCGACATCTTTCTGGTAACTTCACGATTCCCTGTTCGTAGAACTTCTAGTCTTTAGCAGTAAAAAACTCAACCAGGTGTGATATGAGGTCATTGTTATTAGCAAAATTTTTTTTACTTAAGATGTTTTGTAGACTTTGAAATGAATGATAATTCAATGGTGCAAGGTAGGGGCTATATGGGGGGATGTAAAATCCCTTCCCAGTCAAGCTCCAGTAATTTTATACATGTTGCTAAATATGTGTGAGGCCTCACACTGTCATGGTAGAACAAGATTCCTTTGTGATTTGCCAATACTGGCCTTTTCTTTTTCTTTCCTTTCTCCAATTTCAAAAGTTGTTGGCAGTAAACATCTGAGATGATCATTTGGTTGTTTGGAAGTAGCTCAAAATTTACATCTTTGTAATCTCACAAAACTAACAGCATGATCTTTCTCTGATGCAATTTTGCTTTCAATATAATTTGTGCTGATTCATCATGCCTGGACCATGATCTTTTTCAATTAATGTTAATGACTGACAGGATCTGAAAACAGATTTACTGCCTTCTTAAACATATACAATACATACATGATCCATTTTTCACCACAAGTGATAATTCTTTTTAAAAAAGTGTTGACTGCATTACATTTGAAATGTGTATCACAAACTTTGATCTGTTGCGTTAAATAAATTTCTTTCAATTCATGTGGAATTCAAACATTTAGCTTCTTAACAAGTCTAAATGTGTTAACATTTAATGAATAACATAACAACTTATGTGATTTTCATTTGTTGTGTATGATACATTTAACATTTTCATAATCTCCTGCATAAATATATGAAGATCCTATTCAATTATGGCTTTAATTTTGTCGGCATAAACTTCAGAAGGTTATCTAGAATGCTGATCACCCTCAAGACAAAATCTCCAAAATGAAATTTTTTAAAACAATTCTGATGCATGCGTTCTGTTAAGCAATCAGCACCTTAAACTTCACATATCTCTTTGTGAGGCTCAGCCACTTTTCTGCCTTTATGAAAATAAAATGACAATGTTACAGTATTACAGATAAGGTAAATATGGATATCCATCCCTGTACCTATGATTTTAATTGAATGTATTTTATCTTCCCAAAGATATTTATAAAATTGAGTTAGATCCTTTTCTTTAAAAATCATTTTTTAACATATGATCATTTTGCAAATGGAAGCTCGTGGAAGCTCCTCAATTATATAGTCAAATGGATTTTGAAATATGAAAATATCTTTGGCACTTGAAATATGGAAATATCTTTGGCACTTGCATCAACAAAATACTGTTATAACTGTGGCATAAGTTCAGAAAATATATCCCGCACATAAGTTTTTCAGAATGGGGAATTTACTAATATTTGAAATTTTACAGAATGGAAAATGGTCAAATTAGTTGAATGTTATTTGCATTTCAAACAATGCAAATTTTTGGTGACATGCCTTTACAATACATTTCACTTACAAGTAGTTTTAGCCCGTAATCTTAAAATGAGTTTCCCATGATATCTGTGGCAAATGCTTATTTCCATGGCCATCTGGTGTTCAATAATAAAGGCCATAATAAAGGTTGTGGGTAATTTTTCTCATTTAAAAAACTATCTATGACTTCTCTCAGTTTAAAGAATTTCAACAAAACTTTCCTATTGCTCAGCCACTGAACAGCTGCATGATCAGGCAAGTCAGAATATTCAACTTTGATCTTTAATAAAAATTCATGACACTGGCAATGGTTAAATCCATGAGAGTGATTGAAGTTTACTTCTGATATAACCGACTATATAACATAACAGATTGAGGCATTTCATAGAAAGAGCTTACTGATGAATAATGATGAATTACCAGAGGTTTTAAATATTTCACATTTTCACAAGCCTTAAAAATTTGCCCAACTTTCCCTATTCCACACATAGTTATTCCACCATCAGTTGTGATACATTTTAACTGATTTCATTACAAACTGTATTGTGTTAGCATTTTTTCAACTCCTTGAAGATATCTTCACATGTAGCTGTTTCATGCAGAATATTCATAGAAGCTAATTCTTCAATCAACATAAATTCAGTATTGACCCCTCAAACACCAGCAATTGGGCATTATCAGCAACATCATTGAGTCATCAAGAGCCAATGAAAACCATTTGAAATTTTTTGCCTTGTCTTTAAACTGATTCTTGATTTAGCTCTCAATATCCTCAGGTCTTCTAACAGTTGTTCTCACTGAAAGACGACAGATCAAAATACATCTATTTTTTTTTCTGGGCATATTTCTTTGGCTAACACAAGTAAGTATGATTTAATTAATTCACCACTGATAAATGGTTTTCCTTTCATGGCTAATAAATGAGCTATTCTGAAGTTGATTTTAGTCACAGCTTCATTAGAATTTTTCTGCATTCTGATGAAACATTCCGTTTTAAACTTCCCAATTTTAATGATCCCTCATTTTCTGGGAGGTTCAAATACTTGTCGTGTGCTTAGTTTCATATTGACAACTACACTGTACTCTTTTTGTACAGCTATTATGTCACTGCATATCAAACATAAAACTTAATAACGTCATTTAATTCTATGACAAAATAATTGGCACTCAATTCTATTTTAAAAGCATGACTTTCGAGCTCTACTGTTCTCATATGATTTTGAAAGTGACATGGTAATGGTAAGTAATGAATAAAATAAATAGAACAGAATGTCAAAGAGTAGCTTGCCAGACGAAACCATGTGCATCACTACAACAAAACAGTCAACATGCTCATGTGTTGTACAATGCACAAATATTTGCCTGCTGGAAGTGCTTTTAAAAACAATGACAGACAAGAGAATATGACAGTAACACCACTTGTTGTCATTATCCACAGCATTGCAATTCAACTATTGGCCATTGCATAACAGCACATAATGTGATTTATTTTTCGAGTACACAAATATCATATCACAAGCCTGATCTGGCCCACGAACCATAGTTTGCAAGCCCCTGATACAGAGTATACAGCATAACCATAATAAAAATAATTGCATGAGAGCAATTATGAGATAACAATTAGGTTAAAGATATGAACAAAAGTTTTGAAAAAAAAAACATTTATTAGATTTATGTTTTATTATTTTTAATTTTATAAATATAAACAAGTTTTCAAAAAAAAAAATCACACATTATAATTACACTAAGCTTCATTTTAATTAATATGTTGCAATATTTTTAATATTTAGCTTAAAACTGCTTAATTTAATTTTTAAATCCCCTCATTAAAAAATATTCAGCCTGTTTCTATCCATTCTCTGTATTTTTTATTGTATTTTTATATATTCTTGCATTTTTATTTTTATGTATTGCATTTATTGCATGCAAAATTTATACATTAAAAAAATATTATTGGTTTTTAAAATATATTAAATAATTCTACTGTACTTTTTCTTTATATCTACATGATTTTTTTTTACTAGATAATACATCTTGATATCAATAAACAATTTAATGTTGATTTTATTATTATTATTTTTACATTCAGTGGGATCTTTATTATGCCAATCAATTACCATTACTCTACTGATCCCCAATCAACACCTTTTAAAGTTCATTTACCTGGGTGTATTACCACAGGGTAAATACAGATCCTGCTGGGAATACCTGGATTGAATAGCACTTTGATGGCCTAATATTTGTTCCTTATTCAGTTGAAACTTTCAAGGTACTAGAGAGAGAAATTTTTGTTTCATTGCTTGTCTTTTGAAGACTATGCTAAAATGAATGATCCTTCTTCTAAATAGAATCATACACAGTCGTCACATTAATGTGACCATCTGTCAAAAGCCAGAATAACCACCTTTCGCAGAGCGGACTGCTGCGAGACGTGCAGGAAGAGAGTCACATAGGTCCCTGAAGGTGTTCTCTGGGATGTTGAGCCATGCCGACTCTAATGCCGTGGCCAGCTGCGCTAGATTACGCGGTTGAGGATCCATGGCGCGAACAACTCGATCGAGATGGTCCCACAGATGCTCGATTGGGTTTAAGTCAGGTGAGTTTGCTGGCCAGGGGAGGACGGTAAACTCATCCTGGTGCTCTTCGAACCACGCACGTACACTGGCAGCTGTATGGCACCTCGCATTGTCCTGCTGGAAGATGCCATCATCCTGAGGAAAAACAATGCGCATGTAGGGGTGAACATGGTCCGCAAGGACAGATGCGTACTTGTATTGATCCATTGTGCCTTCCACAATGATCAGTGAACCTAGAGAATGCCAGGAAAACATTCCCCAGACCATAATGCTCCCGCCTCCAGCTTGGACCGTTCCGGCAATGGTTGCAGGGTGGTTCCTTTCAGAGGTTTCACGCCTTATACGCCAACGTCCATCTGTCCGATGGAGCATAAAACGCGATTCATCCGAAAACGCAACCTGTCGCCACTCAGTGGACGTCCAGCTGCTGTACTGGCGTGCAAATTCTAGCCTTCGCCGTCGATGAACAGCAGTCAGCATAGGTGCACGAACCAGGCGTCTGCTTCGGAGGCCCAGACGCAGCAATGTTCGCTGAATAGTACTTTGGGAGACACTTTTGGTAGCCCCTTGGTTCATTTTGGTGGTCAGTTGCTCAACGGTAGCCCGTCTATCTGCCCGAACGCATCTCCGCAACCGTCGTTCGCCTCTGTCATCTATGGCCCGTGGTGCACCACATTTGCCACGTCGCTGATTTTGGACAGTCCCATTTTGCCATGCACGGTACACTTTTACCACGGCGGCACGCGAACAGTTCACAAACTCAGCCGTTTCGGAAATGCTTCCACCCTTGGCCCGAAAGCCAATGATCATGCCCTTTTGGAAATCGGATAAATCGCTTCGTTTCTGCATTACGCCAACGATTGAAATGTTTTCCGAAGCCCTCACACACCCTTTATATACGCTCAACTGCACTGTGCTGCCACCTGCCTTCTGTGATTGGTTATTTAACTCTGACATGGAAAGTACGTGGTGGTCACATTAATGTGACTGGACTGTGTATATATGAGATGATAGAAAATGCTTTTTAAATTTTCAATGAAAATACAATTGTTTATTATTTTATTTGATGTTCATAATATTTTACTGTCCATAATTTATCAAATAAACTTTATTATTTTCATGCATTTTACATGAAAATCATTAAACATACCATTTGGCATTATCAGTGATTTCACATAATCCTGATAACATTTAAATGTACTGCTCACAGATATGAGGACACTACTGTACAATAAAGTAAATAAAAGTAAAGGGCATACATAATTAATTTATTATTACTAAATTGCAAAATGAATTCATAACTTGAATAAATAAATAAAAATTAAACATTACTTCAACAAACCTGTTTACATAGAAGTTTCTGGAGACTCACAAAGAAATCTAAAATGTCAAGGTTTTGATCACAATAAAATTGTGCATCTTTATCAGATGCCAGAAGCGTTTCAAATAATTTTGTCTGGGAACTATGGGAGGAAAAAGATAAAAATACAGTATACCCATAATACATAATTTTTTATGATAGCAATTGTAAATGGATTAGAAAATCCTTCAACTTTAAAACTAAAGGCACAATTTTTTTTTCAGCTTTAAAAGAAGAAACTGAACTTTTGTATAAATTTAATGCTAATTTAAGGCAGAATTTTGCCTAAATTCAAATAGAATAGTTATTAATCATGAAAGCATACTTAAAAATTATAGAAACCAATTTATCTGCCAATTTATTCGAAAGAATATCATCTGAAGCAAAATAGATATAAGCAGCAATGTCTTCCAGCGCTTCAGTAAATGCATTGACCTGCAAGAAAAATAAGCACTGTAATTCTCATAGTCCAAATAGATTCATAAATTTATTTTCACAATTATGAAAGTTTTATGATTTCAGAATTTCACTGGATTACTGAATTATGGCAAAGAAATATAGAGCTATTTGCCTGTGCGAAAAGACAAGTTTACGCAGCCCAGTACATATATACATTATAAATGAAAAAAAACTATCAAAAACCTTATGTATTCAGCCTGACCTATTGTTAGAAATAAAACCCCAGAAAATTACTAGCATATTGAGAAATAATTTACAAACTTGGTTACTGTAAACCATGTTTCAAGGAAAAGCATTTTCTTTTTTAGTACAAAAATTGCTTAAAAATTAAAAATTGTTCCATTATCAAAACAGGTTATAACCAGAAGAGCAGAGAAAATAAATTCCCGTTTTTTAAAAAATAAAAAGCATTTTTGCTCATTTTTCATCAGCTCTGGATAAGTTATCTGAATATGGCAAATCACACATGGGGTAGATGCTTTCAAAAAGAGCTTTTTACGGGAACCTGCCTCATATTTGAGACAATCAACCATTCAGTCAGCCCATTTGCCTGGGATCAAACTGGGTTGTATTCCTAGTTTTCAACAGTTTTAAGCACTTGATTACTGGTGCGACCAACTCTGATAAATTTACTAACACAGCAGATGCAACCTCAAATGAGAATTTTTATTCAAACATTATCAAAAACTTTGTTTTCTATGAAAGAATGAATGAATTCTTTCTATTTCTTTGTTTCTATGTACATTGCCTTGGTCTTGGTTGTATTTTGTAGCAGCTCTGCTTGAAACATACTGCATACTGAAACCAAAAATGAAAACATGAAAAAAGCTTTAAAAAATTGTTAAGACTCTAAATCCTTCTACCACTGCTAATTATTACACATCAATGCATGATAAGAAGCAGATTTTTGAAGTAGTGCGAGCATATTGATCACAATTGTGATGGTGTCTGCCAAAAACTTTGCGGACGAAAACATCAGAGAAAACAATGCAAGGCAAAAACATCGTGGTACCAAACACTGTGAGAGAAAAGAAAGCGAACAGAAAACATCACAGTTCTAAATCATCATGGTACAAAATATCATCATAAAAAAAAGCAGCTAAAAAACTTAGAAGTTTAAAAACATTGCAGTAAAAAATAAAGTACCTACAAATGATTGCATGATGATAACATCACATTCCTGCGTTTTTCAGGTTTTAAAAGCTATAAATGCATTTTCACAAAATGATTTGGGAGCACAATAAGCAAAAAGGGATCTTTTTACTTTTACATTTCATATTTTTTAATGAACTAATAAATTTTTGTAGAAAAAGTAAGAAGTAAACTTAAGCAATTAAAAATTGAAAATGAATGTAACTTAAAGCACTTGATAAAATTCTAAATTTATATCATCAATTTTTGAATCAATGACCCTTGTTATTTAAAAACGGTCATTGATTATTATTAATTAACAACTATTGTTAATTAACAAGGGTTATTGGTAAATTAATCTCTTCTTATAAAGTTTTACTCATAATTTTTCATGAAAAATACAGCCAAAAAATATTTAGAAGAAGGAAGATAAATACCTCTACAAAAATTGGTTAGTTAATTATCAAATTACTTTCTTTCATGTTTGTCACTCTGACATTATTTTGGTGAAAATTATACCTTGTTTTGTTTCCATTCATTCTTAAAGTGTCACTAACATTTCTTGTGCTTCCAAATCTTTATGTGAATATGCATTTACAACTTTTAAAAGCTCAAAAGCGAATGTGTGCGATGTTATCGTCATGCGACGATTTGAAGGTACTTTACTTTTTACTATAATATTTTTCACGATGACGTTTTTAAACTGCGAAGTTTTTTAGCCGCTTTATTCTCAATGATGATATTTTGTACCATCATATTTTAGAACTACGATGTTTTCTCTTTATTTTATTTTCTCCCATGACGTTTTCATCCGCTATGTAAATACTGTGATGGACCAATGGAAAATGTTGGACCGAGTGTTGTGCTAGTAGTGTCACACAGGTTGTAAGCATCACTAGTGTGATAGTCAATTTTACTATAGAGTCAATAGCTATAGAGTGGTTTGAAAGGATTAAAGAGTTTTGTGATGTGAGATGTGAAAATATCTTAAAATAGATGGTTCTTTCTCTGTGTACTTATACCATTTGTTGAAGAACAGCAATTTTTTCCATCTATCTCAGATCACCATGTAGAATCAACAAGATCTTCATGAAAACATCACATGGTGAGCCACAGGAAGATGAAAAGCCACACAAAGTCAACAGATCCTAGTGTTCACCATTTGAAAGAAAGTTAAGAAGTAACTGCCAAATCTGGTTATAAGAGAAGAGAAGTGTTTATAGAAATTCTGCTCAATGTCATTCAGAAGTTACCAATTCAGAACTACCAACATTTAGACATAGTTGTTGTACATTTTTAAAACAAAATATTCATGGATATCTGCTTAGAGTGAATTTAAAGTAATTATTTAAAGTAATTATTACCAGAAGATTTACAGCTTGATGCAAAAGTTCTATAATAATCGTCACCATCTTTCCTTATTTCTTTTACCAAAATGCTGATATTTTAAATTTGCTTAACTTTAAAATCCCTTTTTATGCATCAATTTACATTTCCCAGGAAAATGTCTGTAACATGCTTTTTCAAGTTCCTATGTTAAAGTATTATTAACCGACAATGATATAAATTTTCATTTGTCCACACACACATATATGTATTACTTTGAAAAAAGATGAAACACTCTCATTTAATTTGGTTGTTGTTATCTGATAGTGGATTGGTTTGCTCCCCTTGACAAGTCAATTATCAATTATCAATGACAATAGCTACCTTTTCAGTACTTTAAATTTTACTTTTTATTTTTACTATTTAAAATTTTTACGGTTAAAAATATTATTTCTATATAGCTTTTAAATAATTTTTACTATAATAGAAATCTAATGACTTTAAATACTGACTTAAAATACTGCTTAAATTACTGACTAAAATTTTTTTCAATAATTTATCGCTTTAAAATACTGACTAAAATTAATTCCAATAATTCATCGCTTTAATTAAATTTCTGTTCCTTGGAGATGATATACAATAAACCATAATATATATATATATATATATTGCTTATAAAATATTTGAAAAACAATAATTTGGAGTGTTGTGTAATCAACTTTAAGAAACATAATATGACCAATAGTCAGAGATAAAATGATTTACACCTTTTTTTACTATACTTATGACTTGGTGTTCGAACATCATTAGTACTTTACAGTACAGAACACTGACTTGGTGTTTGTTCATTACAGTACAGAACATTGACTTGGTGTTCGAACACATTTTGCACTGTAATTAAGGATTAATTTTACTTCACACAAAGTGAGTGGCATAAATTTTTATTTTGCATGGTAATTGTCATGAATATTTAAAATGAATTAAAACGAATCAATTGATCATAACAAAAAAGAGGTTTGATTTGAAACTCTGTTATAGAATTAAGAAAGAATAATAAAGTGTTAAATTCAAATGCTGAGCTTTTGCAAGAATCATTTGCTGTATTAACTGAGAGAGAATCTACTTTACTAATAATTTATGAAGTTACAAATGTACAAACAGTGTACTAGAATTATGACTAGACATGAAATACCTCTTAGAATGTACGAAAGCCATCATTAAATGTAAATCAAGAATTAATCGATATACACAGAACTCAGTAAAAATCAAAACAATTTTACAGTTTTCTGAAATCAAAGCTATGTACAACATAAAATTACTTGGTCTTACTTTAAACATTTTTAATGGAGATTTATGTAAATGCCAGTCAATCTGGCTGCACTATAACGCAACCATTCAAGAAAACAACACTCTTTAAGATGTTGAGAACTTTAATTATTTAAGACTGTTGCTCATCAGTTCATATGGCAAAAGCCTTAAGTGCTTATAAATCATAAGCAGCCTGTCATTAAAAGGAATATATATATACACTGCTCGAAATTGGATAAAACAGGAAGAGAGATAATATTTATGGAAGATTAGAGAGAAATAATCCAATAACATCTCAATCAAAGCTTTATATGAAAATAGTTAAATTAAAGTTAATTATATAGTAATAGTTAAATAGTTAAAATAGATATATTAAGTTAAATTAAATTTAAAAAAATTCTCTTGCATCATTGCTGCAAGGAATGAAATTTGAATTTAACAAATATTCTCTATTTGTAAAAAGTAAATATAAATTTAAAATAGGAAAAATAAAATTAATCATTGCTGAGAACCAATTTACAATATCTTTTAAATTCTAAAAGCATAATTAAATTAAGTGTACGTTTTTAAAACTATGAGAAAAATAATAATAAAAAAAAACATAATCCTAAAAATTAATTTCAAAATTTTTTTTAAATCTAAGACAAATTAGCATAAGTGAATAATTGTTGAGCAGGCAGGAGACAGACTTATCAAGAGGAAGTTGCCTCCATACCTATATATATATATGTACCAGTTTTCAACACATTTAAAAATTTAGAGATAAAGAACATTTACTGCTATCACTTTGAAAACTTTTATACTTCTCTGCCATTACATAATTTATACTAGTTTAATGCAACTCCCACAGCTTTTTCCTGACATGCTAAGCTTCCTCTGAATTGAAAGGTGGAAAATTTACCTGCATTGTGCGTTATTTAATAACTACATTAAATTCAATAATAAGATCTTCCAGCAGGTGAAAGGAATTCCAATGGGAGCAAACAGTTCTACACAAATATGTAACCTATTTCTTTTTGCTAATGAATATAAATTCCAACTAAGTTTGAATAAGAATGAATTAAAGTTATTTGCAAATACATTTAGATACATTGATGATATTATAATTTTCAATAATAATTCTGCTTTTGAAAACAATTCAAAATTTACTCAGATAGTTTAACGCTTAACAGAACTAATATGAATCAAAATCATATTGAATACCTTAACCTGCTCATAATTAAACATAGCAAAATTAAATTATATCATAAAAGGAGGACATTCCAGTTTGGAACTATTAAACTAATTAATTGAAACTCTAATACCTCTAAAAAAATAAAAGGTAACACTTTTTATAGCCAAATAATTAGAACAAAAAATATATGTACTGAAATAGAAGATTTAAAGGAAGAAATAATAAAACTAATTAATGTTCAAGTTAATAACCAGGTCCAAACACAATTTATTAATTTCTATATTAAAAAAGCAGGCATTAACTTTTCTTTTTAATTTTTTGGCTCTTTATGTTATGATAATATTACCTTAAACCTTAACTGGAGGGTAATGGAGGATTTTAAAGAGTTAAGGGATTATACTTGTAAATATTTATTAATTATTATTTGTATAATTTTTTTCTATACTGCATTCTTTCCTTTTACTAACGAAGGGCCAACTTTTTTCAAAAGTCTCAAAGTTTTGATTGAACTTGTATAAAATTTTTACTTTAAAATTACATTTATTCAATTAATATTAATTAATTCTATTAAAATGTCTTTTCAAACTGTTAATTTTACTTCAAAAAATTTTGTCCTAAAACATTTTTACATCCTTAACAGTTAGCAACATCTATTTTCACAAACAGCAGTTTACAATTTTTTTACTATTTTACACATTTTTACAATGTCTCTAAGTTAGCAATATTTTTGCACACAAAACAGAATTTTACATTTTACATTACTTAAAGTTTACAAAACAGGTTTTCACAATACCTCTAGGAGGTAGCAGCTTAACCACTCAACTTTACATAGTATTAGCTTCCTCTATGTTTATTTAGCAGCAACAGACTACTCAACCTCAGTTTAGCAAATGCTAATCCACTCACAGGAATTCAAATGTGTAGTTCTAGGTAAATTAAATTAGAACTTGCTATTTACTGGCTTTTTAGTATTATTTTTATATTTTGATATATAGTTTTTAGGTTTACATGCATAATTCGTGTAGGAGAAGTTTTCAATAGGCAAGAATTTCTAAATTAAGTATTCCTATTTTATTGCTTAATTTCTCAAAATTCTAACTAGTTTAATTTCATTTTGAGTATTTCACGACATTTGATTTTACTTTTGGTTTTGAACTTTTACCCTTGCCTATATGGATGAAGAAACAGGAATTGAGTAATAAC
>KK119661.1:97748-190930 GCA_000611955.2 Stegodyphus mimosarum
AAATAGTTGACTGAAACAGAAAATTATTGAGAGCAGAGATTATGACGAAGTATTCGTCAAAGAAGTCTTAAACATGATAATAGAGGACCGAAAAGAGAGGGAAGAAGTAGAGGAACGAAGAAGGAAAGAACAATATGATTTAGAGAGATTAAAACTTGAAGCTGAGATAAAGTCTCAAAACACCGGAAAGGTCCGGGCGAAAATGGAATTGCGACATCTGATGCAGAAATTTGATGACAAACAAGGAGATATCAATCTATATTTATCACTGTTTGAAAGGCAAGCAGAATGGGCTCAAATTGATAAAGAAGAATTTGTATCTCATTTGCTAGGACTACTTCCTTACGAAGTAACACAAATAATAGCTAGAGAACCCTCTGATAAAGCTAAAGATTATGAACATGTGAAGGCTTTATTGCTAAAGCGTTTTAAATTAAGTCCTGAAAGGTTAAGGCAGAAATTCATGAAGCATCAAAAAAGTACCGAATCAACATGGGTGGATTTCAGCTATGAATTAGAAAATTATTGCAAGGAATGGGTAACTGGTTTGGGAGTTGAGAGTTTTGAACAGTTGTTGGACTTGATGGTGATTGATCAGCTTAAGCGTCGAGTCCCTCCTGAAATTCGAGATCATTTTCTTGACGAATGGGTAGAAATGATTTCGTCCAAGAAATTAGCCGAAAAACTTGATGCCTACGAAAACGTCCGTGGAAACTTCCAAAAAAATCTTGCAGCCGATCGGCGGAAAGGGAAATACAATCCAAAAACTCAAAGTAAAACAAATTCCGATGATAAAAATAATGCTGAAAATAAATGGCCTTCAAAGTTTAATTCGGGAAGCAAGATCTATCAACCTAGTAGTCCACGTCCAGATGATAAATATGAAAAACGAAAGTCACTGCAATGTTACCACTGTGGGTCCTATCAGCATCTAAGACCTCAGTGTCCAAAACTTAAGAATAGTACTGAATCTTCTGCTAATCTAAACAGAATTAGTTCAAGACCGGACGATGAATTTCTGTTACCTTATACTAGTATTGGATACGTAAATGGCTACAAAATTCCTATATTAAGAGATTCAGGTGCTAGTATTGATATAGTTTGTCGTAAATACATCACGCCAGAAATGCTGACAGGTGAAAAAGTGTGGGTGCAACAACCATTAGATTTAAATCCAACCTGTTTACCCTTGGCTGAAGTCGAACTAAACTGCGATCTCGGACATGTAATAACCAAGGCTGCCATTATTGGAAACGAACTCGACAAAGGAAGGTATTTATTAGGCAACCGAACTGCTGCACTACTGAATGAAAAAAAAGAACCTGAAAATCACTCTCACCAGGTTAATGCTGTGACTACTAGAGCTCAAATGAAAAGAGAAAAAGGAAGCAAATTCAAAGTTGGGAAAATAAAATTGTATGAGAAATGGAGCAATGAAAAAAAGAAACTAGCTGCTGTTCAATCTGAATGTAGTATAATTTCCAGTGATTCATTACCAAGTAATAAAGAGCATGTAGATCCAGACCGTTCTGTTGCTGTGAATCATGAAGTTGATGTTTTGTGCAATGTTTCAGAAAAGTCTAATCTATTAAAATGCAGCAATGGATTTCATTCAAATATTGACCAAAGTAGTTGCAATTATGAAGTACCAATGGACTTGAGCATATCTTGTCGGACTTCTGATGGAATCAAACAAAGTGCATCAGTGACTAATAATCATTCTAGTACTGGGCCTCTTCCTCTTGATAGTAAAAATTCATTACTTCCTGATTCCAAAAGAAGTGATTCTCTGAGAAGCATTTATCCAGAAAGTGTTGTAGAAAATCCTCTCTCTGACAAATGTTCTAAAGTAGAAAACTCTAGCATGAACATTAATCCTCAAGTACCACGGCCATTTAAAAAGAAACATTTATCTACGGTGAAAGATGATTCTGTTAAAGGAAGTTATGAACATGCTCGGAAGTCAGTGATATTTGAAGTTAAAAACAGTAAATTATTAAACCAATATGGAGATATACCTTACAAGCATGATGACAGACCATCACAAGTTTCGGGCTTCTCCCATTTGCAAGCCTTACAGAACATGTGTGATAATAACCCCATGGCTGGTCTTCAGAATAGTGTTATTCAATCTGTAACTCATGATAAAAAATCAAAACTGGATTCTAATTCTTTTAAAAATATAAATGCCAATGAAAAGCCTTCATTTAGGGGTACATGTTTTGATAATTTGAGTAAGTATAATTTTAGTGGTGCACAAGCGTCCACTGACATCAAAAGTGCTGCTGAATGTGGAGTAACAGATACATTATTAAAATCTAACATAAACTGTAGTCCTGTATGTACTCAAAATGGTAAGCATGAAATCAGTGCTCCTGAACTAAACTGTGAAGGCATCTGTACAAAATCTGAGATAACGAATCAGAATTGTGAAACAGATACTAAAAACAAAATAGATATCCTTAAGCAAAAAGAACAGAAGTCTGTGAAAAAGGACATTAAAAGCAATTCTCAGTGTATTGAAAATGTTTCTAAAGTACCAGTAAAAGCTGTTGATTCAACAGAATGTGTGACGAAGTCATCTGAAGAATCAATTAAAATGAAGAAAATCCATTTCACAGTGTTAGATGCTGATGATAGTACTCATTCTGTTGTGCAAAACAATAAATCTTGCAGTAATGCTGACGTAATGTCTGATGGTAAAGAAAAGGAAGTGATGGGATCTTTTGATAAAAATGCTGCTCAAGTTGAGGCATCTGCATCAGAAATTTCTGAATGTTGTATCGTAAAGGCAGAATCATCTAAAAATACTGGAAATTCTGTTGGTTGTTATAATAAGCAACAAGAAAAAAAGCATGTAGTGACTGATAGAGAGAAAGAGCAAGAGGTAAAACCTGCTGACAGTAGTGAACAGACATCTAGAAAAATTAAACTAACTGATGAAGAGGCAGAAGAGCCTTTAAAATCTTCTGACATTGGCGGAGAGCAGTCTGACCGGAAAATAACTGATAAGCAGCTGACATCATTTGACTTGAGAACAAGAACATTTCAGTTCCAAAAGATGAAACAAAAATGTGTGTGGTTAATTCGGATCATGATATTGTTAGAAACGATTCTGACATTAAAAAAATCTTCTGGTGAATCAGATAAATGTACTTCAACAAAATCTCAAGAAAATGCTGATTCATCTGTATCATTTTCTAGTGCTGTGTCTGTTGAAACTGGGATTAATAAGTGTTCTGAAATGCATTTGCATTGTCCAGAAAGTGAGGTTTTTAACTCTAATCTTATTTGCCTTCTCTTAATATTAATGAGAAAGTCGCGTTCAAGAACTTTTCTCTTCGGAAAAGTTTCTCCGTTGGGGGAGAGATTGTAACAGCTTTAGATATTGTTGCAATAATAATCTTAAACTTTTAAAATAGTTGAATTTGAAATATATCTGTTAATAAATGGCAATGTTTGAAACGCCAACACGAGAGCTGCGTGCGGTTCTCGCACGAAGTAAGATAATGATTTTTAATTTAAAAAGAGATAGAATACGTTTTGGCTGTTAATTTTTGATGTCACCTTTTCTTTGACTTATATGCTGCAGTTATGAAATTGATCTATTAAATAAAGTTTGCTGTGTTCCAATGGAGTTTGCTTTAATTACGAAACAAGCATTACAATATCTCAGCAATAAGAAAAGTTTCAATTCGAACAGTTGCAAAAACAGTTTTGATTCTAAAGTTATAAATACATCATGAATTATTTTTCCTGTGTAAGGCTTGGTATAATTATGTAAGATTTACTTCTTTTACCTCTATAATACTGCTCGCTATTTCTGACAGAAGAAAGCTCTATGCATACAAGTTGTCGAATACAGTCCTCCTTCATAACGCTTTGACCTTGACAAAGAATTTACTATATAATACCAACTGCTGCCCATAAAATAAATTTCTCTGGATAATAGCTGTTCCTTTCAGATCCAGGAAAAGCCTGCGTTAGATATAGCCAATGAAGTGCTGTTAATGATGTATTAGACCTATTATTCATCATATATTAACAAGAAACCCAGAAATGATTTCTTCAAATCCAGAAGTGGCAGGAAATGAGTTGAGAGTAGATACGCTCTGAAGTTCATTATCTGTAAGCTTCTATCGTAGCCATTTACTTAACTTTTCTACTTCTTTCAGTTTTTGCAGATACAGGCTGATAGTTTCAGTGCTATGTTCTTGGAAGCATTCAGACATCTAGCAGAGATATCTTCATCTAAAGCACTTATCAAATCAGCATCATTAATAGCAAACGATCTTACAGACCTGGAGAAATCATCCGGTATTTTGTCAATGGAATGCAATTTTCAGAAACACTTATTTAGCCATCTGATTTGATATTATATCATTAAAAATGCAATCCTTATAGTGCTGCATGGTTCAGAAGCATTTGTACCAAGTTGTTACTCATATAAAAACTATATTAAAATAAGAGACATTTCACAAACACAATTCAAGTGCTCTTCTAAACAAAACAAAAAAAAAAAAAAAAAAAATAAACAGAACTCTGAAACTTCCCACACAGTTAAGCCTTACACATAAACATCTATGCACAAATATACAGGATCATACAGTCTCTTGCAACATAAACTGAAAAGCAACCAAACTATTACAGTTAACCAATATTATACGCTGTATGTTTTAGTGCTTTCCCACCAAAATAAATACAGAGAATTCAAAAAGTAAAAATATTAAGTACTCACAACAAAATTAAAAAATTTATGCATTTTCAGCAATCAAGATGACCGTTTACTTTTCGCTGAATACAATTTTTCATAAGTTTTTGATGCAGCTTTATGAAAACAAAACATACAAAAAAGACTGCATCAATACTTATTTAGCAACTTTAATTAAATCGATATTAAGTCAGAAAAAGCTTACTTTGGATGAAGTACTTTTTAGTAATATTAAATTGCCAGAAGGCTTGTTGTTTTCATCATCTAAAATACGAAGCAAGCAGTTCCACAAACTTAAACACTGTGATGAAATTGTACTGTAAAAGAACAAAAAAAAAAAAAAAAAAAAAAACTAGTTCTAAAACTGAATTTTAATCTGTATATGTTGATATATAATCCCATATATCTTAAACAAATACACAAATAATGTTATACATAAAATAAACTATTTATACAGACATTTTATATCTTAAAGTAAGAAAACTAGTCTAAAGAATACATACATATTAGGTTACCTCATCAGTAATACTTCTTCTATTAGCATTTATACAGTTAAACTTGCAATTTAATAATGTAATGATCTGAGCAACTTCAACAAATATTAGCATTTAAAAGGTATATAGATAATAACAAAAAGAACATGCCGAGGAACAAAATGTTCAATAACAAATAATAAACAGTAAGAATCAGCATAATATGAGTAAATTTGCAAGACTATAATTTTGAAGCTTAAACAGTTTTTTTCCCCCCCACAGTGGAATTAAAAGGATGAAAAAATGAGACCAACTACATTAGAACATGAGAAGAGAAATTCAAAAATATTCTAGCTGAATGATAGCACAGATGCTCAATCTGCTGATGAGAACAGCTATTAGTAATACAACTGAATAAATAGTAATGCCTAATAGTATAGGGCAGTGGTAGGTAAAGTGTGGCTGTTTGGCTCCCTAAGTGCGGCTCTGGTACAAATATCCAAGGAAGGCGCAATAATATTTTCATTTAAAAAAAACTTGGTAAGAAAAAAATTACATCTTATTTTGATAAATTAAAATATATATATATATATTTTTTAAGTGCAAAGATAGGTAATTAAAATTTCATATTGTTGTAAAAATACATAACGAACATCGAGTTTAATTTTATTAGGTTTCCTAAACATAAACATAAACCATGTAAAAGCTACCGGCATGCGTGTGCATACTTTTTATAAAGCAGTGAAGGTACAAATTGGCATCACAGAGCAGCAGTTGCAGTGTGAACAGTTTTGTCTTATCTACTGTGTCTGCCGTTGTCCTGTCTTATTAAAAAGTTGTTGTATTTTTTAATCTAGCTGCATATCTTACAGGTACTTTTATATGATTTTATTACACCTGCTATGTATGTTTGTGGTTCTGGTACAAAATTTGTAATCAATTTTATTGTAATCGATATATTAATAAAATTGTATTTTTTAAAAAGATTTTTTTAAATTTTTATTTTCATCAATTTAAAAATGATAATAATTTTGTACTGATGTCTTTAGAAAAACATATATTTGGAATATTTTTATAGGCACCCCAATTAATATGGCTACCAAAAAAAAAGAAAAGAAAAACGGAAGATGAAAAGCGCAAATTTAAAGTTGAGCGGACCGAGAATTTTGCGCTTATTCAAAACTTGAATGGACTTCCAACATGTCTTATTTGTAAGGAGAAATTCGCGCATAACAAGAAGTCAAATTTAGAGAGACACTTTATAAGAAAGCACGCGTCATTTAGCACTAAATATCCTACCAGTGATGCAAGGAAGAAAGCAGTTGAGGACTTCTGAAGTCATGAACTTCAGAAGAGTCAAGAGTCGTCAACTTCTGTGTTTAATAACTGGATGCAATCTTCCAGCAATATTAATATGGGAAGTTTTGTTTGTAGCCAAGAGATTGCTAAGAGAGGAAAACCGTACACAGACCGCAAATATATAAAAAATTGTTTTATAAATGCATCCGAAGAGCTATTTCGGGATTTTAAGAACAAAGCAGACATTCTGAAAAGAATTAAAGAGTTACCATTGTCTGCCAAAACCATTAAAGATAGAGATCTGAAATTGGTTTTGGCTTTATCAATAGCAGTTGACGAGTCTTGTGACATAAATGATACAGCGCAAGTTTCACTTTTTGTAAGATTTATGTCTCATTCAGGCCTTAAAGAAGAATTTTAGGATTATTGCCACTCAAAGGTCAGACGCGTGGAGAAGATATCGCCAGTGTTGTAATTGAGTGTATGGATAAACATCATATTCTCCTCGATAAAATTGTGTCGATTTCAACAGATGGGGCCAAAAGTATGAACGGCATAAGAAAAGGGGTTGCTGCTATTTTGAAAGAAAAAAATTAATCATGAGATACTTGTTTACCATTGTACCTACAATATTTCATGACAATGATACCTGCAAACTTGAAGGCTTCATGATAGCACAAGTAAAGAAGCAAAATCTTTAATTAATGGAAGAGAAAAAAAATGTGATTAGATGTCGAGGTTGCACCAAGAAAGAAGACAAACCAAACTACTGGTGCTAAGGAAATATATCAAAACAAACTGTAAGGTATATTTTAATTTTATAACAGTTATTTTAATTTAGTTAACCTTTCTTATCTTTCCTCGCTTCAACTTACAACTCCATATCAGAATGAGTTTTTAGAATCGCGCTGAATGCAAATGAGGAAGAAATAGTTTTAAAGAAAAGTTCAACTTACTTTGAGAGAGAAAGCTAGGAATCCTGAGTAGTGTGCATTTGCCTTTGGGCTAAATCTCTCTAACCGCTATTACAGTCGGGCATATATTACGAGCCTTTTGATAGTTTCACGGTTAGTTTAAAATTAAGGGCCACTACGCTAGAACTGTGTTAGCTTTGGCTAAATCTCTTAGTTAGATGTAGCTAGTTCTTATTTCTAAGCCCAAGTGGAGGATTTGTTGTAAGCCCGAAGAAAAGGGCTGACTGTTCATCTTATTTTGAGTGAAATAAAGGGTAATTAACACTTGTTGAGTTTACGATCTCTGTTATGTGGACTAAGCAATAATTTGCTTAACAGTTCACTAGGTTCCTTGACATTTAATTTAGAAGGGCCCTATTCATGACATTTTTAACCACAGCATTAAGTGAGATTTGAGGAATCACGTGGTATTCAGATGTCACAAGTAGTTAAATTGCAGTATTGGTATTCTCATCAAAGCTAGCATTAAATTCAACCTTTTAATTGATAAGATGGCTGCTAAAATAAGGTCCGTTACATTCCGGCAATAAAAATGGCAGAAGGGTTTGCATCAGTTTTAGCTGAAGCATATTTGGATGAAATCAGTCAAATTTCTCTGCGTCGGCAGCGGAATTTTTTATGATTGAAGCAATGCGTTCGATTTGCCCGAAAGAAAAGCTCAAAGATGAAGAAAATGGTTAATTAACTCTCGTCAAAATCAATCGATTCCGGGCCCAGGAGGGTGTCTTTATGAGCAAGTTCAGCTTCATATTTTTCCATAGAATGTTAGAAAAATTACTCTTCTTATTTCTTCAAAATGTGTATTTTCATTTAACTGTCACTTATTGACGATCAAAATACAAACTACAAACTCACAAATTACAAATACAAACTCAATTGCAAAATGTGTATGTGTTTGTGAAATAAAATATCGCCAATACTTTTTGTAATGTTGTTTCTTTTATTATCGCAAATAGTTTATACTATTTGTAAAATTGTATTCTACATTTCATGTAAACTTTGTCCTAGGTTAGAAATGCAATGTGCCTTTTTTTATTTAATTTTACTGTACGATTGGTGATTTAGAGTAGCATTCTATGTTTCGATTCTGAAGTATTGTCGCCAAATCTGTTAGTGGGGGACAATGTTAAAAATTGGATAGCATGATCTAAATTATAAATGATTTTGGTTTTTCTTTATAGTAAGATAAATATATTCTGTATTTTTTAGGAATTTTGAAAAAGTATTAATTTAAATATTGAATGAATCATTTTGACCCCATTATCATGCTTTATCTAGAAATAAATCTTTATATTGTATTTTTAACTACAGTTACTTTAAATTTATTTAAATGTGTGAACAGGAAATATGTTTTAAGTAGCTTTATAAACTTAATTACTTTTTATTAATGTTGTTCTATTTTTATATAAAAATTTTAATTTATCAGAAAATTGCCCTCTTAAAAACGTGATTAAATTCATTTAATACATACAACTGTTATTAAATACTAGTGCTTTAGATTTTAAAATTCATGCATGCTTTTGTTAATTTGCAGGTGCATTTTGAAGAAAATCAATTTGCTCATAACTGATATAGCTCATAAATTTGTCATGGAAGATCTCATGGTCAGCTAAATCAAATTTACTTTTGTGTGACCTTAAATCTGAGGCACCAATAGTAAATCTGTTTTGGCCATATTAAGAATTTTGAGTGAAAAACTTAGTGCTACTATGAAAGAATCATCAACTCACGTTTACCTTACTAATCAATGTCTTATACACTCACTTCCAAAAGTTAAGCACGAAGATGTAAAATGCAAAAAAAATCAACAAATGCTACTTTGATTGACACAAAATTCGGCAGGAAAGTAGCATATATATTTATGCATAAAACAAAATCAATAATTATATACAGAAATGAAAACAATATTAAATTTTTGTAAGTTATCAGATAATGACATACTGGAGACTTAAACAGAATTATGTATTAAATGAAAATAAACAGCATAAAATGAAAAAAAAGGACATTAATGTTATCCCCCCTCAATCTGTATACACAGTTTACACCTTGTGACCATGCTTTCGATTAGGTGGTCAACCACCTCAGAATTAAGCAATCGCCATTATTCTTGTAGAGCAGTTTCCAGCTCAATAAGAGTGGCTGGAGGTGGGAAACGTGAAGATACAGCAAGGCCGAGAGCATCCCAAAGATTTTCAATGGGATTAAGGTCAGGCGAATATGCTGGCCCCGCTATATGCGCAATTCCTTCACTCTCCAGGTAGTCATCGATGATGTCAGCTCTATGGGGACGTGCGTTATCATCCATTAAAACAAAAGTAGGGCCAACTGCTGCAGCGTACAATCTCACAATGGGTTCTAGGACTTCCTCTCGATACCAGACAGCCATCAAAGAACCCCGCTTAAAGATGTACAGGTCAGTGCGGTACCCTAACGAAATCCCTGCCCACACCATAATGCTTCCGCCTCGGAATGCGTGATGTTCAGTGATGTTTTGGGACTGACTGCATGTTCGTTGTTCCCGCCCACACCATAATGCTTCCGCCTCGGAATGCGTGATGTTCAGTGATATTTTGGGACTGACTGCATGTTCGTTGTTCACGCCATATCCTTATACGCTTGTCCAGAGCAAATCTTGACTCATCAGTAAACATGATATTGCCCCGGTCAGACACATTCCAACTGACATGTTCCCGGCACCACTGTAATTGCTCCCCTCTTGATTGGACGGATAGAGGAACAGAAACTCGAGGTACAGTCCACTCATATGTAATCTTCGGCGTACAGTAGCTGCAGATATCGCCTTACCAATGGACACTGTAACCACAGATGTCACACATGGGGAGGTCGCTCTGCGATTCCACTTGGCTACAATAGCAATATATCGATCTTCCGCGGGGGTTGTAACTCTTGGGCAACAGGCTACGGGCCTTCGGACAACTGTCTGAGTGGTTTGGAATTGTTTCCATAAACGTGAAATTACAGAATGATGAATGCCAAAGAAAAGAGCAACATCTGTGATCGACTGACCTGCTTCAATGTGCCACACAGCATGCCAACACTCAGAATCTTCCATTCGTCTTCTGGAAGTCATAGAAACACGTATGTCTTGAAAACAAATTGTACGAAAATTTTAAACACCTTCTATCATCACTTACAACCAACTTCTGTAACCCTTCATAAAGCTGGCTTCTTATAAGACTGCCTTTTTTGCATATTTCTTGACATGAAAGCAAGATTGGCTGTTACCTAACATATTTGCATACTTCCATCTACCTCTGCAGCGAATCGCATGCTCTTCAATTCTGATTGGCTTCCGGAAATTAACATTTTCCTCTCCGTGCTTAACTTTTGGAAGTGAGTGTAGTATTGCAATGACTTGCAGGATTTTTTATAATGTGATGTTACATATGTTTTACTCTTCTTTGTTATCAAATACATAAAAAGAGTACATTCCTAATCTGACATTTCTTCTTTTGCAAGAGTGTTATGTATCATGATGTGAAACTTGGGATTTGTTTTTAGAGTACATAACAGTATTTTTGAGGTACTGATATAACTAGTATATTTTGTTTACTTACTTAATTGTTTTAAAACACGTTTAAAATCAAGGCAATTTTTTTCTGCCTTTAAGTATACACATAAAACTTACTTAAGCTATAACAAACAAGCTTTTAACAAATTAATATGATAGTGTTTTAGGTTAGCTCCTTTAATAGAAAAAGAACTAAACTAAAATTATATATTTTGAAAACTTTTTATTTAAAATAAGAATACTATCTTAGCAGTATCTTAGCTGCTCAAATTCAAAATTATTGAAAACAAAAAATCTGAATAATTTTGCTTTCAATAATTTTGACATTTCCACATAAATTCATTTAAATAAGAACTTAGTAGGATCATTCTATATAAAGCTGTTGACTTATAATAGAAAAAAATCCAATTACTACTGCATGTTTTAATAATATTTTAATATAACGGAATGAATTGCACTATATTGGAAAAAAGAGTGAAAAAATTTCCATTTTTGCTTTATTTTCACTATACGTGTTACGCATACGGTTGTTACTAGAGGACTAATCTACAGATCTGAAGCTAAATGATATTTTTATGTTTCTACAGATGCATATTAATTAATAATAATAAGAACTATGATTTAAGCATTGTCCTTGCAGTGGTATAGATTGAATCATATATAGGTTATGAAATTATCATTAAATATTCAGATATGCATAATATTAACAGCATATGTATGTTTTTTTCCCTCATTTAATGCATGTAAATTCTTACAAATTTATCAGCAACTTGTATGTATTATAAAAAGTAGCTATCAATAACAAATAATTGAATTAGTAAATAACATCTGTAAATTCTGTATGTAAAGGTATTATTTTTATTTATTTATGTATGTATTTTTTTAATTTCATTTTTAGCTACATACAGGGAAAAACATGTTTTTGATATGGAATTTTTACTCTACTAAATCTCTATAAAAATTGATTTTTTGCCATCACAACATTAAGTAGTTTTTATAACATTCTGCTTTCCTTCTGAAAGCATTATAATTTAAAGGTGTATGTCTTCAATCAGTGTTTAAAATCATAAAGCTTTTAGCTGCCTTTTCTGGAAACACACACAAAATAACATTTTCAATCAGTTTGCTACAATAACAGATGTTTGATTCCATATGAGTAAACTTCAAATAGCATATTTAAAATAAAAAAAAAAAAAAACAAGGTTTATATGCAGACAAGCTATTAATTTTTTTGGAAGTTTAAACTGTGAACTGGCTAGATATATTAAAGTGTCAGCACGCATTTATGTATTTATCATCTGTTGATTCAGGAAAGCTTTAGAAACTTAAAAATTACTGAAGTTGTATTCATACCAATTTGCACCCTCAGCTTTAATGGCCTCTAAATATTTTAATATGCTTAACTCCATCAGTAATGAAATGTCATAGCTGAGAAATTGAGAATTATCATACAAATACAGCACTTAGAGACATAATTTTTATATAACACATGAAATTACCTTAGATTCTAAAGGGAAAATAGTTAAAAAAATATGAAACTATGATTTCAGAACCTCATACAAAATTAAGAATACGGCTGCGAGAAATCTCTTGTCAAAAAATACATTTTGAGATGCCTAATATTATGTATGTATTTAAAAGTAAAAATTGAAAATTCAATAAAGGAAGTCAGAAAGTATTTTTAACGAATATACTAATGTGAAATATGATATATGAAAATGTTTTAGAAACTTTTAAAATAATTCAAATCATATGAGAAATTCAGCAGTTTAAAAAAAATATGAGAAAGAAGCTGAACTATAGAGAAATTAAGGGGAGCAAAAGCCACACATCTTTATATGAATGCAAAAAATCAGGGGTTTTGATTCTCTAGAATATTAAATAATAAAAGTTTTACTGAACACTGCTAAAGAGCCAAAAAACCTGAATCGTAACACTAAAGCGTGGCTACAACACGAGGCCTACGCTAGAACATGGTTGACGAGTCAGCCTGTATCTCTTGTAGCTATAATATGATCGGCTTATTTTAACAAATTTCACCAACTCTCGAACGAAGGTTGCTTACCGAAGGATCGCTCTGGTGATTGCTGTGATGAATGCTAATTTAACCATCAGTCCTTACAATTAACAGAGTTGTGAAATTAGTGACCGGCTCGTAAATAACGGATCGTTATTTATGCGCATGTCATGAATAGGGTCCTAAGAGTGAGGAACACTACAAAACACACAAACAAACAAACAAAAAAAAGAGAGAGAGAGCCAAATGGTATGACTTGAATGAAAAGAACTATGAAATTTTCCAATTAATGGAATATTTGAAGATATGTTAATTGAAGCTGATATAATTGAAGTCTTCATCATTATCACAATAACCAAATCAATCAATCCAAAAAAAAAATCAGTAGTATGGCTTTAAATCCAGAAAATATCAGCACCAATAATGAAGTGATTAGAAAAGATTTTCAAGAACGAAAAGGGGAATTCTCAAGACAGCAATCGCAGGACTTGAATAATGGAACTTTGTAACTGAACGGGATATTAATATTATTTCTTTTTATAATATTAAAGAGAAGTATTAACACAAAATACAATTTTTTTAACTACTTATATTGAAAGAAAAGTTTAATAAAACAAAATAAATACTAACACTGAGCTCTTTTTAAATGCTAATATTGAGTTCTTTTTGTAAAATTTGCTTCCCTTAAGGGCATAGATGCTTCACTATTTTAAAGACAACCATTTAATATTTTTAATTTTATAATTCCTATGTGTAATTTTATAAATTAAAGTTATTGATCTAAAATTCACAAATTTGAAATCCAGTATCACCAAAGTTTTGATGATATTGGACTTTGAATTGTACTTTGATTTTATACATTTTTCTGTGCTTAAATCTCTTCAGTCCAGGTCCAAAAAAAGAATATCTCAAATAATATGAAACAGCACATAAAACCTAAAATACTATCAGACTATAATAAAAGTAGTAGAAATAAATAATCTACTTGAAGCAGAAACACTGTATGCAATGGGAGACAGATTAGTTAACATGAGTTGTTTAAGGTTCAAATTGTAGGAAATTGTAGGAAGACTGAGGTGTTAGACAAAGAAAATGCTCATTTAATTAATTACTGCTAAATAGCTGAATCAAAGCAAAATGACAAGTTTTTTTTTTTTTTTTTTTTTTTTTTTTTTTTTTTTTCTTTCCACAACAAAATACTGATGATCAGGTTTTTCTCACCAGCTAACAGCTAGTACAGAAGACTTATCTAATTGCTTGTGCTGATATATTTTTCTATAACATAGTTTTTTCTAGGTACTCAATCCCTCTAATCTTTTTAAATTGATATGGTCAAACAAAATGAAGACATGGAAGGAAAAAGGATGAAATGTTTTAAGTTTCTGCTATTTCTATTTTTCAAAGGCTTTACCAGTTATTAATATTTTGTGTTTCACTGTTTTCACAAGCCACACAGATGGTACAGTACCGACTGTGAAATGAAGGCCCCCAGGTTCGAATTCCGAAGAACGCATGGTTGTAACTGTTCGTCCCTTCATAGGAGGTAACGGTGGCTACCTATTAGGTGCCTCCATACAATGGCCACCTCTTCTGGCCTTAGGAGTGGCCAATGTCAAAAAAAAAAAAAAAAACAAGAAAAACACAAAAAAAAAACTCTGTTTTTACACATTGGTTTTTAAATACTCCCTTAACTTGATTATCATACATACCATCCAAAATGTTCAATGGTATCTAATATCCAAGTGATGATTATTTCTTTTTGGCAGATAGTACTGAAGTGTGGTGATTTCCTAATCTTATTCACAAGCTCCATTTTTTCTGCAAATGGAAGATCTTCATGCAGCTTTGAAAGTACCACTGTAAATTCAAGTCATAAAATGTAAATATAATCAATCACTTTACAATAGATATTTTAATTTTGAAATTAAAAAGTAAATTTTAAGCATTTACACTCAGATTTTAGGTTTAATAGTTTTTACTTTCAATTTTCGATTTACAAATATAACATTGCATTTAAAATCAATCAAACATACAAATACAATTATTTACAATATTAGTCTATATTTTAGGCTAGCCCTTGGATTATTGCTAAGTTGTTGTTTCATTTAAGGGTAACCCGAGTAGTTGAATGTTATGGAAACCCTACTATGATGTGACTGGTTGTGTGACTACAGTGAATTTGACCGATGGGAAAATATCTGTAAGGGCTTATTTATGTATTGTATGCTGGTCAGGAAGTATGTTGCTTATTTTGTATTTTACATCGTAAAATGCCTTTTGGTGGTACAATTAATCTGAAGTTTCTGTGAACTTTGGAATGACTGGGAAAGAAAACATTGATTGACTGGTGTATAGATGAACATTTAAATGGCTTCGTTTACCTCTCGCTAAATTACGCAGTGAGGTTTAAGGATTTGGAAACGAGAGCTCATATTAACACTATGAAAGGTTGGGGTATAATAAAAGGTGGTGTGGAAGGTTGGGGCATATGTGGGGTGTAATAAAAAGGGATTTTCAAAAGAAATACTACCGACAGTCCTTAGGATATTTTTTGTTTTTACTTTTGTGAATTTATGTAATTTTTATTTATTATGTTTAATTTAACAACGGCTGTGTACAGATTCTAGTTTAGATAATTTTAAATAGTTTTGGGATACTGTTAAGGAATTCTGTGTGTCACTCATACTGAGAAAGCAGAAATTTTTAAATACGGAAGAATAGATATTTCCTTTTCGTACCGCGTAGAATCTCCATTCTTATGTTATTTTCTTTTTTGATTTAAAATGCAAATTACTGAGATATTTTTGTTTTAATTATGTTTTGGACACCATTTTACTGGAAAGGGCATTGGACATAAACAGAAATGGTGCCAAAATTTGCCAATTTTTACCAAGAGATACCCTGAAATATATTTTTACCATTTACAAAATAAAAAAAGTACTTACATGTTAATAGAGAAAGATTGGCTAACTTTGGCAATAATTTGATAAATAAGTTTTTCCATTATTTTGGGTAGAAAAATGTTTGGCATTTGTTTCTACAATAGCCTCAGCTTTGCCAGAAATTTTTTTTTTTACAACACCAATTGAATAAAACTTTATTTCATACAAACTGGAACATTGATGGTTATTCAAAAATATATTATATACTTGTAAAAAACTAATAGCATCACCTTCATTGTTTAGTATATACCACAGATCCATGATCAAACTATAAATGCTGAAAAATAAACCCTCTGTCCTTAAAACTGCAAATTACAGGAATTCTTAAAACTTAGTGGCATCATACAGTAACAATAGCAACTTATTTGTGTTATGATGCCAAAGTTGGAAATTATTTGCTCTTTTTCGGTGAATTCAGACCCTTCTTTTTCATTAACACGTAAATACTAAAAATTGTTCATCAAAACTATTGAAAGTTTAAAATGAACCTTAAAATTTTTGGTACTGCTCTGGGTTATAGTATATTTAAGGGTGCCCTTGGATTATAGCAAACTTGTTGTTTCATTTATGGTAACCTGAGTAGTTGAATGTTATGGCAACCCTATTATGACATAATTGGTTGCATGATTGTAGTGAATTTGAATGATAGAAAAAGATTTGCAAGGGCTTGTTTGTGCGTTGAATGTTGCTTTTTTATGGTTTACACGGTAAAATGGCTGAAAGTGATAAGATTAATTTGAATTTCTGTATGATTTCTCTATGATTTGGAACGAAAATTTAAAAAAGTATTAATTGACTGGTATGTATATGAAGGTTTACTTAGTAGCCATTATAAGTGTCCTGTTTGTAAGAAGGAAATGCGTATGGTCGAAGGTCGGAGGATACCGATACTAGGAGGATATTTTTTACTCTTATTTTTGTGAATTTATGTGCCAACGCTAATATACAGATTTCAGTTCAGATAATTTTAGGAAGTTTTTGGATGCTGTTAAGGAATTTTGTTTGACTGAAGACATGTAAATTTCTAAATACAGTAAGTGGATTACCCTGTTCTGTTATTGGGACAGGTTTCAGATATCATGAAAAACTGATGATTTGGTGAATAACATGAAGCATAAACATAATCACTAAAATATTTATGATACAGTTCAGATGAAGAAAAATCAAAGGGAAAGAATAACATAACAAATATTCATAAAATTAAAAATCCTTCATGTAAATTAAAAAACTTGCTAAAGAAATCAGGAGAAAAAAATGTTTCGGCTAGCGAATTAAGATTAACATAGAGCCATGAAATTGCAGATACCACTTAAAATGATGGAAAACATTTATGTTTTAGAATGCTGTTGGCAGTACATAAACTGAATTAAATAAGAATCTAATTGATTATGCTTAGTGCTGCACTGAAGTTTGTTTTGAATTTCACATTGCCCTAAAACCCTTCAATAGTTTGTGCATGACAACTATTATAGATCGATAAAATTATATTTATGGTTAATGCAGAAATGTTCAAATCTGGCTTCTTTTCATTCTTCAGTGCTATACCATTTCCTACAGCCTGAGTACATTATAGTGTCATCAATAATATTTTCTTCAATAACTTCAAAAATCGCAAAGTGGTTAGGCACAGCAACTAAAAAACATTCTTTTGTTTCTCAGCAAATCTCACCTCCATTTTCACTGGAGCACCGATCATTCATTCAGTAAATGGAATCAGTTCTTTGAGTCAATTCCAGAACAGATTGTCCACCTCTAATCAGTATGAGTGACACTCCACAAACAGTCAACACCATACTGGTACTCTACACTGACAACACAGTGATCCTCTCATAAAATAATTTTCTTCATCCAGCATTACAAAGCCACATCTAGGCACTTCAGAGCTAGCTAGAAGTTGATAAGTGGAAATCAACATAAAAAAGGCTACAGCTATCATCTTCACAAGGAAAACAAAGATCAGCAAAAATATTCCTCTGGTTGGATCCACAACACTATACATTTACTTCCGAGTAATTCTTGACCATACATGGACACCACAGATACAATCTATTATTCAGAAATGCCAGGCTTATAAAGCTGGGCACCCCTCTTTAATTGCCCAGAAACAACATTTTATCTAGAAACAATAAGTTACACAATTACAAAACCCTATTGTGTCCCATGCTGAGCTATGCATATCCTGTATGTATAAAGGAAATATTGCTAGTGTTTATTTAAAGAGTTAGTGTCAACGAGACTTAAAAGTATTTTATTACCGGTTTCTCGTGCATCATGAGAGCGGCTTTGCGCCATTTCTTTCTCCCGTGCCTATTCACCTCGTGTTCCGAGAGTGCTATGGATTACTTCGTATCCTGATTCTTCGTGTGTGTTTTGTGTGAGTGAGTTTTCATCATGCAAGATAGTGTTAATTGTGCCAATATTTCGGATTCCCTTAAGAAGACCGTTATGAACTGGATTATGAATCTGAGTGAGGAACTGATAGAGTATGGAAATTCTTTACTCGGCGGAAACTGGCATACCCTGTTAAATAAAACGGTTTTTGGCTTGGATGATTATGTTAGCATTATGCAAATGTTAGAAAGGATTAAAAATGACATTGAATCTAAAGGATTAATGTGTGCACGACAATTACAACTTCTTACTGATGATGCGGTCAAGCAGCAAATTACGGAGGATTACCAGAAAACAAGAGCCATTGCCGAAGGTCTCCTGAAGGAAATGGTAGGTAAGTGCGAACATATTTGTAACCTGAATCCCACTTTTTCTAGCATTAATAGTGTTGATGTTATGTTGCATAAAATTAAAACTGCTACTGATGTTGATAAAGGTGCTGATAATAATGTTAAGAATTCTGTTGATAATGTATCTAATGACAAGTCTAAAGCTAAAATTAAAAGAAGCTCTGTTAAAAAAGTTCAGAAAAGGTCTATTAACGACACAAGGGGCGAGGATGGCTTTATCCAACCTAGGATTACCTCCCGTCCGGCTAAATTGGTAAAAAATAATGTAGAACTGCCGTTAGCCAATAAATTTCAGAAACTATCATGTAATAGTACAAATGAAAGTATTGATCATAGTATAGATGATAATGATGTACATATAATAGAAATGGACACCCAAACTGGACCTGATAATGATGCTATGCCTGCTCAGCCCAAAATTCGACCAATTATGGCAAAGCCTGATGTTAAGTTTAGTGATTTTTTAAAAATTCTAAAGGCAGATACTAAATGTGAATTTGTAGGCAAAGTAAATGGTGAATTTCTGAAAATTTTTCACGCTAATGAGGAGGATCACAGGATCATTACTAGATATTTAGATGAGAAGAAAGTAGATCATTATGTGATCATTATGTGAACTAAACATGATAAACCTATTAAGGTTGTCATCAGAGGGCTACCTATTGATTGCCCTGTCGATGAAATCAATGACGAGCTTCAAGCTCTTGGTTATAAAGTAAGGCGGGTTGCACAAATGCACAGAATTAGGACCCGTGCCCCAATGCCTTTATTTCAAGTGCAGCTTAGTAATGCCCCTCAGGTTGAGCAGGTTTATGACATTGTCAAACTCATGGGTTTTTATGTTAAAATTACTGTGTAACATTCTAATGGAAGTGTTGTGCAATGTCACAACTGCCAGCACTTCCATCATTCATCTGATATGTGTAAATTCAAACCCAGATGCGTCAAGTGTGCTGGACCTCATAAAACGGCGGATTGCTCTGCAAAACGTCTAGATAATGTTAAGTGCTGCAACTGTCTCCAAACGGACCACACAGCGAATTATAGGGGATGCCCTAAGTTCCCTGTTAATAATACTGCATCTAAGGGTAACCCCAATGTTATTAGTAATAAAAATACTGTATTAAATTCTAAGCAAAGCAGCCAAAATACTGTTAATAACCAAAATAATAATTATATTACTAATGGACTCTCATATGCTAATGCTGTGAAGAATTTAAAACCTGAAAAAACTGTCGCACCCAAAAGTGATACTAATAATGTACACCCTGGTGCTTCACAAAACGAGTCTACCCTTGGAGGCTTTATGGATGTTCTGAAATTTTTAAAAGAAATTAGCAATGTGTTTAAAGGCCTCTCTCTAGGCAATATTATTCGTAAAATAACTGACAAAATGCCTGAATTACAGGCAGCTCCTAATGCTGTTGATAAATTATTTATCTTTTTTAATATATTTGAAGATGTATTTGGTTCTGTTTGTAATAGTGAACATGTATAATTGTGCAAATAATTGTGTACACATTTTTACATGGAATGCGAATGGACTGTCTCGTAAAATTCATGAACTCAGAGACTTTGTAAATAAGTACAATCCCGATTTATTCTTCCTACAAGAACACCGCCTTGGCCCCTCTACTCCAATTTTTGTGCAGAATTATGCTGTGCATAGATATAATAGGCCTGCCACTGTCCAGAATCCTGGAGGAGGGGGTACTGCACTTCTAATTAAACGCTGCATCCCTCATCACCCTGTTCCAATTCCACAGCTTTCAGCCATTGAGGCCTCAGCTATTTCACTCATTACAAGCACTTCCACAACATACATTTTTGTCTCCACATACATTCCACCAGCACGTAACCCTCAACTTGTTCGTATGGACCTGGAGGTACTACTCTCACTTGGCACACATGTTATTATTGGTGGAGACCTGAACGCTAGACACCGTGCTTGGAACTGCTACAATTCTAACATTGGACGCGTCATATACAACTTGGCCAATTCGGCGAACCTACGCATAGCAGCTCCTAAAACTCCAACACGGTATACTGCCTGTTCTACAGGAATCATCGACTTCTTCCTGCTCAGAAATACCAGCGTTCCGCTGGATATTTCTGTGTTGGATGAACTCTCTTCTGACCATAATCCGGTCAGAATAATTCTGAACATCAGCAGTTATACCCCACCACACACAAGAGTCTTTATTCCTGACTGGGGAAAGTTCACCAAAACTCTAAACATACAGTACACGCTACTCACAGTTCATAGAAGGGATGACATTGATAGTTTAGGTCAGCATTTCATCTCCGAAATTACCAGTGCCTTTGCAGATGCTCAAAAGGAAGTCCCTCAGAGCCGCATTCACAGAAGTACTGAGCTACAGCACCTAATCAAGCTCAGAAATGCAGCCAGAAGACAGTTTCAAAGATCCCTCAACCGGGATGACAAGCAACATTTCAATCGTCTCTGCAATAAAGTCAAATCTCTTTTAAACTTGCAAGCACAACACAGCTGGACCAGATACCTCCATAACCTTACCACAGATGATAACTCACTGTGGAAAGCTACTAAGAGGTATACTAAATGTCACAATAACATTCCGCCCCTTAAAGGGCCTCAAGGGATCCACTACACCGATATTGAGAAAGCAGAACTTTTAGCGCAGCATCTGGAATCTCAATTTCGCACAAACAACATTCATGATACGGACACTGAACACACTGTTCAACTCTTTCACTCCACCTTCTCAACAACCCCATGCACAAACAACATCATTCCAGCCTTACCTTCAGAAGTTCTTGCTATTATCAAAAAGCTAAAAAGGAAAAAAAGCCCTGGTTTGGATACTATTACCAATGATATGCTGAAGAAGATGCCCATCAAGACAATTTTTCTATTTACGAAAATCTGTAATATCATCCTCAACTGGCAATACTACCCACAACCATGGAAAACAGCAAAGATTGTGCCCATCCTTAAACCTGGTAAACCTGCAGCAAAACCCGAATCTTACAGACCAATAAGTCTTCTCTCGTCTATCAGCAAGGTGTTCGAAGCCATTCTGCTAAAACGAATTAATACGCACCTGGACGTCAATAACATCATCATCCCGCATCAATTTGGCTTTCGGAGGAATCTTTCTACCACCAACCAGTTGTACAGAGTTATTGAAACCATTTCTGAAGGTATGGCTTCAAGGAAGGTCACCGGGGGTCTCTTCATAGATATAGCCAAGGCTTTTGATAGAGTTTGGCTGGATGCCCTTACTTACAAATTACACGTTCTGGGATTCCCAGAATACATCATAAACATTACTAATTCCTACCTTACTGGTAGACACTTTGTCGTTCACGTATCTGGAACAAATTCTACTTCGCACCCTATCCATGCAGGGGTCCCACAGGGGTCCTTGCTTGGATCCACATATTTTAATATCTACGTGAATGACATCCCTACCACACACGACACTACACTAGCTATGTATGCAGATGACACAGCGATCCTCGCACAAAGTGCATCTATTGGTCCAGTTATTCAACGGTTATAAAATTATATACACTCACTAGAGATTTGGCTCAATAAATGGAAAATAGTGTCAACGTTGACAAGACAAAGGCAGTTCTCTTCACAAGGAAAACAAGAATCAAGAGCAATCTGAAGTTCTACAACTCAAATATTCCATGGGCCAAGCAAGTCCCTTATCTTGGGGTGATCCTCAATAATACTCTTACATGGTCCCCACACATCACTTCTATTATCCAGAGGTTCCGAGTTCGTAAAGCACAACTCTATCCCTTAATTGCTCGGAACAGTGTATTATCTATAGACAATAAGTTACTTATTTACAAGTCCATTCTCAGACCATTGTTATGTTATGCCAGTCCAGTTTGGGCACAGATCAGAAAAACTAACAGGCAAAAGTTGCAGGCTTGCCAGAACATTGTTCTTCGCCAAATTACTAATGCCGAATGGTATGTTCGAAACAACAGGATACATGAGGAGCTTGGAATGAAGCTACTCAGATCCCATTACTACAAATTGGCAAAACATTTTCATGCAAGGCAAAGCTTTATTGACAACGATAGCATTAAAATTACTTATGATTATAATGATCTAAATAATATGGATAGGCCCTTGGCCCAGTTGAATACGACCATAATGTAAATTCTTTACCCGCTGCTCATTTCTCTTGAATCACTTTTCACTTTATTTTTGCTCCTATTCCCTGTGTATATATTTATGTTATAGTATTGATTATGATTTGTGTTTGTCGTTCTGCGTACATCCTGCATATATGTTATTTTCTCTTTAAACATCTCTCTTTCTATTTATATATTTGGGTTCAGGTTGCTTGATATGTTTGTGCTTACTAATCACTAATCATGCTTTTTCGCCTCCTCACCAGCTCATACAGCTTGCTATTTTCCAGCTTCCTAGAAATTAATTAATTAATCTAATATTAACTATTCCAGTAATTCATATTCTACACATATAATTTTAAAAAAATATTTGTATACATTTATCTCCGACACTTATTTTATTAATTGGCTAGTTACTTTCGTACCATCTTTCGTAGCTACCAAATAAATTCTACAAGGGGTAGAGCCATTGGCTCAGGTACCCTGGTGTTGCAAACACCGTTCTACTGCGGCAAGAATGTTTATTTAAAAAGAATCAAATTTTTGACAGCTTCCCAACAGTTCTCGGTGAACTGAAATAACTGCCGTTCTGCGCTTTCACAGCGCTAATCATTCACCCAGTTAAGGGAATTGGTTCTTTAAGTCAGCACCAGAGCAGATTGTCCATCTCTAATATACATACATGTATGGGTACACACATATATACATGCATGTTTGGGTACACAGATATACATACATCTAGATGTATGTCTGTATACGCATGTATGTATGTGCATATACATATCTGTACGCATGTATGTCTATATGCGTGGGTGTATACGTACGTGAATACATGCACCCAAACATAAGTACATGAATATATATATACATATTCTGAATCCGTAATCGATAATATAAAAGTGCCATAAATTTACATATTGCAGCAAGTTGAAATAAATATTTACAATATTTCAACAACTTCCTGTTTAACGCATTTGAAAGCAATTTTCAACAATTTCCTTTTTATTTACATCAAAGAGTTTGCTGTTGCTTTCAATTAATGATAAAATCTTGCCCATTACAAATAAAGATCGGCTACATAATACAACTTTACATAAATGAATATATAATTCAATTTCATTACTATTATTATTATTATTATTATTGGTAATCAATGGAATATTGATTATGCTATCAATTGCCGACACATATTCGGCTATCGATCCCTTTTGATCATTATTGACCTCTTAAAGATTTCATCGGCTCCGAAAGGCTTAATACTAACCCTGTTAGGAACCCCTGATTTAGACCATATTAAACAATTATTAAAGAAATGAATGAATATTTAACATACCACGTGTTAAAGCCATCGTTTGTTTTGACGCCAAAAGAAGAATACAAAGATTAAGATGCCAGATTTTACACACACTTTTATCAAAAACATGTTAAATCAAAGTTTGGGGTTAAATTTTACTCCATTTTTATGTTTAAGCTAAAAATATTTTTTTATACTTATAATTTTTTACAGAAAAATAAGGCTCATAATCTGGATATTCATTTCAAATGTTATTTTCATCATAGTCAATTACGTTTATTTCTATTCTCTTGGAAAAAAGACTTAATTCGAATGTGCAACTAAAAAAAAACGTGCGAAATGTTATGGAAAGATTACATCTGCTTTGAAAACTATGATGAAACATAGCCGAAAGTTTAAGCAGTGAAGTAGTATTGGATGCAAAAAATCTTGATATGATTTCACAATTTGTTTTATTTCCACGTTGTCTAATAAGTTGGAAAAGGTTCAAATTATCACTTGTTCAAGTAAAACTTTTCAGTGAAACTAGCCAACCTGACATTAAAGAAAACTTCAATCCATTTAAGAAAAAATTCGTATCAAAAAACCTGTATGTAAACGAATCCAGAGTTGCAAATCGTGTGTGTTTGACTGTTATTGGGAACGGGGCTTACGGTCAGCCACGCTGTGTAGGTTTATTTACTGATTTAAAAGGGTTAGTATTTTGCTGTATTAATAAATTTTCATATATTTAAATTTATGAAATATTACGTAAGAGTACAAAGAACTCTATGCAAATTTTAAATATGCCTGCCGTGGCGTAACACTAAGCCAGAGAAAGATGAGGATCATCGTAATTTCTTTTTCACTTGATAGATATTAAGAGAAAGTTTATATAGCATCATGAAATTTTCATTACTTAGCATTAATCATTAAATCAAATAAAGTTAATTATGCGTAAAAGCAATTTGAAGTCAGTTACTCGATCACTACAAAGTTTCTCCTACTAGCATATCTTAAATACTGATTATCTTTTCACTTTCTGCGCAAAGAAATGACATTCTAGGAGGATCGCTTATAAAGTGATTTAGAAGTCCAGAAATCCGCAATGCTTGGGACCAGAGGTTGTGAGGGTTTCAGGACAAAAAACATAAATCATAATATTAGACTAAAACTGTGAAATAAATAAGATATAGGTTAATTCCCAGTGAACGGTACGCTCCTTGTCCGCCATCTTGTTTTTGGCGAAACACGACTCAGCGAAGCACACGCCAAGTACCTAAGCCTAACACGCAGCGGGACACCGATCGTTCGCCATCGGAAAACGTGACGCCGACGATGTTCCGATGGCGGGCGGTCGATGGATCTTCGTGTTAGACCTAGAAACTCAGCGTGAACTCTATGGAGTCGTGCTCCGAAAATAGTCACCAAAAACAAGAAAATACAAAACAAAAATAAAAACTAAAATTTAAATACTAACAAACAAAAATACAAAACTAAATACAAAAATACAAAACTAAAATTTAAATACTAACAAACAAAAATACAAAACTAACTGACCAACAAAAATACAAAACTAAAATTTAAATACTATAAAATTAAAAACAAATACTAATTAAGAAATTTAAATACTATAAAATTAGAACAAATAAAAATTTTGAAATAAATATGATTGAAGAGAATGCAGAACCTAACCACTCCACTGGTGAAAAACAAACGGGAGAGAAAGGGTGAAATTGACAAGGAGAAAATAAGTATCGCCCGAGAAATGGCGTCAAAATAGCGTACCGTACACTGGGATAGAGCCTAAGATATATTATATACATTTCATTAAATTGTTGTAAGCATTATTACAATAATATACATATACGTTATTACATTATTATATGCATTAAATTATTATTATATGCGTACATGTTTTTAATATTAGTGATTACAGGGATATTTAAAAGCTTTATAAAAATAAGGAATATTAATAAATCTTTTTTTTTTCCCCCAAACATTTTTCTGCTAGAGGTTTGTTTTAAAACTTCAAGGTGCTCCAGAGTAAGTTTTTTTGTAAATTATATAAAGTCAAAAGCTCTTCCTCTGTAACACAGTTCTGTTCTAAAAATTTTAGGTATTTATCACGATGTTCCAAATCCTGATTAAAAGATATTTTCTGATTCCTATCAAATTCAGTATTTATGTCGGAATCGTGGTCTTGTTGTGGCGAGTTCAAAACAGAGCCAATGATTTTATCATCAGTCATCTGATATGACAGTGTTGGCTGATCTGAACATATGTATTCAGCGATATTTTCTTCTTGCAAAGCCTCACTTACTCTTTCTTTCAAATATAAAAGCAATTCTCTTGCTTTAACCCTTACTGCACTGACCCTAAAACCAGAAAATCCACTGTCAGTTTCAATAAGCAAAGATGACCATCATTATGTCAGGCATTTACTAATGTTGTTTGAGAAACACCGAAATCTGGAGAATGTCGACTTTCACCGGTGAATGTCAACATCCACACAGTCGCTTGGTGTATGTCCGAAATATTTTCCAAATACTCTTATTTCTGACTTACACCAGTGAATGTCGACATTCACCATGTACTCATGGTGAATGTTGAATATATGAGAATATTATATTTTCTTCTCCGTAATTCAGTCGCGAAAAAACACACAATACATTCAAAATGAGAAAGGAAAACAATAGACCTTAAAAAACGTACTTAATTATACAATACGTAGTAAATGAGAAAATAAAATAATAGTAATAAAAAACTTACTAAATTATGTGATTCAAATCTAATTCATTGCAACAACTTAAACTATTATGAGACTTTGAATTGCACAAAAGGCCCTTGCTTTTACAACTGCATTTATGGGAAACAGCCAGTCGCCTCTCTTTTCGACCTACACCGGAGCATATCTGTGATTGTCGACATACACCGGTGAGGGTCCGAATGTACAAGAATGCAAGGTTATATTCGATCTTTCACCGACGTATTTGGTGAATGTTGACATTCTCCGGTGAAAGTCAACATTCTCCAATTTCGGTCTTTCACAGTAACATATATATATAATCACAAAGTGAAACAGAATGGTCACTTGAAATAATTTTTTTCAGAAACTCTGATTTATTTTTACCTTGATTGGAGAAGAAAAAACTTTTACCATGATGTCAATAATTTGGTATTTCCGTTATGTGTCATTATTATTTAGCAATTATAATGTTATTATTCAGTAAGAATTTTTTCTTTCATTATTTTGTTCTCCATGTTGTGGTTTCCGGAACTTGTAAATTAAATGTTTATATTTTGAGAGCCGACGTGGATTTTCGGTATTTGACTGTATTGGGGTAACTTGGGCATTACTAATTGAAAATATTTTTGATTTACCAAAATGTGAACTGAAGCATATAATATAAGTAAAAGACCACAGATGTGCTAAAACAATGAAATTTCCGTAAGAAGGATCATAATCTGCAGTCTCATTGGCAAAAATGTCCAGAGGAATGGACATATTTCTGGAGAGATGTTACATGCATACCTCAGTTAGCAATCTAAATACTTTTTTGCAACATTGTACCAAGGATATATATATGTGGCATTAACCCTCTGAGTAGTGCAGGATTTTAGATCCATCATGAAGACTGATATTTAAACAGCATTTATTAATTGAATTTGTATAATTACTTAATTTAGTCTGTATTTTCATAAACTTACATTCGTTAAGATGATGTTTACAATATTAAAGAAAGTAAGAAAGAAAAATGTCTTAAATTATAAGCTAATATATGCCAAGTAGCAAAACTTCTGATGACCAGATAAAGCCAGTCATAATGCTCAGAGGGTTAATAAGAAAGTAGCCAAGTTCTTTGTAAACCATTCTTACAATTAACCTTAATAACATTAATTAAGCTTAAAATATGTATAATGTAATAATTTAAATACCCATGAGCCCTGTAGTACACTTAAACCTGTTTTTGTGTGGTCTTTTTATGTGCAGTACTAGTAGTCATATTATCAGAGTACTACTGCACAAATAAAGAATTTCACAAAAAAAGGCCGCACAAAAACAGGTTTGAGTGTATAACATGTCAAATTTGTGGGCTACATGCAGCCTTGTCTGATTTTTTTTACATTTTTTGATTTATTCCAAGAAAATAACAAAAAACATATATTAATAAAAATTGGAATTCTACATAACATATAGGCATTTATGCAGTCTCGTTAATTCTTTAATCTTTGGTTTCAGAAAATACGAATTTGCTATTTTATTATCTCTAATTATTTTTATCTAATTTGTTTCAGTTACTTATTCAATTGTGGTGAAGGTGTTGGAAGACTATGTAGAGAATATGAGTAAGTTCAGTACTTTTCTTTACACCTACAATTTCTTTCAAACTAGAAACGGTAAATAAATTATTATGATATTTGAATAAATTTTCTGTTTTCAGTGCAGTTTTTTTACTTAAGCATACTATTTAATATTTGGTAATTATTTTGCAACTATGATGTTAAATCATAAATGTATTAATTTTGTAATGATATTATATTTGGTACTTTGGTATTATCACAACCACCTTGTCGCAATTTAGCAATTTTTTGAAAAAGAAAAAAAAATGGTAATTTTAAATAAGGAAAAGTTATTTATTTCATGTCATACATGTTAGGTACTTATTTTAATTTTATTTCAGTATTTATCCCAGAAAACAATCTATAAAACTATTTACAAATGGTATCTCCTGTGTATAATTATTCCAGTCTACCACAGTATTACTGGCCTTTTCTAACTCTTCTAAGCAAAATTTAACAATTATTAATTCTTTACTCCAGCAGAATATAATTCTGACTGCTTTAGTAAATGGCAGATGACTTTTCTCGAGCCAATTACAACTTCGAATGCGATGGGTTCATTACAATTTTCCATGCTGCATTTCCAAAAGTTTGTTTTCCGAGATACAACATGATCAAGTGCGAATGCGAACATTCCTGCCTTGGTTGCAAAATGTTATTTTCCTGCAAAAATTTCACAGAACTTTCTTCATTTGCAGGCAAATCCCATAAGTACTTATTTCAAAATTCAGCCTAGACCAAAAATATTGCAATTCGCTTTTAGAGCTTCTGATACAATCAAACAGCATGTACAAAGATGGTGACATTGCTTAATTTAATTTACAGTTCTCAATATGGTTAACTGATGAATTATTATGCACATAGTTGCTATAGTTGGGTGACTTCAACCAAGATGGTTGTGATAGTACCACAGTACCTTATATTTAACTTTGAGAGAATTCTGTTTAAACTTATTGTTTAGAATATATTGAAGGGTGTCTCTTGGATTATCTCTAAGTTGTTTCATTTATTGCAAAGCAGTTGTTTCATTTATCACCAAATTGTTTTATTTATGGTAACCTGAGTAGTTGAATGTTATGGAAATCCTATTATGACATAATTGGTTGTGTGATTGGAGTGAATTTGACTGGGATTTTTTTAGTGTTGGATGTTGGTTAGAAATTATGTTGCTTATTTTATGGTTTACACACTAAAGTGGCTGAATGTGGTAAGATTAATTTTAAGTTTCTGTACTATTTGGAATGAAAGAAAAAAAAACATTAATTGACTGGTGTGTAAATGAATGTATACTTGTTAGTAGCCATTATAAGTGTCCTGTTTGTAGGAAGGAACTGCAAATGGTCGAATGTTGTCACTATAGAGGATATTTTTTACTCTTATTTTTGTGAATTTATGTGGTGACACCAGTAAACAGATTCTAGTTCAGATAATTTTAGGAAGTTTTTGAATGCTATTAAGGAATTTTATTTGACTGAAGACGCGAAATTTGTAAATAAGGTAAGTGGATATTTCTTTTGTGTAGTGCTAACATGAATTTCCTTTTTTATGTTATGTCATTGTTTAATTTAAAATGTAGTTTATTGCGACTATATATTTTTTGTTGGCTGCTCCTTTTAAATGAATATGAATCGATGTGTACATGGACAAAGTCAAGGGAATACACAATGCCTAGTTTGTACAATTCAGGGATATTTTTTTAAGTGAAAACAGGTCGATGTGTACATGGATACAGAGTTTGTGCAATTCTTTGACCTTGTTATTTTGGCTTTTTGTAGTCGTGATTTTTGGCTCAAAAATCGCTGCTACACAAAGCAGAAATAACAAATCAAAGAACTGCACAAACTCATTGTCCACGTACTGCCAAAAATCACCAATTTTCACCAAGGGGCACTCATAAGTATATTTTTTCCAAATTATTCTTTAGCATTCTTATCATATATTAACTTTTTTTGTCTCCTTAATTGCCAATATAATTTGCTTTTCTTGAAATTTAGAAAGAATATGAAAATGACGATATCTATGATCTTTTTTCCTGAAGGAGAATAGGTATATTTATTGCAAATAATGCATATGGGAAAGATTTACAACTCATGTTCTAATCTAGTAATTCAAATTTAATATTTATATGAGTATATGGTTTATTTAATTGAATTTTATTAGCCATAAAAAATAATATGAATTATGTTTAAAAATGTTTCTTTTGAAATAATCATTTCGTACATAGTAGTTAAGTATTATAGTATGTTAAGCATTACATCCCACATGTGGATTCTTTGTTAATGAAAAATCTTTTATTAAATTTGTTCAAATTTTAAATAATTACAAATGCTTATTTTAAACTAAAGATGTTATTTATTTTAATTTATAAAAAATGCATACTTCATATATGATAGATATGATATATCCATCAATTGTGATATTCAGTTTCAGTATAATTCATTAAGTAATAATTTTAAGGTATCTAATATTTATATATTTATTTTTACATTTGCTTTTCAGTTAAATTGGTGTATCTCTGTTATTATATATCTGTTTTATTTTTTAGCATAAATATATCTCAAATCAAACATATTTTTATAACAGAAAGAAAATGGGAAAACCTAAGTGGTTTATCTGGTAAGATTTAACTTCTGTTTTCATTTTTTAGATAGAATAATATAAATAATATGTTAAATATTGTATATGCAATGGGATATACAGTATGTTAAATATTGTATATGCAATGGGAGGATTTGGGAAAACTGCAGTGGACTAATGATTGTTCTTTGTGTTGTAATAACTTGGAGAGGCTTTACTGCATAGTTTCCTGAGATTGCATAGCAGTGAAAAACTTGTAATTGTCAGGCTGAAGATAACAAGACTTAATTTGTTTCTTTATAATTACTTCTTAGAACACATCAAAACTATGAGTGCACTATGCACCCCACAATTCTGTTCAGCTTATATTTTCAGAACAATGTACAATAGTTACCAGATGCTAAATGATACATTTAAGCAGAAGTGAGCAGAGTAGAAAAAAGGCAGCAATGTTTATAGTAAAAAGTTTCTTTAATCTGATTGGATAAGAGCTATCTAAGCTGCAGCATAATTACATTAGAAAACCTTAAACAGATTAATTTTGAATGACACTAGCAAGTAAAATTATTATAAATAATATAATAAACAATTTCTACTTTTAGAAGAGAAAAGGAAAATAGCAAAACTTTGATAAAAATGGGCAGATTCGCATGAATAAATCAGCGTAACTACTTGCTAATGCCTGTGAAATACTTAATTGCAATGGAAAATAAAAACCTCCATTCCTTATACGAGGTAACTGGTTTTTAGTATTGTATAACTGTGTATATTAGAAGTTATTACTTATAATTTATTGCCATAAAATTATCAGGTATTACATAATTGAAATAAAAACACAAATAAAAAAAATTCAAAAATTCTTTTTAAGATTAGTAACTTGTTATTAGTGACTAGTAAGTTATTAGTTAATAGTGAATAGTAACTTGTAATTCTTATTAAGACTAGTAACTTGTATGTTCAAGTTATTTACAAATTTAGCAAATAATGATTTTAAATAAAAATGTAATGTGTATATGTGTGGTAGCATTTTTTGCTAAAATTATGGCTAGAGAAATGTGACTGAGGAAGCACTCAGCTGTAACTGACTTTCTTAAAAAAAATTAATTTCATTATTAAGAGCATACCTAGGACAACAAGCAGGTGTTATCACTGCCCATATCCTTTCTAAGGAGAGCATGCTAGAAGTAATACACATAGTGTGATTCTCAAGTAAGATTACCACCATATATACTTTTGTCTTCTAAGAATCTGGTTTTCTGACTAGATTTCAAAACAACAGAGTTTTTCCTTGTCTCCAGGTTTTGGGCAACATAACTTAAAAAATTTTGAGCTGTAAAAAACTCTGGGAAGAAGGAAAGGGTCAGATAGGAAAAGAATGAGAGATTGCTAAGATAGAAAAACATTGCTTCCATCCAAAGCAAATTTCTAGAAACTCTCAAGATGTGTAAAAAAGCAAGGGTGATGATGAAGAATCCACACTTGCTATGAAAAGAATGATGCAGAGATTATCGAAGTCATCAGAGGAAACAAAGGAAGTAGTGAAAATGAAAATCCCGATCCTCTAACAGCAGCAGCAGAGTCTCAACTAGCATTAAAAATTTTGAGAAGAATGCTCAAATTTAAAGGTGGAGATACAGAAAATTACAAACAATGCCCTGTCTTGGAGACCACTGTTGAAAAGTCAGTAACAAGAAATATACAATAAATTCAAATGGATAAATTTTTAAATAACGTTTAATATGCTTAGGTATTGCATTGATCTGTAGAACATGTTGAAATAATTACAGTTTTTCTTAATTAAGATGGCTTTTGTAATCCACAGAAAAAATAATGAAAATTTTATATAAGAAAAAAGTGTGTGTAACTTACATATTAAACAGTATATTGAAAAAGAGTATTAATCTCAACAGTGTTAGAGCCATATGCAAGGAGAGAGAGGTTCAGGTATGTGTACATTTCATTCATAAAAATTTATTGAGATTTTAGAAATCTATTTTTAAAAATTTTATTTTTATATTCCACTCTCAAAAAAAAAAAAAAATATCCAACCTTGTATCTGAAACCGAAATGAAATCCTGCATGCAGCACAGCACCGCATATAAAACTCAACTGCTTTATACAATCAAATAAGGTCAGAACAGACGTGATCATATTAACCAGTACCTGCTGTGTATTTTTCCCCTGCAAAGTAAAATACTTTACATACTTTTAAATACATACTTTTGTCAACAAAATTAAATTGTGAAATGATTCTTTTTTTATTTTCCTAAATGCACAATCTATTTCTATTTCATCCTCTCCCCCCTCAAAAAAAATTAATGAAATCAAATATAGACTGTGAAAGCTAATGCATTATCTTCTTTTTATTTTTACTACATTAAAATTAAGTAAGGAAATTATATTTTGTTTATGTACATAAAGATGATACAGTTCTTCAAATATGGAATATTATAGGCCAATATGCAAATCATACACATGCATCTAAATTATTTTGACCTACCAATTGATACCACATTGATAAAAGCTCACGCAGATAAAAAAAAAGCCCACACTGATGAAAGTCCATACTGATAAAGGCTCACATAATCAAAAGGGCACATGGTTTTTGTCACTATAAAATGTATTTATAATTAATTGTAGTAAATGGAGTACTCAGATCTGAATTTTTAATGTCTCAAAAATATGTGTTTGATATTTTTCCTAAATAATAAATTTTTACGGGATATGTCTTTCCTTTTCTTAATCTAAATTAAATAATATTAAACATGTAGTAACAGCATAAAACTCCATAAAAGAAGTGCTCTTTGTGATTCTGCTGAAGACATTCTGGAAAATGCATCCAGTTTATTTGCAGAGAACACATTTTCTTCGTGTGTATTTTTTTGGTATATAATATGTTTACACTAAAACTGATTTATTAGCTTTATCGATTTGAATGCTGATCTGTGATATTTATTTGAACAAAACACATTTTCTTCACATGTATCTTTTGGTATATAATATGTTTACACTAAAACTGATTTATTAGCTTGAACTTGAATGCTGATCTGTGATACATTCTTCCTGTTACAGAGTTTTCCAGAATAATTTGAAGACATGTAGCTATAAGAAGGGAATAGTTTTGATAAAATAAATTTAACTTTTTCTATAGCTTCTATACAGAAAAAATACCAATCAGCAAAATAGTATGCAATATTCTGTTGAAAAAGTTTTATTCGTTTATGTTCAAACTTTGTAGTTATTGCTTATTCAATTTAGTCAAAATGCAAGAAAGTTACCTTTTTAAACGGAGGAATGCCTTCTTGGAGGACAAGCGTACAACTAGTTTCTTGGGTGGGAACAAAGCATTTGTCTAGCTATCAGTGTTTACCTGTGTTTGTCATTTCATCACAAGTGAGACTTTCATGATAGGGACAGTTACTTTCAAGATATCTGTGATAATTCTCATGTGCTTGTTTTGTGACTGAGTGTTTGAGAAGTTTGCATTTAAAAAATATTATGTATTACAAATATATCACAAACTGAAGTCCATCTTTTTTATGTGTTACAAATGTATCACAAACTAATGTTCATCTTCCTTAAAAATCAATTTTCTTGAACTCTAGAAAGTTTCTAAAAAAAAGTTAGTCTTTTCTTGAAGCATTTTTAAATTATTTTCATTACCTCCTTTTCTTTACAAGTTGAAATCAGGCAATATCCCTATTCTATGCTCTTAATGTCCTCCAAGCACATGTTTCCTCCAAGATCTTTTGAATGATCGTGGAGGAAACATGTGCTTCTTGTGGCATAATGTAACCATGGTAATGTAAAATGAACTGTTTTTCAAAAATTGTTTTACAGTTAATCAAATAGCATAATATTTTTTTATTGAATTAAAATTTATTTTTAATATGGAAGATTACTTTTCTTACAATGCTGGACTCATGATTTGTAAGCTTTAATCTTAAATCCTCTTGTTCTTGAATTCAGAATCTTTATTTATTAAATTATTTGAATGATTAAATCTATTATCAATCATATGAATATATCACTTTTGCATAAATTTTAATATATGTAATAATTCAATTTATTAGAAATAGTTCAATAATTTTACATTTAACCAATGGTTTTGCTTATATAACAAGACAATATGGATGTAACAGACGTGTTTAATTAGTTCATTAAAAAATTATGATAGACATTATCCAATCAAGAACTAGCATATTTTTCCACTAAGACAATTCTACTACTAATGAATTATCCCTTTAAAATGGTTAAGAAATATTTTCAAATCATCTTCAGTAATATTTCATTTTCCAGTTTTATTGAAAATTTTTAAATTATTTGAAATTCTAGCAAAATCTTTAGATAAAAATAATTCTAGAAATAGACTAAAGAAAATGCAAGAAGTGTTTTTTTTTTTAACTTCACTTACAAGCAAAATTTCGGATATTGTTATTTTCCAGTAAATATCAAAAATATCGAAGTCAAAATCCTCTTTAATTTCTTTCTCACCAACCTCTAATAGATCTCCTATCCCCCTTTCTCATCTGAGGCCATTCTTTAGCACCCTAGGTTAGAAAAGGAATTAATCAATTAACCCATTCACGAGGAGCACTTGGTTACCAAAGCGTTCTCTTGGGACAGCACGTTAACTGCATGCGACATCTTGTGGGGACAGGCAATTCACGCTGCTAAGCCTAACTTTGGAAACAAATTCATATAAGTTATATTTGTCATCTAATTGTTCCAATTTTTGGTACATTATGAGAAGAACATTCAAATAGTTGTCAGAATTAATTTTAAACCTTTATTATTATATTTTCCTTAAAAATTTTATAAAATACTCATTCTACAATAATATAATTTTTTCCTTATCCCACAAGTAAATATATACGAAAAATATCCAAGCAATCGCAGATTTTATTTAACACAACACATAATTAAAATTTAAAAATATTTAAACTGTCTTTCATAAAAATTCAACGTGCAAACAACGAAAAGAAAGAATTTTCAAGAAAGAGAGAGTGTATGGTATTCTTTAAAACATGGGTGTGAGGGGGATCTCGCAGTGAACTTTCTTTCAGCCCTATTATCTTCATAGTTCTCAAAAATTTGTTCCACGACTTACATTTTAAATTACAGGAAAGGTGTTCTTACTCCATATTTTTTGTTGTAAAGAACATTAACATTCATGAGCGCAATGTCTATCAAACCAAAAAACAGTTTTTTATACCACTTTAGAGATTTTCGGAATAGTGGATAATGGGTCAAAATTGAGTGTCCTAGGTCAATGCCTCCCAAGTGTTTATTATAATCTAAAACACACGTTAGGCTTCAAAATATCTTCCTCAGTTTTTCTGTCTTTCTTCTCGCATTTAGCCAAATCTGGCGCATGTATTGTTGTAATGCAAATACGTCTTTTTTTCCCTCCTTGAACACAATCACATTCATATTTTTATACTGGATGGCATCTACCTCTCCCTCTTTCAAGTCTTTTCTTGGAAAATTCTTCGGCATATTTTTTCTGTTCTTCATAACAGTTCCACACCGATTTGTCTTTATAGATTCTAAGTATTCTGCAAGTGATGGGGAATTAAAAAATCTGTCTACATACAAATTATAACCTTTATCAGATAACTCACCCATGAGTGTTCTTACCACTCGTTCTCCATAAGAACCAGTGCAATTGCTCATAGTCTCTTTTCCATAGTAAATTAAAAAGTTCCGCACATACCCAGAACTCGATTCACATAACTTGTAAATTTTTATTCCATAGCGAGATCTTTTGGAGGACACATATTGCCTAAATCCAAGTCGTCCTTTCCATGCAAAAAGTGATTCATCTATACATATATTTTGTCCGGTGTATAGGTAGTTTTAAATTTATTTTGCGGAATTTCGATGAGAAATCCCAATTTTTCTAATTTCTTTGCATTAGTATCAGAAGTAAAATGTAAGAATTTCAAGATGTTAAAAAAAACATCTCGCGAAATGACTTTATTGGAAAAAGGAGTAGCAAGCATCTCGTTGGTGCTAAAATACATTTTTATATTAGGCTTTTTGATTATTCCCATCAAAATAACCAGATCAAAAAACACTTTCATTTGCTGTGGAATCACATCTGAAAATTTCACCGATTTTGAAGAAGATGGGTTATTTCTAAGATGATTTTGAGCAAAACTATTTGTTTCTCTTACAGTGGAATTTTATCAGATCTTCATAAAGAAAATCGTAAAAAAATCAATTTCTTTGATAGCATTTGCAGTATTAACATTTGGCATTCTTATAAAATTAAAAGGTTTCAAATCCTGAAGTGTCCTAGTCCAAAATGGGTCCACTGAGGTACTGCCGTGAGGTGTAAAAGGCAAGCATTTTGTGATTTCTGTATCTGATACTATATTTGTATTAGAATCGCTATCACTTTCTAAATCCGCAGAAATATCATCACTCTCATCAGAATCAGAAAAACACAGTCACTTCTACAGTCAGATAGTGCTTTTGTTTTGCCATTTAAAAAAAAAAGTTTCGATAAGTGATACAAAACATTCGTCTCAATGCCGGAAAAATCTAAGAGTAATAAAAAAGTCTTTAATGATAGAGCATCTACCCCACTTACATTGGGGTAAAAAAATAAAAAATAAAATGCATTTCAGAGCATGGAGAACATGTTCATTTATATAAATAAGTCAAATGACCCAGATGAAGAGCCATTGCGTTATTCAACACCCACGAGTTAGCATTTGTGTATATTTTTCTAGGATGAGATACTGCTTTCGTTTCGCATTAAAAAAATTTAAAAAATTCGTTAAAATCTAAGAGTAAGAAAAAAAAATCTCTAATGATATCGCAAAACATGAAATCCCCACTTTATCCCAAAAATAAAAAAGTATTTCAAAGCATCAAGAACATGTGCATTTGTTTATATCAAATGACTAAGTTAAAGAGACATTACATTGCTCAACACCCAGGAATCTCGTTCTCATTCTGAAACAAAATACCAAAAATAAAGAACATTGAACGGGAATGAAAACTAACATACTTAACTTTCGATATATTTCACCATAACAGACATACAGCTACATCTAGCTCCAACAAAAAGTACTAATTAAATGTTCTATCTGAAAAGTCAGATGTGGTACGCCCGGCGATAAAGTGAATTAAATGGCGATTCAAATATGACACAACCGGCGTGAGGTAATGTTTGCTGCTGATACACATATGACATGCTCGTCGTGAACGGATTGAGCAAGGCTATCCTCTCTTTAATTGCTTTTTCACTGGGGGGCAAAAGAAAATTTCCCAGGGGACAGCATCAAGTGTCTCCCACCTCTCTTCCCTTTCCAGTGTTCTCTTTAAGGGTTTTCAACTCCACAATATTTTAAATACTTTGTACTGCAAAGATTTTATAAACAAACATTCATGCTTTCCCCAGGATTCAAACATGGTTCTTAGGCTACGGCAGCAAGTTCCTCTAGTACTATGCCAACAAGATGGCTATTGTTATACATTTGTATGACTAATAATTGGAAAAAATTTCAAGTAAGACAGTTATTAAATTGCATACATAACCATTATAATATTCCTTCATCCTGCACAACTGATTAAAAGTTTATCAGGCATGTTTGACACAATTTACTCTTGTTCACTAAAAGAATGTAAATTGATTAATGAAAGAAATTTTGATATTAGTAATATTATGTAACATATTATAAAATGTATGTGAAGAAATATAAGATATATCATTTATTACCACATTGTTTCCTTGTATAAAAATTGCATACTAAACTGAGAATTTCTCCTAAAAATAGTTCTGTTGGGAGTAATTAATGAAATATTAATGATTTTGCCATCACAGAATGCTTTCTGGAGATCTTTGTCCAGGTTGTATTTGACACAATTTTCATTTTTTTTTCCTAAATACGCTCAGTTGCACCAGATTTCCATTTTTTGGACTTTGAATTCTTTCTAAGATAAAAACATCGCAAGTGACCATATTGAGAGGGTAGGAATTCTATGGAATAGCAGACTTCTATTTCATATTGAAAACCACTGTATTTTGTTTGATATAGGGGTCACAGCGTTATCAAGCATTTGAACTTCTCACTGCCCTACAGGAACTTCAGCGTGGGGATACAGTAATTGAACAGATTATTTATATTAATGCAGTGAATTTCTGCAGTAGAATTTTTTTGTGACTTACTAATATTATCAGTATTAATCATAAATTTATCTTTCCTGATTATATATTTCAAAAGTAGATACAGATATTCTATGAGGCTTTGGTAGATCTGCATTCATCTTTCTTTTGCTGAATGGCATGAAAAGGATTTATAATTTACAGAGGTTTCTTTGAGGGATATGGGCACTGGACTCTCAGACTAATGTTGCCTTATATAAAATCAGTTTGCAATTTTTTTTAATTTCACCTTTCATATTTCAAGTTATTTTGATAAAGAGATCCATTGCTTGTCTCTCATTTGACTAATAATACATTGCAAATTTTAATTATTCTTGAAATTATTCTATATTGCATTTTATCTTACTGCATCTCTCCTATATTTTAAATGTCTAATATTTTTTACAAAATTGTTACCTTTTGACAATTTAAAGTATGCATGTAATTTTTCTTTATTTCATTTTTAGATATAATTATCACAAATGAAACATTTGGAGTTCGGAAAATGTATATGCATGGACCACCAGGCATTGTAAGTATTTTTTTCCTACAAATATACACGGTGTTTATAAAGCCCCGGACCCATTTTGATGTTTAATAACTCATAAAATAATAAAGATAGATTAAAATTAATAGCATAAATGGTTAGATAGACACAAAAAGTTTCGTGACCCTTATCAATGAACTTCCATGTGTGCCCCCTTCATCACACGGAGAATATCAAGTCGATATTCAGTTTCATGCCAGGAACCGGCAAGCATGTTGGCATCCACAGAAGCTATTGCGGTTGTAATTCTGCCTTTTAGGTCATCAATGTTCGACACTCTCATCCTGTAAACGTTGTCCTTTTCAAATCCCCAAAGGAAAAAGTCCAGCGGCATTATATCAGTGATCTGGGTGGCCAAGGAATTGGACCTCCTCGCCAATCCATCTTCCTGTAAATTAGTCATTCAAAAAACTACGAACAATGGTACCCCAGTGAGGTGGTGCACCATCTTGTTGCAAAAAGACATGTGGCTGAAGCTCTTCTAGTTGTGGAAATACGAAGTTTTCCAACATGTCTAAGTATACAACTGATGAGACCGTCTTTTCTGTAAAAAAGAATGGCCCAATGACTTGGTCGTCCATTAGTCCACACCACACATTAACGTTTGGGGAATCCCTTTGTGCCTCATGGTATTCATGGGGGTTTTCAAATCCCCATATGCGCACATTATGGCGATTAACAATGCCAGAAAGATGAAAGGATGCTTCGTCGGAGAAATGTGCTTCAGAAATTCAGCATCATCTTCTATCCTCCTTAGCATGTCTGTTGCAAAGGCCATCCTCCTAGGCCTATCATCTGGTTCCAAAACTTGAACAATTTGTATGCATGCAGTCTTAATTTTTTCTTAATAACCGTGTACACCGTCGAAATTGGCATATCCAATTCTCTTGCCGCTGATCTCACAGATCTTCTAGGATTGTGTAAAAATGTCCCTCTGACACGCCGCTGACTTTTTCCATTGGGGATTTGTAAAGGACAATGTTTACAGGAGGAGAGTGTCAAACATTGATGACCTAAAAGTGCTTGCCGGTACCTGGCGTGAAATTGAATATCGACTTGATATTCTCCATGCGACGAAGGGGGCACACGTCGAAGTTCATTGACAAGGGTCATGAAACTTTTTGGGTCTATCTAACCATTTATATTATTAATTTTAAGGGGGCACACTCGAAGTTCATTGACAAGGGTCATGAAACTTTTTGGGTCTATCTAACCATTTATATTATTAATTTTAATCTATCTTTATTATTTTATGACTTATTAAACATCAAAATGGGTCCGGGACTTTATAAACACCCTGTATAATACATTAGCATTTTCTGATGAAAAAAGAAAATAATCATGATCACAATAAAATCCTTTTATTTGATTTTTCATTAGATAGTATTGTGAATTTCTGTAAATATTTAATTTCTTTGTTTGTTTTTATATATTGTTGTTTTATGTATTCATTTGTTATATTTTTGCATTTGCAGTGGTTGATTTAGCATATATTTTATGTGTAATTGAATTTTAGCCATATGATTTGGATATAAAAGTTATTGCTTTTATTGTAGTTCTTTCAAATATGAATCCAGTGATGTCTAAATTTTTAAAACAGTTAAATAAAAAGGAAAAATCTGGGCAAAAAGGCTCCACATTGACCAATAATTTTTGACAGTTTTCTGCTGATTTGGATGCCTAGAACTTTTGGAAAAACACATTTTCAAAGTCCAGGCCCAATTTTTCAGAACTTCTAGAAGTCAATGCAACACCATATAAAATTGTTCAAGAAGAGTCAGTGGTTGGTTACTCAAGTCTAGATATGCTAGGGGCTTTAAAATTTACTTTGTGAGTGATTTTCTCATTTGCTGATGGGAATTTACATAATACCTGTGTTTTTCTTGAGCTGTTTACAGCTATTAATTTTTATTATGCACCATATTTGTTTCTAATAAATTGTCAGTTTCTTCAAGCTGTAGAGCAGTGTTACTGTACCTGGGGTAGGGTTTCCTCAGGGATATGTAAAATGGTCCCAGGGGATGCACGGAAAAGAAGATGTAATGGTGGACATTGATAGATTGAACTTCAGAGAAAAGATATAAAGCTGTTGTGACAATTGGCATTTCCAATCCAAACTGTATTTCATTATGGAAAATCAAAATAATTGAATAAAATATGAATAATTTATAAAGATATGAATGATTTAAATTCAGTTTAGGTATATATTTTATCTGCAGGGCCAGTACTTTTCGAGAGGGATAGGATCACCACTTGATACCTAACAATAGTAGACAATAATGATAATAATCCTTACATAAAGCAGGCAGGCAATTTGGCAATGTTTTTTGTAATAAAATTTTAATTTCGTGGAGAAATTTGAGCGTAGAGTTTATTTCATCAGGTGTGTTTGAAATATTGGCCCATTCACAGCAAGGGCTTGCCTCATAAAGATTGTTAGTTCATGCTTGAGTGGTTTGTTTTATAAAGTTTTATAAACAAGCCAATTACAGTAAATCAAGGTCATGGGTAATCTGCCCGCTGAATGTATAACTCAACTTCACCATTTTTTAATTGTGGTGTTGACTTTTGTGGACTATTTCATGTACAATTCAAAGGTCGATGCAAGGGCATTTTTTCTAAAATTTAGGTTGGGGTATTTATATGTTTATCTACGGAGGCAGTACATTTGGAGATAGTAACAGACTTGATGTCTGAAGCCATTATTGTAGCTCTTAAGCGATTCTGTCGAGAAGACGAAAAATCTCCTCCGTCATTATAGATAATGCTACAAATTTTAAGGGGCTCATACAGAGTTAAAGTGTTTACAAAAATGAATTAGAAAACCGTTACACAGCTTTTCACCTCACAATCTATGTATGGGAATTAATTTCCCCTAGATCACCGAATTTTAATGGATTGTGGGAAGATGTAGTTAAATCTTTTAAGTACCATCTTAGAAGAATTATGGGATGTACTAAGGTTACTATGGAAGATTTTCTTACAACCATTACTCAGATTGAAGGAATTTTAAATTTGCACCTTTTAACCCCTATGTCTAATGATATTAACGAATTTGAAGTTTTAACACCAGGGCATTTTTTATTGGCCGTCCAATCATATCTATACAAGAGCCTGAGCTAATTGAAATTACTGTTAATAGGTCATCAAGGTGGCAGCGCACAACAAAGTTTTTTTTAAATAATATGGAATTGCTGGCAAACAGATTACCTCAGTCATTTGTAACAGTGTAATAAATGGCAGTTTCAGAAATCCAATGTACAACAGGTGCAATGGTTTTATTTAAGGATGAGAATTTGCCTCCTTGCCATTGAGCCTTTGGTAGAATTTTAGAGACAATCCCTGGTCCAGATGGTAAGGTACATGTAGCTAAAGTTAAAACTGCTTCAGGAATCTGTAATAGATCTATTTCAAAGATCTCTTTATTTCCAATTTAATATTCAAGTTTCTATTGACTATACATATTTGGAATCAGTTTATACATTACAAAAATTTAATAATGATTGTATGTTTAAAGGAATTATATGGTTTATTTTGAAATGTATGTATATTGTAACATGTTTTATGTCAACTTATATAGTGTTTGCATAATTACTGTTTTCAAGTTTTAATGTTCTTAAAAACTTCATATTTCAGTTTTAGAGCTGTAGTAATCTGACTATTATTTATGTGATTATCAATTTTGAAATGCTGTAATTCATCACTTAATTAATTGAAATTTTTGTAACAAATTTCAATGCAGGGTGGAATGTTCCATCTCGGTTAGAATATTTCTGTCTATTTGTACTGTCTTAACATTTGCAGTGCCACATTATCTCGTCATGTCATTGGCGAGAGCCCAATACTAATCAGTAAGCAATAGGCATGCACTCGGTCTATACCAAGTTTCTTTTCCTCTGCTTGGTCAAAGCGACAGTCAATTGTTAATTGTAATCCTTACTCCTTCTTTGTCCATTTAAGCCGCATTATTATGTGTGAAAGAAAATTAATGTTGTTAAATTTTTTCAACTTGACTTTCAGAATTTATGTACAGTCTGTCCCCATATGCTATCAACACTGAATATGACTTTATTCTCAGTATAGAAGTTAGCAATAAAGGAACTGGAACTTTTGTTTTACAAAAAATTGATGGCAAGGTGCTTGCTATTGCCTGTTTTAGTAAGAGCTTTCCAAAACCATAAAGAAATTGCTTTATGATCAGAAAAGAAGTATAAACCATTGTAAAGGCAGCAAAGCATTTCCATTATTATCTCTATGATCACAAATTCCTGTTGTACGCGCAGACCTTGCCTTATTAAGCTACTACCTAATTTAAAAATTCCAGAGGGTTCTAATGGAAAACTGGATTTTGGATTTGATTTGCCTCTTACTCACCAGGGAACAAAATTTCAATTCCACCATATTTAAAGAATTGTGTGAAATTTCTCAATATGGAAAAGACTCAAACCACTTGTTTACATCCTTAGTTAAAAAGATGTAATAGAACAGTATTATTGCAACTGTATTCCTATCTCAGAGCCAACATGACTGAGACCAAAAGTTGCCACTATTTCTGCTAACATTTGGAAGTGCTATTTATGAGGGCACTGGATTTTCTCCATGGGAAATGATTTTTGGCCATGATCTTCACCTGCCATGTGACCTGCTTATTGAAATTCTTCACTCAAGAACACAGAAGGTCTGCAGATACATTTAGAGGATGTTCATTAGTTCATTAAAGAAGGATAAACATTATGATTAAGAGGATGAAGACAAGATACAATGCAATCTACAGAGAGAGAATTCAGGGAAGGAGGTCAGATGTGGTTATGGAATCCCAAGTATGATCAAAGGATTCACTCAAACTGCAGACATCCACAGAAGAAACTTTCCATATAACCAAGAAAATGAACTATGTAGTGATGTGGAAACCAAAGAGCTCCTCCTTCTAAATTTCAAGTAGTGCTCTAAGCATTGCACCTTATTATGATTATAAGATTTGGCTGTTTCACTGTTTGGGATGTGCTATCCTTAAATAGTAACAGTTGTGTAAATATCTGTAAATATTTAAATCTTTTTTATTACACTGTTGTTTTTATGTATTGTTGGATATTTTGCAGTGTTTTATTTACTATTTCTGTAATTTTTACATTTTGTCAACTTAATAGTGCCTCGCTCTCCCTCCGCCCCTTTTTTTTTTGTGTGTGTGTGTGTGTATGTATGATTGAATTTGTATCCATAAGAGAATTCAGTTACATTGTGCTTTAAAGTTTACTCTGTGAGTGATGTTGGGAGTTCATAGTATTTCTCATGTGATAAGGATCTTTAACCTAATATTCTTTGAACTATTTAAGCTTTAAATATTGCTATGCACTGTAATCTTTGTAAATAAATTATCAGTTTCTTCCTGCTTATCTGGAGTGATTGTTTAGAGATATCTATGTACTCATAGCTCATAGCAGTATAATTCACAGTAAGCCTTTCCTAGGTGATTTCTTTATTAATCTAAGTCAGACATTTATAACATTTTTTGGCTATGGGTGAAAATCATTTCAAATGTGTGTATTAAGATGACATTTCGGGTTAGTGGTATTTTCATTTTAAAGCAGTCTTATTTAGCTATATTGATTTTACTGAAAAAATAGTTACAGTACACTCTAACCTCAAACATAAAAATTAAAATTCTGATTACAATAAAAACAATCATAACTGAATGAACTTTATTTTTCTCTGATGTGGAACTTATGATGTTAGTTTGATCAAGTTAGGCTTATGCTTAGTCATCTTGAAACAAATACAAGCATCTGAGTTTTGGGTAGTTAAGCTTCTGCTGTTCTTGCTTAAAATAAATTTCATGTGTGAAAATACTTGCTTGCATAAATTGAACCAAACGCAGACAAAATGACAAAGCCAATTCTTTAGAATTATGAATTTTGAATTGGTATTACCAGTTTTATTGATTTGCCCCTGGAATTATGTTACAGTTTTTTATTTTTAAAAAAATGCTTATTCTTTATTCCAGTTTTGTAATCAAACCAAAATATTATTATTATTTATTGTTTTTTTATTTCTTTATGTGTTCTTCAAGTGCTTGTTTCACATTTATGTATTATAATTTATTTTTATATATTATACTTTACTTTTGGAACTCTAGTAGGTCACTTGAAATTACGAAATGGGGGACTCAGTGACCCATGGTTGAAGGTTACCGAGATCTGATCTAAGTATTAATGTTATCAGATGTATTATTCTAAATATTTTATTCTATTAAGTTTTTAAAAAAGTTGTTGCAATTTTGGCAGTGATTTTTTTTTATTATTATTATTTTGACAAATTTTTTTTGTTTTGTTTTTGATCAGTATTTTTAACATTTTTTTTGGGGGGGGTACTTGTCTTCTGTTGCATGCTTGGAAATAGAAAACAGCATTAGCACAGTTCAAGCTTAAGAAAGTGCGATTAGTTGCCAAATATAAATATTCACAAAAACAAAACTGTCTGCAGTAAACAATAAATTGGCAATTCATTCAGTATCTAGAAAGCACAAGTTATTTAAGATATATTTATATAGAGAGAAAAGTAATTTAATATAAATTTGTATTTATTATAATATTTGATTCAATTTTGTTAGCAGTTTATTTAAAATAATAGGATAGTTCAACAGAGTACATTTAATATATGTATATATAAATTGTTGTATTTAATATAATTATCTGAGCAATTTATTGAAAATAATATATATAAACATGCTGGAAATATATATTTACTATTTGATTTAATGCAACTTTGTTAGCAGTTTACAAAAAAATAAGTGAATATACATGAAAAGTCATTTTTTACAGACTTTTCCTGGTGGCCTCAATTCAGCAATATTTCTTAATTATGCCTCAAGCATCAAACATAGCATACTTTTTTTTTTGCTGCTGGAAGATTAAAAACAGTAAGCGTAATGAGTATTTTATAATGAAAAGCCACTATATTGATACAATATACAATTACAAAAACCAGTTAGATCATTAATCATTTTTTTCTTGCACATAATGAGTATTTTATAATGGATAACCATTATATCGACACAATATAATTATGAAAAACTGCTTAGATTGTTAATAATTTGTTTCTTGCAAAAATATTCCAAATCCACTTTCTTAACAAGGCCAGGAAGATAAGGATAGTTCTTTTATTGAAATAGTTTTAAGAATATACTGAGGGGAAAAAATGTCAGTATTCCCTGAAATGTGATGTTGCAGAAGTGAATTAGATGCATCTGATTTTTATTTTTTTTATCTGGCATGAATTTATTATTTTATAACTTAATTGTGTGGTAATTTATCTGTTTTTTCAAAAGACCTAAATGAATACCTTTGTGGTGAATGAAAGAAAATGAATTTTTTCTGCTTCTTTTGAATACATTTTAGAAAGTAGATAAGGTGTAATTTCATTTGTATTTTAGATTATGTTTACATTTACAACAATGATTCTCTAACTTTTTGTGCTTTTATTTCAGGAATATTTTTCAAATCTTCTTACAGCTTCCATTACATCTCTACAACTAGGTAATATTTTTCTCTTTTAATGTTTGTTTTTAGTAATTTGCCATACATAAGGTTAAAACTAGTTCAAATATTCTCTTACAGTAAAGAAGCCTGTAACAGATAATTCATACATAGATCATTCTGTAAAAATTGAATATGTTCCTGTTAAGAAATTAAAAAATCCAGTTGGTTCAAAAAACAGACATCAAGAAGGTAACTTTTTTCCTTACACAATTACATGCAGTGTTTCAATCTGTTTTACTAATTGATGCATTTACAGTATCTTCTAACTTTTCATTATTTAGTGATCTGACTTAACCCTTTGACTACTATTGGGACATATATGTCCCAATAAAAGTTTTAAAAATTACTGCTAGGTCAAAAAGTAATTAGAATCTCTTGAATGTTGGGGATCATCTTCTAGAAGTTGAAAAATCAAGATGCTGCTGTGCTCTTTGTACACAAATGAACATAGAGAAAAGGATAGTTGCGCAATGCTGGATTATGCAAAGAATGCTTTACCGTGTACCATACAATGTGAAATCTATCTCATGTAATAAAGTTTTCCAGACTAATAAGTATGCTTATAGTAAGTCAATCACTACCTGTGGGACAGAGGTATTCTACCATTGACTATGGCTGGGAAATATGTGTCTCAGCCTTTGGCTTAAAAACCGTTTTGTCAGAAAAATCATCCCAAATGCTAAATTTGCCTTATTTGTGACATATTTGGTTCACTTGGATAGAAAACTTTTTTTTTAAATTTGTAGTCAAAGGGTTAAGGAGTTTCCTCAGTTTGTTGTTCATTTTTACTTAATCAGTTTCTAAATGTACACTTCACACACACAAAAAAAAATGGCAGTTCTATATCTCCCATTCTACTGAGTCGACTGACGAATTTCAAATTGCGTTTTTCATGTCTCGAAAGCACGACTTAGGATATGTATTAGATTTATATATATAGTATTGTTCTAATATAGGTATTTTGACACAAAATCGGTCTTTTTCTGAAATGACATGCCAATTTTTTCCATATTTCGATTCTACGACTCAAATTATGCCAAACTCCCAAAAATCGCACAAGTAGTTTTTAAAAAATTAGCTGTCAAAATTTTAGCTTCTGAATGTTAATTCAATTTGGTATGTATTTATTAGTATCTCTTTTTTTATGAAACTTATTTAATTTCTTCTTACACACTACAAAATTTAGGTTCATTCCAAAAAAAATAAATTTATTTTTTAAATTTGTATTTTTAAATAATTTTTATGAATTTTTTGAAAACATTTTTGAGTTATAACCTATAAAGTTTTACAGTCGTCTTAAAGTAGATGTATTTCTAAGCATACGTGCAAAAAATTAGAGCTTTTTATTCACAGTTTCAAAGATATATGTGAATTTATATGTTGGCACGTTTTGAAATTTCACATATTTGTTGAAAGTGATAAATATGAAAATGTGGTGTATGCACTTTATTAAAATTATTTGAAATTAGGAACAATGTGATTTTTTTTCTGCTGCTGCACAATGGAAGGGAAAGCAAAATAGGTTGCCATATATTAAGAAGTTTGCCAAGTGAATTATTCTTGACTCAAACTGAAAAAAATGTGCCAAGTTAAATTTTTGAATTTCTCTGTAAATTTCGCACCAAATTTTACAAAATTGAATATTTAGACATAATTAAAGTCGTAGAATCGAAATATGGAAAAAAATTGGTATGTTATTTCAGAAAAAGTCCTATTATGTGTCAGAATACCTATAACAAAGAGAACAAAGCTATATAATATATATCCTAAGTCGCACTTTTGAGACATGGAAAATGCAATTTGAATTTTGTCAATTGGCCCAATAGAACAGGAGATATAGAACTGTCTCATTTTTTATTTGCACAGTGTACATAAATGTTGTTGAAATACAGTATGCAATACAGCAAATTACTGTACTGCAAAAAAAGATTGATATCAAAATTGCATATAAGCATGAAAATGTGCTATTGATTTTTAGCAGGAAAGCTTTGAATAAAATATCAACACTAAAATGCCCGTTATTTAATGTATAACCTACTCTTATACATCTGTCAGTCCTGGCAAATATTTGAAACAGCAGTTAATTTATTATTTTTAATTTCCTTAATTTTAAAATAATAAACAAGCAAAAACAGATTTCAGCTATAAATATTTTGGTACTTAAGTACTATTGCAACCATCTTGGTGCAATTTCACGATTTTTTATGGATGAAAACGTAAAAGTTACTTAGCACGTGCAAGTTGGTGGTTTTCGCACCTTCTTTTTCAGAAAGATTCCCAAACTTTCAATATTTATAGTAAGTTTGGTAAATAATATCAATGTTGAAAAAGAAAACGTACTTTATCAATTTAAAGTACAAATTTGAATTATCAAATAAGGATTATGTCATGCATGAAAAAAATAAAACACATTTTTCTTAAAATTTTCTGTAATATTTTTTTGTGTGAGTGAGTACTCAACTCACTCATTCTTCTCTCGAAGTACACAGAAACCTGTTTTCACTTAAAAAAAAATACTACAATTGCAGAGACTGCTTCATACAGTATTCGGCAGCAGCGACTGTCTAGAAAATGAATTTCCTCGTTGTTCCCTTTAGAAAATTTTCAGCAGAACAATGAACAACAATATTACTGCTGAAAATTTACCATAGCTTCTTCCATTGCTGGCAAATTCCATAAGCTGATATTTTAAAACTAAGTTTAAGGCAAAAAATATCATGACTTGTGTATAAAAACTATTGAAACTTGGAATACAACAAAATAGAACACATACGAAAATGGTGGCATTGCTTGACTGGGACGATTGTTATGAGGATGGTTGCCGGAACAATGGTTATGTGCATGGTTGCCAGAGCTTGGCACTTTCTGAAAATTTGGCTATTTCTACTAAGATGGCTGCGATAGTAAGTAAGTACCAATATTTTTTTACCATTTGCTTTTATTTATTATTAACTGGAGAAAATTTCCGACATATGTATAGTATTTTCCATGAAATTTTATGACATGAAACACTATTAGTTTATTTAAGTTGGAATATCCAATTTAATAAATTAGCATTTGTTAGACGTTTTTGTTGAAATTATTTGTTATGCTATTAAGTCTTATATCTGTAATTCTTAATTCATATGAGAGAGTAAAGACCTGATATCTTTATTTCATATATTCATTGGTCAAATTGAAACCAGCATTTTTCCAGTACATATTCATATCTTGACCCCTTTCCAATGTAAATTTTTAGTATTGCATTCTAGAAAATGTAATCATGTTTCAGAAACAAAATTTAAATTATGCTTGATGGGGGGAAAATGCTTAATTCAACATATATTTAAGTAATAAGGAAAGTTTCTATCTTAGATTGGCATTAGTTTTATAGAAAAACTTTGTGCTTTTGTGTAGAATGTGATGTGCATTTCTCTTGCGCAGAATGAAAGACTTTTTCTAGAAAAAATACATTTTGAAATATTTTTGCTTCCAGAAAAAAGATCTATATCTTATTTATTTAAAATTACAAAATAATTTTTTAAAAACAAAATATAAACATGCCTAGTATTTTCACGCATTAAGCTGCTGAAAAATTATCAGTAAAGATATAAAGTAAGAAATTTGAAATTTATTTTTCACAAAGACCAAAAATTGAAATTCAAAACTAATAAATTTGAAATAATCCTATAAATGCAAAAAAGACTTTAAAAAGTGTTAAAACCAAAACTTTTCAGACAATCAATATCCCAATTCAAAAATTAAAAAAAAAAAAAAACATAATAGAAAAGGAATTCAATCAATTTCAATGCCATTTTGTCAGGAGGAACATTGAAATCTCTCTTCCACAAAATTCCTTGCTTTTTTGTATCCATAATTAGCCGATGAACCATTTCAATGTATTATAATAGTTCACCCAAAAACTCTGGCCCTCCCCAAAACAAGGAAAAAAACAAAGTAAAATCTAATTAGAATCTTGTACCTTAAATAAAGAATTCTATCTAAAAAATGAAAACATAAGTGAAGTAATAAAATAGGGAAAAATTCAAATCAAAATTTTACCTTTAAACAAATAGCTTATAATCCAAAGAATTTAAAATGTAAGTGAAATTATAAAACTTTAGTGAAAAGACTTAAACTGACAAAAAGCACTTAAAAACTTTGAGCACTTTCATTAGAACACAATTGAAACTACGAAGATCATTAAGAGTAGTGATGTATAGGTTTGCCATTTTGGCTGCATTGGTGAAGCTAAAATACCTTGGTGAGAAAGAAATTGCTCAAAAGACTAAACACCAGAACAAAATATGGAATTTTGAAACTAAAAGAAATGCTTTTAAATACTGTGAAAATTTTAATTTTGACAAAGGAAAAGATTACTTTACTAATTAAAATGAAATTTTAGTAAATTCTGACTCTTTTAAAACAAAAATTGTGATAAAGAATACCATTCAGTGTAAAACTTTAATTTAAGAGAATTAAAAACTGGAAAAATTTACTTCTGAAGTTTTCTCAATTACAAAAGCAATTTACCATAACCAAAATTGATAAAGCAAACAAAATTTCAATATTTTCTGAAACAAACTCTACAATAATGTAATTGAAAATGAACTGAAAGGTTCTTCTACCTATAGTATCTGCAAAAATAATAAAAGAACTGTTATTAACAAAATTTCTGCTTTTCACAAAAAATTGAGAATTTCTCTTTTCACCACAAATAACAGATATGCCTTACCAAAATTTCATAAAAATCGTGTCAAATTTAGATTTATAGCCAATAGTACCAGAAACTTTAAGAAGAATTCTGATAATATTTTTACCAATCTACTTAAAACTATTTGCAATACAGTTTTTGAACAAGCCGACAAAAACTTCTGCTGGATTATTTACGACAACTTGAAAATCATTGAAGAAGTTATAAATCTTAAAATTTACAATGTTAACTGCTGTGACTTTGAAAACCTCTACACATCTCTGCCACCCAAAGAAATTTACGAAAGTCTTTTAGAAATGACAAATTTTTTTCCTGAAATACTTAATATTCTGGATTTACAAAAAGGGAAAGAAGTTCTACATTTTTCGTTATGCACTTACTATATTGAACATTCAAACTTTCTTTACCTGCAGAAACAAGGAATTTCAATGGGAGGTTCATATTCCACTTATATTTTGTAACTTTTTTCTACTTTCTAAAGCATTCAAATTCCTAAAGTGCCTTTCTGATAATGATATCGATAAATTTGAACTCACTTTTAGATATATTGATGACATTATATTCAACAATTATAATCTCATCGAAAACAGCAATATCTACCCAAACTGCCTAAAACTTAATAAGACCAATAAAAACCAAACAGAAATAGTTTATCTTGATCTAAGTATTCATAATCTAACAGAAATGAAACCTTTTGATAAAAGAAAAAATTTTAATTTTTCTACTAATAAACTTATTAATTGGAACTCCAACATATCTAAAAAATTATTGCAAATACTGTTATTAACCAAATTAGCAGGAGTAAAGAAGTTTGCACTGAAATAGAAACACAAAAGAAGAAATTCTACCAAAATTTTAAAAGAAAATGGAATTCCTTTAAAATTTGTAATCAATTAAAGAAATCTGGAATGGTCTACACACTTTAACACTTTTTAAAAGTATGAATTTTTTATTTGAAAGCTCCAAAAGAGAAGGATGTTTTAAAGGATTTATAGGATTTTATTTTTTATTTATTTTTTACTCTTAATTGCTATTCTGTTACTAAACAAGGACCTTATATATTCAAAGTTGTCATGATAAGCCCATGACGTGAAGACTTTTTACTTTTCTAACAGTAGTTCCTTTATTTTCTCTTTCAACCTTTTTCTGTAATTTTAAGTAACAAAATTAAAAAATCCAAAATTCAACTTTATGGATTTTTCTACTCATATCTAAAAAACAATTATTAAGAACTTTTTTTAGACTACTATTTTTAAAGAATACTGAATTTAAAATTTAATTGAAGTTTTACACAATGATATTCTTTATTGTCATTTTAGTTTTAAAAGAATCAGAATTTACTTAAATTTCATTTGAATTAGTAAAGTAATATTTTTCTTTGTCAAATTAAAATGTTCATAGAAGTATTTAAAAGTTTTTCTTTTGATTTCAAAATTCCATCTTTTGTTCCAATTTTTAGCCTTTTGAGTGATTACTTTCTCACCAAGGTATTTTAGTTTCTCCAATGAAGCCAAAATGGCAAACCTGTACGTCGCTACTCTAGTGATCATCATAGTTTTGATTGTGTTCTGATGAAAGTGCTCAAAGTTTTGAATTGCTTCTTGTGAGATTTAATTATGTCTTTTCACTAAATATGTCTTTTCACTTTTTATAATTTTTAACTATGTCTTTTCACTTTTTATAATTTCACTTACGTTTTAAATTCTTTGGATTTCTGCCTTATATTACATAATTACAAAACTGTTCTTACAGTGTACTGAATGGAAAACATTCTGTCAAGTCATACTATCTCTTATATACTTTCGCATAATTAGGTATACTGTTTAATCACATGAAATTAATGATTCTAGCTTACTGGCACACAGTTTCTTTATAAAATATAATCAAAATTTGATACAGATTTTTGAAATGTTAAACCACCAGCCATTATTTTACAAAAAAAAATTTGTTTAATAATGTCTTTCTTTAAGTTAAAAGTTGAACATTTTTCCAAACTATTTTAGGTCTTTTAATTGCATCAATTCTTTTTTTTTTTTAACAGATGAAAATGCAGTCTCATTTTCTTATATTTGCAATGTAAGTATATATTTCCCACTCAGTTTAATATTTTGTTTTCATTCAAAAACACAAATTATTTTTCTCTTACACTGAAGAATTCAGCAGAAAAAGAGCTTTCTGAAATTTGGTGTCATCGTCAATACCCTGAGACCGAAGGAAATTAATTTTCAGTAATTGTAGGAACATATTTGGTCTACCAGAAAGTTCTGTCTGTTTGAGAAATGAAAAAAATACTATATTTTTCCAACCCTTAATAATATTTATTATGTAATGTAATTTGCACCATTACTTGTGACCTCTTCCCAGCATGATAGTAGTTTTTAAATACCTTTTTTGATAAATGGTTTGTTTTTGGAAACAAAGAGCTCAAGCAGTTGGCTGACATCTGCTTCAGTTTTGAATTATTTTCCCTTCAAAAAATTTTGCCAGGAGAGAAACAAGTGATAATAGAAGGGTGCTGGGTCTGGGGATGGTGGGGATGTGGGAGAAATTTTCTGTTGATGTTTGACACTTCCTTCTTGATGAGTTGCCAAATCAATGTGTGGTCTGGCGTTATCATCATGCAGTATCTATGCTTTCTATTGAACATCACCAGCTTCTTTTCTATAATTGCATTGTTTACGTCATCCATTTGCTGATAGTATTTCTCCTAATTGAGCTTTTCTTTAGGTTTCTAAAGCTTATAATGTATTGGTCCTTGGATGTTTCACCATATACACAGCATTTTTTCTATTCCAGCTTGAACTTGGTCTAGAGTTAGAAGGAGTACAATGATGCTTTCATAGGTAATCTTTTTTTCATCACCAGCTATCATTCATTCTAAGAAGGGTTCATTTTTGTTCCGGTACATATGATGGCTCAATTGTGCAAATTTTTCTTACTCATGAAGCACCCATCTGGAATATCAATTCTAGTTTTCAAATGTAGTCTGAAATGGTTTATTGAGCTGACTTGAGTTTTTTAACATTCTCCGATTTGTCAGAAAATTATCTTGTCTCTGTAGTTTTGACAATATTGTAGCAAAAATTGCTCCTTTCAGCTGAGCTTCTCTTAGCTTAGTGGAGAAGACGCATGAATCGAGAGCCGAAGGTCCCAGGTTTGAAAGCTATTAAAGGAAAGATGCCTAACAATCAATTTTTATGTAAATTTCCTTCTTAATAACCTGCTTTCTTTATGTTCCAGAACATTCTGAGTCTGGAATGTTCCAGCATGCTCATCAGCTGTAGTATATAAGTAGTACTTATTTTCTAGAACATTCCAAGTCTGGAATGTTCCAGCATGCTCATCAGCTGTAGTATATAAGTTGCTATGCATTCAGTTCAAATTAATAAAGTCTTGAGTTTAGACTTGAGTACCTGCTTGTTCATTTGTATGATCCCTTCATCTACGCAACAGTTTGGTGGAGGTGGCGGGTACCACTCAGTTACTATGGCAGAGTTACGCTAAAGCCTTCGGATTCAAGGACTCCCTCCTGAGTTTGGGCTCTTACAGGATTCGCGTAAAAGATCGAGAAAGATGGTTGATGTGAAGGAAACCGAGCAGAATCCTCCAGCAGAAGCTAGTTCCCCTTCGAGTAACATGGCACCAATACCGATCCCGACATACCAACTGCCCAGAAGCCCATGTATATTCACTGGGGACAGCCAAGAAGATATTAATAGATGGCTCAAGGACTTTGATCAAACTGCCAACTATAACCACTGGGATGATCAAATGTGTCTGGCGAACGTCATTGTGTACCTCGCTGGAACTGCTCGACAGTGGTTCGATAAGAATGAAGACACATTTACTAGTTGGACTGTTTTCAGGAATGCTCTTAAGAACGCATTTTCTCGTACAGCTGACGTAAAGCGCCAAGCTGAGCGGTTTCTACTCACACGTGCGCAGCAAATCAATGAGACGCCTGAAGCTTACATTCAAGATGTTCTTGCTCTCTGCTGAAAAGCAAACCCATCCATGTCTGAAGACGAGAAAGTGGCCTATCTCATGAAAGGTATTGCTGAGGACTTGTACCAGGTCCTGTCATCCCAGGACTATGACAGTGTCGATGCCTTCATGAAACGCTGTCATCACATAGAAAGCCTTCGACGAAGACTTATCACCCGACCACAATTTCGGAGGCTACTTAATGTCTCCGTGGTGTCGGCCAATGTGGACACCAATGAACTAGGGTTTATAGTGCACTCTATCTTCATGGAAGAGCTTCGGAAAGTCCTGCTGCAAGTTCTGAGCTACACGGAAACAGAACCTGTAGCACCGAATGACATAGCATCTATGGTCTGGGAAGAAATTATGGAGGCGCTAGCACCACTCACAGGAGCAGGGAGAAGCAGAAACATTACCCAGCATTCGCTTCCAGGTAGGCCACAGCCAAAATGCGAAGCTAGCCAGAGAACTACTCCGCAACGTAGGACAGATTTGTGGAGGACTGACAATAATGTGCTTCTCTATTTTCATTGCGGATGCCCAGGACATGTTCTAAGGTACTGTAGGAAGATGCATCAGGTATTTCAAAATGCAATAGCTGCAAAGACATCCAACTCTCAACGGGACAAGGACACTGACTCTACATACAGCTTCGACGACGAATATGCACAACCTACTTCTTTCCGAATAAGGAGCAGTTCACCTTATCTGCGATACTCTCTGTCAACTGCCAACAACTGCAGTCACCAGGATGCTGCTCCAGCCATTCCCCACTCTGAACCAATGAGGAAAACTAGCTCAAGCGAGCTGTGCAGGAGGTGAGGCCACAGATGATGTACTGACGTACACCACAGCCAAGTTGAAAAAGAATACCGCTTTTATCACTGTGAACAGACAATGTGTGAAAGCTCTTGTTGATTCATGTGCCGATTATTCCGTCATATCCGAGGAGTTATGAGGACAGCTGAATGCTCCTATGTTTACTGAAAATGAAGCTATATTGAAAATTGCCTGTAGTAAACCTGTAGCTGCCTTGGGATGCTGTGTATTAAAAGTTGATATGAATGGGACTAAGAGGCCGTTTGAATTTCTTGTGTTTCCTATCATCAAATAATACTTTGATGGAACTTTTTCCGTGCCACCGATGCCATTATCGATTGTGGAAATCAAGAACTTCAGCTTGCAGAAATTCTTCCAGACAATGAATATGTAAATAAGTCAGAGTCTTAATTGTTTGCCGCAACCGATTATTTAATTAAAGCAAACACCACAAGATGAATGTGTGCCCTGAATTCAGAACTATGGGAAGCAGAGGGGATTATGATTGTTGGAAATAGATTTCTGATGTGCAGAAAAGAACTATGGATGCCAGCTTCAATTGTCACTGTAGAGATTGGTTGCAGTAAATTATGGGTAACTAATTGTTTTCGATGAACCCAACTGATACCGAAAGGGATGAATGTAGGCTATTTAACGATTATAAAAAACTACGCTATTTGCTCCCTAAGTGGTCAAGAAGGTTACAAGGGACATAGGTCCAGGAAAATTTTCTCAAGAAAACTTAAAAGAAATTTTTGATACTGATCTGACCAATGCTGAGAAAGACGATCTATTGAGTCTACTAGATGAATTTAGTGACATTTTTGACTTTAATAGTATTGCGAGAAAATCTTGATGCAATGCGGTGAAGCACAAGATTGATACAGGTGACAGTGCACCAGTCAAACAAAGGCCGCACCGTATGTCAGCCACTGAGAGGCATGTGTTTGCAGACTAAGTGCAATGAATGCTAAAAGAAGACGTAATACAACCGTCAGACAGTCCATTGTCATCTCCAGTCATGCTTGTGAAGAAGAAAAATGGTGAATGGCGTTTTTGTGTTGATTACGGAAAGGTAACCAAAAAGGACGTCTATCCGTTGCTTCGCATCGATGGTGCTTTGGACTGCCTGGCTGGTGCAAAAATTTTCTCTGTGATGGATCTGAAGTCAGGCTACTGACAAATAGAGGTTGATGATAAAGACAGAGAAAAGACAGCTTTTGTGACTTCAGATGGTCTCTATGAATTTAAGGTCATGCCATTCGGATTATGCAACGCTCCAGCCACAAGTCTTGAATTTAGACTTGAGTACTTGCATGTTTGTTTGTACGTTCCCTGAATCACTTGATAGTTTGGGGAAGGCGCCGGGTACCACTAAATTACTACGGCAGAGTTACAACAAAGCCTTCGGATTCGAGGACGTCCTCCTGAGTTTGGGCTCTTACAGGATTCGCGTAAAAGATCGAGAAAGATGGTTGATGTGAAGGAAACCGAGCAGAATCCTCCAGCAGAAGCTAGTTCCCCTTCGAGTAACATGGCACCAATACCGATCCCGACATACCAACTGCCCAGAAGCCCATGTATATTCACTGGGGACAGCCAAGAAGATATTAATAGATGGCTCAAGGACTTTGATCAAACTGCCAACTATAACCACTGGGATGATCAAATGTGTCTGGCGAACGTCATTGTGTACCTCGCTGGAACTGCTCGACAGTGGTTCGATAAGAATGAAGACACATTTACTAGTTGGACTGTTTTCAGGAATGCTCTTAAGAACGCATTTTCTCGTACAGCTGACGTAAAGCGCCAAGCTGAGCGGTTTCTACTCACACGTGCGCAGCAAATCAATGAGACGCCTGAAGCTTACATTCAAGATGTTCTTGCTCTCTGCTGAAAAGCAAACCCATCCATGTCTGAAGACGAGAAAGTGGCCTATCTCATGAAAGGTATTGCTGAGGACTTGTACCAGGTCCTGTCATCCCAGGACTATGACAGTGTCGATGCCTTCATGAAACGCTGTCATCACATAGAAAGCCTTCGACGAAGACTTATCACCCGACCACAATTTCGGAGGCTACTTAATGTCTCCGTGGTGTCGGCCAATGTGGACACCAATGAACTAGGGTTTATAGTGCACTCTATCTTCATGGAAGAGCTTCGGAAAGTCCTGCTGCAAGTTCTGAGCTACACGGAAACAGAACCTGTAGCACCGAATGACATAGCATCTATGGTCTGGGAAGAAATTATGGAGGCGCTAGCACCACTCACAGGAGCAGGGAGAAGCAGAAACATTACCCAGCATTCGCTTCCAGGTAGGCCACAGCCAAAATGCGAAGCTAGCCAGAGAACTACTCCGCAACGTAGGACAGATTTGTGGAGGACTGACAATAATGTGCTTCTCTATTTTCATTGCGGATGCCCAGGACATGTTCTAAGGTACTGTAGGAAGATGCATCAGGTATTTCAAAATGCAATAGCTGCAAAGACATCCAACTCTCAACGGGACAAGGACACTGACTCTACATACAGCTTCGACGACGAATATGCACAACCTACTTCTTTCCGAATAAGGAGCAGTTCACCTTATCTGCGATACTCTCTGTCAACTGCCAACAACTGCAGTCACCAGGATGCTGCTCCAGCCATTCCCCACTCTGAACCAATGAGGAAAACTAGCTCAAGCGAGCTGTGCAGGAGGTGAGGCCACAGATGATGTACTGACGTACACCACAGCCAAGTTGAAAAAGAATACCGCTTTTATCACTGTGAACAGACAATGTGTGAAAGCTCTTGTTGATTCATGTGCCGATTATTCCGTCATATCCGAGGAGTTATGAGGACAGCTGAATGCTCCTATGTTTACTGAAAATGAAGCTATATTGAAAATTGCCTGTAGTAAACCTGTAGCTGCCTTGGGATGCTGTGTATTAAAAGTTGATATGAATGGGACTAAGAGGCCGTTTGAATTTCTTGTGTTTCCTATCATCAAATAATACTTTGATGGAACTTTTTCCGTGCCACCGATGCCATTATCGATTGTGGAAATCAAGAACTTCAGCTTGCAGAAATTCTTCCAGACAATGAATATGTAAATAAGTCAGAGTCTTAATTGTTTGCCGCAACCGATTATTTAATTAAAGCAAACACCACAAGATGAATGTGTGCCCTGAATTCAGAACTATGGGAAGCAGAGGGGATTATGATTGTTGGAAATAGATTTCTGATGTGCAGAAAAGAACTATGGATGCCAGCTTCAATTGTCACTGTAGAGATTGGTTGCAGTAAATTATGGGTAACTAATTGTTTTCGATGAACCCAACTGATACCGAAAGGGATGAATGTAGGCTATTTAACGATTATAAAAAACTACGCTATTTGCTCCCTAAGTGGTCAAGAAGGTTACAAGGGACATAGGTCCAGGAAAATTTTCTCAAGAAAACTTAAAAGAAATTTTTGATACTGATCTGACCAATGCTGAGAAAGACGATCTATTGAGTCTACTAGATGAATTTAGTGACATTTTTGACTTTAATAGTATTGCGAGAAAATCTTGATGCAATGCGGTGAAGCACAAGATTGATACAGGTGACAGTGCACCAGTCAAACAAAGGCCGCACCGTATGTCAGCCACTGAGAGGCATGTGTTTGCAGACTAAGTGCAATGAATGCTAAAAGAAGACGTAATACAACCGTCAGACAGTCCATTGTCATCTCCAGTCATGCTTGTGAAGAAGAAAAATGGTGAATGGCGTTTTTGTGTTGATTACGGAAAGGTAACCAAAAAGGACGTCTATCCGTTGCTTCGCATCGATGGTGCTTTGGACTGCCTGGCTGGTGCAAAAATTTTCTCTGTGATGGATCTGAAGTCAGGCTACTGACAAATAGAGGTTGATGATAAAGACAGAGAAAAGACAGCTTTTGTGACTTCAGATGGTCTCTATGAATTTAAGGTCATGCCATTCGGATTATGCAACGCTCCAGCCACATTCGAATGGATGATGGACATGGTACTAAGAGGCCTCAAATGGAATATTTGCCTTTGCTACCTCGACGACATAATCGTGTACGCACCTAATTTCAAAGAACACCAAAAGGGTTTGAGGGAAATACTGAAATGTGTCCAAAGACCAGGACTTAATTCCAAGAAATGTTCATTCAGCAAAAGAAAGCTGACTATACTGGGACATTTAGTCGATCAACATGGGATATATCCCGATCCACAAAAGGTGGAGGCTGTAATAAAGTTCTCTGTTTCGTAAAATATCGCCGATGCCCGAAGTTTTCTGGGCTTTTTCTCCTACTACCGATGATTTATTAAAAATTTCACAGCTATCGCAAAGCCCCTGCATGACTTGTTGAAGAAAGATGCAAAATTTTCTTGGAACACGTTACAGATTGAATCTTTCGCAATGCTTAAAATGTTGTTGGCCAGTGGCACTGTTTTGGGACATTTTATTCCAGATGCAGAAATGAGGATACATTCTGATGCTAGCGGCTATGGCATCGGTGCAGTACTGGTTCAGATTCAGGATGGCAATGAAAGACCAATAGCCTATGCATCCAAGTCCTTTACTGCAGCTGAAAGGAACTATTCCTCGACCGAAAAAGAATGCCTTACCATCATCTGGGCAATCAGTAAATTCAGGCCATATCTCTATGAAAAACTCTCACGGTAGTCATGGATCACCACTCTTTATGTTGGCTGGCCAATGTTAAGGATCCTTCCGGAAGACTTGCACGGTGGGCTCTCAGGTTGCAGGAATATGACATAAATATCATCTACAAGAGCAGTCGCAAACACTCCGATACAGATTCACTATCAAGGAAGCCCTGTATAGAACCAATAATTGAGAAAAATGAAGACATCCCTTTCTTCGCAGCCATCGTAGATTACAGAAAAGAGCAGCAGAAGGACAAACAATTAAAATCTATTATTACAACTCTCAAGAGAGGTGATACATATCAAAATTATCAAATAAGAAATGGTATTCTGTACAAAAGAAGCTATGATCTTATGGAGCAGCAATGGCTCTTGGTTGTACCAAAGCAACTTCGTAGTGAGATTCTAAGAAGTCTTCATGATACTCCAACTGCTGGTCATCTCGGATTTGCCAAAACGTACATCTGAACAAGGAGGAAGTTCTATTTACAACTGAATAAGGAGGAAGTACTATTTATAACTGAATAAGGAGGAAGTACTATTTACAACTGAATAAGGAGGAAGTACTATTGGCCAGGGCTATATGATGGTATATATCACTCTGCCTGCCAAGAAGACGGAAATCGCCACCGCAACTTCCACGAGGACAGCTTCATCCGATAAAACCCTCTGACACGCCATTTACCAAAATTGGAATAGATCTACTTGGACGCTTTCCTATTACTCGAAATGGGAACCAGTGGATTATAGTTTGCACAGACTACCTTACCAGATTTACAGTCACAAAAGCAGTATCGACAGCTGAAGGCACCGAAATTGCCGAGTTTATAGTTGAAGAAATTGTACAGAAGCATGGTGCCCCAAAGAGATGATAAGTGACTGAGGATGCAACTTCCTGTCCACCGTTGTTAAAGAAGTCATTCAACTATGCAAGGCATCTCATCTTCTGATGACTGCATACTACCCTCAGACCAATGGCTTAACTGAAAAATTCAATAAGACACTGGCAGACATGCTGTCCATGTATGTAGACATTGAACAGAAAAATTGGGATACTGTTCTACCATTTGTAACCTATGCCTGTAATTCAGCCAAACGAAACACAACAAGATTCAGCCCATTCCTTTCTCATTTATGGTAGAGATATCCATACTCCTCTCGACGTAATTTTCCCATACAGTATCAAAGATTCCAACAATAGTTATGCTCAAAATCTGATCACTAGAGCTGAAGAAGCCAGAGAGCTTGCAAAGTTCAATATTCTTAAAGCGCAAACCATAGACAAGCGCCGATATGATGAGAGCCATCGACCTGTCAGCTAGAACATTGGAGATAGTCTGGGTCTTCACTCCAGTAGGAAAGGTTGGGTTATCCGAAAAGCTCCTGAAACGTTACTTTGGACCATATCGAATAAACACGACAGCTCTCTGACATGATGCATGAAGTAAAAAGTATAGAACAAAATAGGAAATGACGGAATTCAAAAGACATTGTTCACAAGAGATTGAAGCCCTATGTTGATCCTAAAGTACAACTAGATGATGAAAAAAACCCCATTATTTCCAGGAGACCAGTTACAAGAAGCCAAACCAGATCACAGTGGGATACTACTTCTTCCTAAGAAGGGGGAAATGTAGCGAAAATTGCTCCTTTCGACTAAGCTCCTCATAGCTTAGTGGAGAAGACGCAGGCCTCGAGAGCCGAAGGTCCCGGGTTTCAAACCTATTAAAAGCAAGATGACTATTAATCAATTTTTATGTAAATTTCATTCTTATTAACCTGTTTTCTTTATGTTCCAGAACATTTCGAGTCTGGAATGTTCCAGCATGCTTGTCAGCTGTAGTATACAATTAGTTCTTCATTCAGTTCGAATTAATCCAAGTCTTGAGTTTAGCCTTGAGTACTTACCTGTTCATTTGTACGATCCCTTCATTTACGCGACAATATTATCATCAATCAAAGATGGCCATCCAAAGCATGGCTTATCATTAAAGTTGAAATCACCTGCTTCAGACATTTTGAACCATCTCTTGCGCATTCTGTCCTAAACTGCATCTTCACAAAAAAGTTTTATTAAATTTCGATATGCTTCTGAAGCATTTCTTCCTTGTTGAAATTCATGCAAAATACAGTGTTATAAATGAACTTTACCAAGACCCAAGTGTATGTGATTATCAAGTGTATGTGATTGCATCTCACTTAAATGACATGAGAGTACTTTTGTTTCAGTTTATTTAGAACACAAATATACAAATGCAATGGTAACAAGAGTCAGCCATGTATGTTTCAAATGAACACCAAGTGCATGTTTGCTGACACTTGAAGTAACATTATTGGGCAGAACTTTCCAGTAGACCTGTTATTATTTTTAGTCCTGTAATTGATCCGTATGATAAGAAATGAGTTTCCTTGGATACATTTCAGTGATTGCCATTCTGTTCCTCATTCCATGTAAAAGTTTCATAACAAGGTTTTAATTATCTATACAAGGTGACAGTAAAGTTTTGTTAATCAGGGAAAACACATCCTTAATGGAGCCTTTTCAAAAATTTTTGGATTGTACTATCATGTTTTACTGCCATAAATAAATCATGCCTTTGCCTTGGCAAGTATTGGCACTGCACAAAAATATAACATTTTTCATTATTCTAGTCCTGAGAGATTTTGCCATTCCATGCATGATAAGGTATTTAATTTATCTTTTTTTACTAGAAAAATACATTTTGCAATCTCTCTCTCTCTCTCTCCCTTTTTTTTTTTTTTTGGTATTATTATTTAATTTGGATGTAGTTAAAAACTGTATTTTGTTAAATATAGCATAATTGAATGATTATTGATAATTTTTATAAGTATTTACATTATTATTGTAATTAACAGAAGATGTTTCTAGGGCCATGTATAACCTTTTTAGTTAAAACTGTTTGTGTATACCCAACAATGAATATGTTACATTAATTCAATTTGTAAGGTATTTCTGCCCCTTCTAAGCATGCCTTCATAGTGTAATGGCCAGCACACTTGGCACATATTCGAGAGGTCCAGGTTCAAGTCCCAGCGAGGGCATTGCTCATTTCTTCAGCTTCCTGACACTGAAAACTTCTAAGTTACTCTACATGGCACCCAAACTAAAAGGTGGTGGATGATGATTCTCCATCACTAGAATTTGGCAGTTGGGTCCCCTAATCCCCAGTCGCCCTTTAAAAGGGGAAATATATAAGGTATTTCTCCCGCCTTCTTAGCATGCCTTTGTGGTGTAATGGTGAAAACACTTGGCATGTATTCGAGAGGTCCGAGGTTCAAGTCCCGGCAAGGGCATTGCTTGTTTTTCATATTTCCTACTTTGAAAATAATCTAATGACTCTACAGTGGCACCCAAACTAAAAAAGGTGGTGGATGATAATTCTCCACCACTAGGATTTAAAAGGGGAGTATATAAGGTATTTCTCCGACCTTCTTAGCATGCCTTCATGGTGTAATGGCCAGCACACTTAGTGTGTATTCGAGAGGTTCGAGTCCCGGCGATGTCATTGCTCATTTTTCATGACTTCTGCTTCAAAAAAATGCTAATGCTTCTACAAATTGACATTTGGTTATATCTGATTATATGTACCCCTTGAAATGTATTTTCAAGACAATGCACTGCGTTACCAAAATGACAACCCATGACATCACCAATGTGTATTTATGTGGTACGGGGATATGCAGATGTGCATAGCAAATGAGAGCTGATTTCTGCCTTCAAATTCAACCATCATTTTTCTGATTAGTGTTTATTTCTATTATATTCATTTTTTTTTCTTATAATGAATCATAATAGGATTGTGGAATTTTCCAGTTGATGAAAAAGAAAGCTTTGCATTTCTTCAGAACTAAGGCATTTTGCCCAACAGTAGAGAATGTAAAAATTCTTATTCTATGAAGTTGTACTTCATAAAGATTGAATTTTATGGATAAAAATTTCTGCCAAATTTGTGCTATTCTCTGATGCTCTTTAAGCAAATAACAGACCACTGTATATGTGGGGAAAACAGCCCCTCTCCCAAAAATGGTAAATGTTTTATTACTGATGTTCTTTGCATTTTAAATTTTGTTTTGGGGATAGGGTGCAGCTAATCAGAAAATACTTTTTTTTTTTTTCATATGTAATGTTTCTTATTTTTAGATATTTGAAAAGCAGGGAGAATTACTGTTAGAAGAATGTATTAAATATGGTGTGCCTGTGTAAGTAAAATATTGCTTTTTCTTTTGTCTGCAGCATAAATATTTTTTTTGGCCTACTTTAAATCTGTCATTAACCATCTTTTATGCTTTAGGGGACCAGATTTGTTAAAGCTGAAGAAAGGAGAAGATGTAACATTACCATGTGGAAAAGTGGTAAGAAAATGGGTGTAATAACTCTGCTGTTTATATTTTATATGTATTTTAATTATTGTTTTTAATTGTATTTAATTATAATTTATTATTTGTATTTTTAAAGGTATAATACCATAGCCAATAGTAGCCAACTGAAAACTTACTAACAATGGTCGAATTGTAGCTAAAATAGTTGTATACTAGTAGTTTCATGCAGAATGATCAAGCTACATGTTTGTCATGTGGTTTTCTCTATGTGTAATAAGAATATGAGCCCATTCTATAAGGTTAGACTTACTTTGGCTTAGTCTACACACTAGTCTAACTTTCTTAGATGATATCAGATAAATTATCATTTACCTTTCATTAGCAGAACAAATTAATTCACTACCAGATTAAAGTAACTGCGACAAGTATAAAATAACTAAAATATGTATTTGAACTTAATCTGTGAAGTTAACAGAAGTAAAACAGTCAACAACATTAACTCCGCTGCTTACAGCTGAACAGACAGAATGACTCAAAGTTTTTGCTAGTCAAAGTATAAATTTAACGCCTAACAACATGACTGCACTATTTAGCTAAAACTAACTAAATTTTCAAATAAAGACAAACTCACTAATTCATAGTAACACCTCTAAATGCATGCAATAACAGAAGAGATTCACTAAAATAGGCTTATGTTACCATCTCTCTCTCCTAAATTTAGATTCTTACTCCTATTTAAAACTTAGTTTGTGTACATAATCTTGTAGAGTAGACAAAATAGTAGAAGTGTGGAAAAAATTCAATGTAAGAAATACTGCATTAATTGAAATAAACTTAACTGCATTATTCATTTAAGTATATAGATCAATACACAAGCACCATTCATTTGGCCAGTTTTGACAGTAGATTTAGTACCATTAGATTTATCCTAGTCAGTTAAATAAATTTTAAAAAAAAAGATAAGGTTTTGCAGATTAAAGCCATCGGCCTTTGAATTTTAGAAGTTTCATAGAAAATGATGTGGCTATATTTAAACAATTATGTATCAAGCAACATGGAATGAAATCTAGCATCATGCGGATGTTTGTCACCGGGAACTGTTCACTTAGTTAGGAGTGAAAAGAACTCCATAGCAGCATTATAGTATTAACTTAAAATGCCTGCAATAAACTATTTTGTAGATAAATTTCATTATAAATATGTTCTATTTGGATAACCTTTGTTGTAAATTACATTGTGATAGAAATAATTTTGACTTGACAATTTATAATTTAATTTTTTAGCAATTCTGTTTTTATTAGAATTTAATTTATTAGAAACTGTTTTTAGAATGAGCAATGGTTTAAATTTTATACATTTATAGCAATAAAAATATTACTACTGCATATTATTAATTTTATTTAAGATGTTGAATACTTTTCGAAAATTTTAAAAAGTTTATGGGTTGCATGTATATCTTTCCAATATTTAAGACCTATCTTATTTTTCTTTTCATCATCATCTCCAATACATTTATGTTTCTTAAATGATATAAATAAAAGTTCAAAACTGAATTGAGAAGTAAAGCGTAATCTTTAACAAAACTACCTTATCAAAATAGTCCTCTTTTTGGCTTTAAGAGCAAGATCAACACTGAACTATCAGACACTATTTTTCATATTCTATAATTTTAACTGCCCCTTGAATTTTGCTTTATTTATTTAAATGAAAGTTAAGACTTAAATTAATTTAATCATTTTTAATTATTTTGCAATTTTATTCATATATGAGGGGCATTCAAATGAAAATAATTCAAAGTGTGTATCCATGAGATGTGTAACAACAAAAGTGAGACAGATACATAGGAACAGCAATATTTAATGATTGAAATGCATAAAATGTTTGTTACAAAAAATCACCCATTGCATTAAAGCAGGTCTCCCATTGCTTGGCAAGGTTACTAATTCCAAAACGAGTTCATAACTGCAGCCTTTACGTCCTCGTTGAACTAAAAGCATTGACCTTTTAGCTTTTCTTCAATGTTCCAAAGATGTAATAGTCACAAGGCAACAGATCTGGACCGTAAGCTTATGTTTCAAGACTTCCCACTTTTTACGAGCCAATACTTCAACACACACCCAGGTAACTTTCAGCCTTGCATTGTCTTGCAGAAGGATGACACCTGACGATAGCATACCTGAATGTTTGTTTTTGATAGCTTTGTGCAGCTTATCAAGCATCTCAGTGTAGCATTTGGCATTGATGGAGACATGTGGCTCCTTAAAAGTATTAGTAATAGGAGACCCTGAATGTCAAAAAATGCTGTCAACACCACCTTTCCAGCTGAGTGCTGAGTTTTGAATTTTGGGGGGCCTAGGTGAGTCAGGATGTTTCCATTTCATGCTGATGGACTTTCCTTCCAATTGGATGTGCTGACACTAGGTTTTATTCCCTGCCATGTGCTGCAGAAAGTCGTCATCATCAGCCATGTAGAGCACCAAATGCTGTAAACTGAGGCCCATTCGCTGTTTCTTGTGGTGCTCAGACAGTGTGTGGGGTACTCATTAAAAACAAACTTTTCAATACTTCAGAATGTGCTGACAACATTGTAACAGTATCGATGGAAACATTCAACTCATTTGCAACATCATGAGTGTTTTGACATTGATTTGCCTTGATTGCCATGTCAATGTCCATAATCAGCTTATTTGTCCCAACCTTGTGCACCTGACCCAGCCACAGCAAATCCGTTGTCGCCTAGTGACCTTCGCTAAACATTCTCGCCCACCTTATCACCGTGGGCTTTGACACACATGTGTCTCCATACACAGCTACCATTCTTCAATGAATGTCCACCGGCTTACACCCTTCCAGTGTTAAAAACGTGATTACAGCTTTCTGATCTGTTTTTGATGCAGTTGCATTCACAACAGCCATTTTTGAATGAATGCCACGTCCTTATAAGTTAGCACACGTCTCCTTCCACACATGCCTGCATGATATATACAGCTTCACAAACATGTTTGTTTCACGGAAATCCAGTGCAAACATTTTGCATGCAGCGCTTCAAATCACTTTCACTTGAACATGCCTTATATGTATGTGCGTGTATATGTATATATGTGTTTGTATATATATATATGTGTGTGTATATATGTATATGTGTGTATATATATGTATGTGTGTCTGTATATATATATGTATTTTTAGGTTTATGCTTCCGATGTTCATAGTGCAGCTCAACCTGGAACAACCTTCTTAGGTAAGTATGTATTCATGAAGGGACTGTTTTGCTGTGTGAAATTCAAAATTATAATTGAAAGAGAAAACTTTGATTGATTTAGTATTTTGTATCCACCAGTTACTTGTCTATAAATCTCAAATTCTGAAAGCCCAAAAAATATACCATTTGATGAAAGAAGTATTGAAAGTGTCTTATTTTTGCTAATAATTATTTTTATTTATATTTGAAAAATGACAGAAGTCAGAAAGTGATGGCATATATGCTGGATTTTAGAATCACTTTTATCATCTTCTATATTGAAGTCTTAGGCATTTTTTCCTCTCTCTACAAAAAAATAAATTAATTGCATATGACATATATTTAGGGCCAGTGCCAGGCACTTTTTCTGCCTAGTGCAATCTCTGTGTATCCTATATTCTGCTGCCTTGCGCATCCATAAATTCAGAACAGTTTGCTGCCCCTAAATTCTGCTACTTAGTGTCTTCTCTAAATTCTAAACATTTTGCCACCCCTAAATTACCACCAATAAATTCTGCTGCTCAGGGATTATAGCTTTAATATAGAAATCAATTATACATTATTTGTTTCAAATTTGAAAAGGAAGCATATGTTTTATGAAAAGGAAGCATATCCTTTGTTTGTTGTTTATAAACTATGCATAAAATACTCAACTTTTTAAATTCATCTCCTGTTTAATATATCCTTCTGGTTATCATATCAGTAATTCAAAGTCCCTGAATAACCTATTTTCTTATTCATGTAATTTACTATCTTTCACATATCATCATTCAAAGAGAAACACCATTTAATACATTGTTTTAAGTTTGTATTCTGTTGTTATATTGTTTTATAGCTAAACCGTTGCACTAAACCTTTTTGTCCTGAAAATTTCTGTAAGATGCAATATAATGCAAGAACATAAATGCCTTTAATATCTCTTTTCCCAGAATATCATGGACAACTATAGTACTGAATTTTTAAACGCATAGCCTCTTTTGCTCTTGGTGTTAGGTTTCTGGATTCCTTTCTTTTTATTTAGATTGTGAATTTTATAAGAATATAGTTTTCGTTAATTTTTTAAGCTTTTATTACTTTATCTCTACACAAATAACTTTATCTACTTCAAAACTTAAGCTTATCAACAATTAAAATAACTATAACTAATTCAAAGTAAAAAAAATGTTCCAATTTTCTAAAGGTAATTTAATTAACCCGAGCCAAATCAATAACTATTTTAAACTGAAGTAAAAATATTATATGAGTAAATGAACATTTCTTTCTTTCTCTAAAAAATATTTTGATCTTAAACAATTTAAACTGATTACTTGAAATTTATTCCATTTAAAACATCGTATTTTGCTTGATCACTAAAATGATGTGCTATCAGTGTTTTACTGTATATAAAACTTGACGCATATACTTACATTTTTAAAAAAAATTTTATGTAATATAAAAGTTCGTGGAACCAGATAACTTTTAATTTCTATATACAGTGTTTAGGTACCTTTCTAAAAGTAATATCATTTTATGTTTATCAGTTTAATGATAAATTCTTTTATACTATATAGCATTCAGGAAGTACATAAAACTATTCATTTGCAGTTGTGTAAAAATATGGTGCTTAAATATTTTCCTGTCACTATTTTTGACAAACAAAAACTGTGAGCATATAGTGTGATTTAGCTCAAATAATGGATGCGTATGATGTCACAACACACTCATAAGGTCTTTGCTGTGATTTTATGTGGCCATGATTCCCAGTAAGCCAGTTTAGTTTCTGTAAAGAAAGGTGTGAGTTAGCTACTATTTCTTTTTTTCTGTCTTGCATTTTGGAATTCAAAAAAAGAAATTAAATTAAAATTTTGGATGTGCCTTTCATATTACAGCAAGAAGTGAAGTAATTTCAAAACTATGAGACTGGTTGGTTATACTAGTGCTCATACACTCAGAATGATGACAGATTCTACATTTGATAAAATGCCATGGTAAAAACACAGGACAGCCATGTAACATGTTCCTTTAAATTTATATTTAAAGGAATTTATCTTGTGCTTAGTTCACAAAGAAGATCACTGTTTATTGCTATTTTGAATCCTATAAGAGAATTATGGCTGCTGAAATGATTGGCATAAATTTTAATGAATTTGTTTATCAAATAATCTTAAAGTTTTTTTTTAATATGTGCTATGTCCATAACTTATATCTCTTGGTTACCTAATTAAATGAAAAGTGTTCTATAATTACCTAACTAAATAAAGAACAATCTGTTTCTTCAAACTCCCATCGGAAGGATTAAATTTGAAAGGATCACTGCTAGCTTTAACGGTAGACAGAAAAATACGTAAGTACCAAAAATATAAATTGAAAAGTAATCTCTGAATGTTTTTTAATTTTTTTATGCCCATCTGATATTATAATTTAGAAACTGCAAGAATAGTTTTAAATTCTTAATTATGAACTGTTTTTTAATTATGTTCTGATCATGATTGTTTCTATAATTTTTATTATCTTGTGCAATTTATTTTAATTTAATTTTTATGTATTCTTTAGTTGTTGATTGCCCGTCAGAAGAATATTTGGATGCGTTTGTGAATGAAGAAAAGTTCCACAAGTGCCAGCTCCCTCATGATGGTGCAGATGGTATTTCTGCTGTGTTTCACTTTTCACCAGTTGATGTCATAAAAATGAAGAAATATGAAGAGTGGATAAACAGGTATTTGATCTTTAATGTTTCTATTGTTACTTAAGTTGTTTCTGAAGTTAGAAGGAACTTGATCAAATATCCATTCCAGCTCCAGCTTATAAAACAGCCAAGTCATCTGAAAAAAACTGTTGTTTTTATTTTTGTTTAAATGTGATTTCAGTGCATCAACCTGAAATATTTTATCTCATTTTTAATTTGAAGAATCTTGTTTTCACTGTTAACTTGAGTGGAAATTTCCAAATAAAATGATTAATATTGGCTTCTTCAAATAGTTTTCCATAATTACACTGTACATTCAGTTTGAAGAAATAAATAACCTACTGTGGAAACTTTTTATGCCTTGTTATAATGTAAAAATTCTATCTATAATCAACATTCTGAAGCTTGTGTTAACATGTTACACACTCTTCTTTCTGCATCTACATTATTCTGTTCTTCATGCCACTTTTTTGTTTAATTCTTTCCTAGCCAAATTTCTAATAATTCTCTCTAAAAATTCAGAAGTGATAAAAATATTATTCTAAAGAGGTTAGATTTTGCAAACAAATTAACTGTTTCATTATCATGGATGCCAGAATGGCCATGTATCCAAAATAATTTTATATCAGTCCTTATGCAAAAATAATTTTAGCATCTAAACTATTATATATTCAGTTTTTAAGAGATGCTAAAAAATTACAAAATATTTCAACTGTCGCTAAAATATTTAGCAGCAGTTCAATTAAAATTATTAATAGCATCATTGTCTTCAAAAATTACTAGACTAATGATTATCTGTATAAAAGCTTATTTTATTGCTGCTAATTAAGTTTGAAAGACTAAGGAATTATCATTATGTCTAAATTTTTTTTTCTGTCGTAACATTTTTGTATAATAGTATAAATATGGCACCTACTCTCTTGAATTCTGGAAACATCAATGAAAATTTCATATCTTTGACCATTTGAGTCAGCATTATGCCATTTGAAATAGTGGTTAGCTATAGAGTGCATGCATGAACCCTCTGTTAAATTTGCAAGCACCTTGTTCTTTTTTATTTGCTTATTTATTAAATAAAAAGCATGTTTCACAGTGATGCTTACTTAACACAGTTTCACGCGTTTGGTACACAAAGTTAAACACAAGAGCAATTGGGCTGTATATGCTTCACTTTTATTTAATTACACTTATTCTAATAATGTAAAAATTACTACAAAATAACGAGCCATTCCACATGGCTGTCACAAGAACAAAGTTCTATCCACCACTAGTTTAGTTGCCACACACAGCAAGTATAAAGAGAAACATTCCAAAGCGATAAATTACAGATTAATTACCTTACACTTCTGGTTGGAGCGGAGAGATGAGCCATCAAATAAAAACCAAACAATCTTGTTTTATAAGCTTGCAATACTCACATGAACATCCTGGCCCCCATTGAAATCCCAGAAGATTTCAACAATTGGTGATTTTTGCAACTTCTTATTCTGTAATGAAAATACTATTAATAAAACTAATACAAAATACAACATTAGATGTCACACAGTTCACAGTTTTTAGTCTGTATTGGAAGAGGACACAGTTTCATGATTAGTTGTTTTATGACACCATGACCAGTTTTAATGCTAACAACTATGACTCTATGGTCTGAGCCTGGATGAACAGCAGTTATTCTCCCTAACCTCCATTTAAGAGGTGGAAGGTTGTCTTCTTTGATTAGAATCAAATCATTGACTTCTAAATCCTTTCGACCCTTTTGCCACTTTGTTCTTTGCTGAAGTTGCGATAGGTATCCCCAACTCCATCTTTTCCAAAACTGTTGAAAGATGAACTGTCTCACATGCCATCTGTCAAGATGATTTAAGGAACTGAGACTTAGATCTTGCTCAGGTATGGTAGTTAAAGATGTTCCTAATAGGAAATGACCAGGTGTTAACACAATGAAATCATTGGGGTCAGATGATACTGGACACAGCAGCCTAGAGTTGAGACAAGCCTCAACTTCCATTATCAAAGTTTGAACTTCAGGATATGTCAGCACAGTATCACCAACAGTTCTCTTCAGATGAAATTTCACTGACTTTACAGCTGATTCCCATAGTCACCAAAATGAGGAGATGAAGGGGGATTAAATGTTTATTTTATTTCCTCTAAAGACAAAAAGTCGTGAATTTCTTGATTTTGCTTGCACTGCAAAACACATTTTCTAATTTCATTCTCTGCTGCTTTAAAGTTAATACCGCAGTCACTGTAAATCTCACTTGGCTTCCCTCTTCTTGAAATAAATCATTTCAATGCACTTAAAAGTGCTCTTGTTGAGAGATCTTCTACTACTTCAAGATGTACTGCTTTGACTACAAAGCACGCAAATAAGCGCACATAGCATTTAAATGATTTTTGTCCATGTCCTGCACAATGTTCGATCATGAATGGTCCTGAATAGTCTATTCCAATTCTATGAAGTGGTCACAATTGTGTAACTCTAGATGTTGGTAGATCAGCCACTGACTTGCCGTTTGAGCTCTATGTTTGCAGCATGTAACACAAGTCTTTACTAATTTCCGAATAACAGATCTAGCAGGTATGATCCTAAATTGCTGTCTGATTAAAGATAGAAGAAGTTCTGGTGCTGCATGTAGATATTTGTCATGAAAGTGTCTAAGTATGATTATCATCACATTGTGTTTTGAAGACAATAAGATTGGATGTTTTTCATTTTTTGATAGATGCACGTTTTTCAATCTTCCTCCTACTCGTAACACTTTGCTATCATCTAAAAATGGACTCAAGCTAAGGAGATTGCTGTTTTGAGGTAAATCTTTTCCCATCTCCAAACTCTGAATTTCTTTACTGAAGTTCAATCATTGTACTATTCGAATAATACACAGTGTTGCGGATTGAATTTCATTGCTGGATAAAAATGGCATATTTCTCTCCAGATGTGCTACCCTTGAATTTGATATGAATCTTAATATCCAAGCAAATATGCATTGTAACTCTGGAAATGAAGATATCTTTGATGTAACAGTAAGTTCCTGTACAGGTTCAGAAACTACAAATGATACCATTTTACATGCTTTTGGTAGTGTTTTCTCATCAATAGGGATATATTTTAACAAAGGAACTTCACTGAACATTAACCAAGGAGGTCCATTCCACTACAATTCATGAGAAAGTAGTTCTACAGGAAATAACCGACGTGAAGCGTAATCAGCAGGATTTTTCTTTCTATCAACATGACTCCAATTCTCAGATGGTAAAATGGTTTGTATTTCAGAAACTGTTGGATACAAATACTTGCCACTTTTTAGGATCTGACTATAGCCATGACAATACAATTTGCGAATCACTCCATGCATGCACTGAATCAAAATCTATAACTGATGCAGCTCAAACAGCCTGAATCAAGCATGCTAATAATACTGCTGCACATAATTCTAGTCTTGGAATTGTGATAGGCTTCAGTGGTGCTACACAAGTTTTAGCTGTTACAAGTTTAACACTAATGCTAGAGTTGTTACAAGTTTTGACGTAAATAACTGCTGCATAGCCCTCTTCAACGTTACAATGCACGCGTTACAAAATCCGTGAAGTTCACATCAGAAATAATCAGGTAACAGTATTTTTCTAGGTACACATATGGAATTCAAAATTTTAACTTCTCTACATAAATTCTTCAATTTTAATTAATCTCTTCTGGTGCAAGGTCATCCATGGCAAATGTAATTTCCAGAGTTGCTGAAGGATCATTTTAGCGAGAATTACAAAAGGTGCTATCCACCCCAACGGATCGAATAACTTTGATACGAAAATAATTCTTTCAGTCAGAACACCTTGATAATGTATTACACTGAAACTGCATTTGAATTTCTCATTGTCAGAATGTCATCCCAATCCCAGAACCTTTAATGTTTTGCCTTCCATTACATGATGAATATTGTCGCTATCTGTGTTTATTAAACCAGCAGTTTTTAACAACGATGGTTTACTTTTCAACCATTTATGGAGCTCAAAGCCACCCTTTTGTAGCAATTGCTGCAATTCATCTATAAAAGCGATACCTTCTGAACTATCCTTAACACTACTTAGTACATCATCAACGTGCCTTCAGAAAATTCAGTCCTTTACCAGTCACTAATTGACTCAAAACTTTGGTTGCAAGATTTGGAGCAGCTGCAGTTCCATATGTGACAGTATTTAAACAGCAAACTTGTGTTTGTTTATCTGGGCTATCTCTCCACAGTATTTTCTCAAAATCTCGATCTTGTTCGTGAACCGTTACTGATATACATTATTTGAATATCAGTAGTCATTGCAATATTATGAAATGTAAATCTTAGTAAAATACAAATTAGATCATCTTGTGTTTTTGGACCTATCATTAATGTATCGTTTAAAGAAATACCTGTGGTTGTCTTAGCACTCCCATCAAAGACGACTCTATGTTTTGTTGTTAAGCTAGATTCTTTCAATATGAAGTGATGTGGTATATAATAGTGTTTATTCTCTAGTTCACAATCTGTATTTAACACTACTTCTACATGTCCCAGTGAAAAGTATTCTTTCATAAATTGAATATACTGGTTGTAAATTTCTGGTATAAATAGCAGTCTCTTCTCTAATTACTGAAATCGTCTGTATGCCATTTCACGTGAATCACCTAACACATGTCTATTATGTTTGAATGGTAATGCAGCTGAATAATGGCCTGCTTTATCTCTAAAATGAGAACTTTCAAAATGTTCTTCACAGCGTTTTTCTTCATCTGTTAAAGGTTATACATTGGGAAATTTTTCTAACTCCCAAAAAGAATTTAATAACTCATCTGTATTTGCATTCACATGATTTACATATACTGGCTCAGTTGTATGTAATTCATAATTTGTAGTACCTGAAATTATCCATCCCAGCCTTGAATTAATCGCGAAAGGATGATCTGGACCACATTTGACAATTTCTCCCATAATTAAATGCTGAAACACATTTACGCCAAGTAAAATGTCAGTTGGTTGTGACTTGCAAAATAATGGATCAGCTAACTTTAAATCACTGAAGTTATCAAAGATAACTGGTGGTAAAGACACATAGGAAATATTACCTGTCACCTTATCCAATACAAATGCTGATGTTGATACGTGAATATCACTTTTAAAATGAGAAGTGAATAATAAATCGACTTTTCTATTACTCACAGTATTAAATTCTCCTAAACAAGACACAGAAATGGAATTACATTTCACTCATAATCCTAATTTCTTCACACAGTCTCTTGAAATAAATTATCTCTGAGATCCAGTGTCATATAAACGTCTACACTTCGCAAACTGTTGTTCAGAATTTCGAACTTTTATCAATGCAGTACACAAAAAAATGTGACTAGTTTGATTACTTTTTGAATTCGAATCATAATGAGAGGCACAAACTGTCGATGGAACATCCTTAACATTCGTTGACTCATTACTTTTAGGAATAAATTGTGTATGCGGAGACATACTGTTTAACTGAGTTTTGTTCTTTGAATTATTTACAAATGCAAAATACTGTGATGCTTCTTAAAGCAATGTTGACATGTATTTAAACTCTTACATTTTTTGAGAAATTCCACTATATTAGATAAACAATTAAAACAGTAATGATTAGATTTTGCAAAGTCCATGCTTTGATGAACCGATAAATTTAAAAATTTCGAGCATTTGGCTAAATTATGATCTTTTTTGCAATAACCACAACCCAACGTAGCTACCAAAACATTACTCTTATTAACAACTCAATGTAGCTACCAAAACATTACTCTTATTCTGAGACACAAATTTAGGTATCTTATTAGTTGTTGATTTGCTGTTTTGAAGTGTTCTTACACAGTTCTCTAAGAATTCAATTAATGTCGTAAGTTTCGGAATCTCATTACATTTTAGCGCTGACGTTCCCACCACAATTTTGTAGAAGAATCTAAATTTTGTAAAATTAAATTGCTCATTAAAGTATCTCCCAAATGATCAATGGTGATATTTAACACTTCTAAAAAGCGAATTACTTCATTAATGTTGTCAACTAAATTTAAAATAGCAATAGCTGATTCATTCTGAATAATTGGTAAACTTAGGAAACGTTTAATGTAGGCAAATATTTGTTCTCTTTTGTTTGAATATCTTTCGTCTAAAAGATTGCACACTATCTCAAAATTACAATCCGGAATTTGAATAGTTTGAATGATGCAATAAGCTTCACCTTTTAATGAAGTCTTCAAATATTGTAGTTTTTGAGCATTGGATAAATTTGTATTATTTCTTGTACATGCACTGAACAGTTCCTTAAAACTATCCATTCTGTAATATTACCTCCAAAGGTCGGTAATGCTAACTTTGGTAATTTAATATTATCATAAACTTGTTCTGAAATTACACTATCAGGTTTATTTTTACTACTACTTTGATTTTTTAATAGTTTTTCACCTTTAAATTTTCATAAATGAATTTTATCTGCATACTCCTGAACACTATATATTTCGTTTTCTAATTCTGTAGTGTCTGTATTTAACCCTTCAATTTCAAAATCAAGCTTCTTTAATTCAGTTTTTTTTTTATTTTAATAATTTAACACATTCTTCTAGTTCTATTAAATTTATTTCGTCAGCTGTTATAATAACTTCTATTTTCTTAATGTAATTAGTGACACTTCTACGTAAAGAAGTTCTTTTTGTTTTGAAGGTTATAATTTCACTCATAATTACTCAAAACAAAAACACAAATTGTTCTCAAATTACTTTACACCAATATTAAGATGAAATCAAAACATTTCTATCTTTCATTATAACAATACTCTTAAAAATCAGATATAAAGCAAATTCTTCTTAAATAGAATATAAATGTTCAACATGCACTTACCTCACAAATTGAAGTAAGTTTTCACCGCCAACATGCATAGTTAGAATGTGTTTCGAATAATCAATCACTATTTTCACAAGCACTCTGGCTAGACTTTAACCAAAAAAAAAAAAAAAAATGCTGCTTACTTTGTAAAAATGGTCTTAACACAGTTTCACGTGGCTGGTACATAAAATTAAACACAAGAGCAATTGGACTGTATATTCTTCACTTTTATTTATTTACACTTATTCTAATAATGCGAAAGTTACTACAACATAGTGAGCCATTCCACACGGCTGTCACAAGAATGAAGTTCTATCCACCACTAGTTTAGTTGCCACACGCAACAAGTATAAAGAGAAACATTCCAAAATGATAAATTACAAATTAATTATTTTACACTTCCGGTTGGAGCGAAGTGATGAGCCATCAAATAAAAACCAAACGATCTTATTTTATAAGCTTGCAATACTCACATGAACACACAGCATATTTATAATTTTAAAATATTTATCATTGTTTCTTATTTCCATGTCTGTCTGAATATTTTCATTTATGTGAAAAGAAATTTATGGTACACAGTACAAAATCTGAGATCTGGAATTGTAGTGAATTTAGCAGCTCCAGATTTTGCAACTTTACAGAGTTTAGATCATCAGTGTAAATCTAGTAAGGTGATATGTAGAAGTGGAAACATTGGGGCTTAACTTATTGTTAACATCAGACAGAAAAATGCTGATTCCCCTGAGGACTGGTGCCAGAGTAGGTGCTACCAGTGCAACCACACTGACTGTCAGAATTCAGGGGCAGAAAAAATTTTAGAATTTAGAGGAGCACCAAGCAGCAAAAATTAGGAATGGTAAAATTTTTAGAATTTAGGGATGTACCAGGCAGCAGAATTTAGAACCCACAGAGACTGCACCTGGCCAAAAAAAAAATATATAATGTTGGCTCTGCCTACCCCCTCACACCCAGTTAAAGGAAAAAATGGGATCTAGGCCAACATCAATACAATGTTTGTAAGTGCATTGCTATTGGCCATGATGCAATTCGCTAGTCAGCAGGTGTTTAAAAGTAACAATCAGGAATCTCAGTTAGTACGGAGAAAAGTGCTATTTACAGCACATCTGCTTCCTTTTGTTATTAGTTCTCCATTCCTAAACTTTGTAAGGGTGGTTTTGAGGGATTTTTATTATTATTATTTTATTTATATATTTTTAGATTATATGCTATTTGGATATAGCATATAGTCATTAAGTGGTCTGGATTTCGAATTTTGTAAGGTACTAATTAGGCAGCTATTCAGTATCACCCTTTCTAAACTTCTAAGATATAATTGTTTTAAAACTTCCTCATTTAAACTGTAGAGTGATTAGGTTATATCGATGCTGGAGACGTGAAAACTGTGCGATGTTCTCACAGAGACTTGAACCCTAGACCTGTTGAATACACTGTGAGCATGCTTCCAATTATAACGTAAAGGCATGCGGAAAGGAGGGAGAAAATACTTATAAAACCATATCTGTTTTCTGCAAATCTATTCAATATATTCATTACCTTTAAGATATGATATTTAGTTTTATGAGGTGATGGACCCATGTAAGTGTGCAATCAATAGTAAATCCTAATTATATAATATTAATGCATGTTTAATAAGAATATTTTTCCAATGTAATCTTGGTAGTCTTCTTAATCTAGTGTTTTTAGGAAGAGATAGCAGTTGAGTCTTCATGATATTAAATTCAAATTTATATGAATGGTTCCAATCATGATTTTTTTTTTGAATCACCTTAACTTTATCTTAGATTTGAATTTTATTTCCATCAGATACAATCTAGAAAATGGCATTGCATAAGCTTGTAAGATTAATTTTCTTTAAATTTAGTTTCTAAATTAAAATCTGCTATAATATTCCCCAATAACTGTGGAACTCAAGAAACTTGTAGTGCATCTTTTGCATACTTTTGTCTACCTTCTTTATGGTACTATATGCTAATTTTTTATGAGTTCATAAATATTTCTTAAGCAATGGAATGCTGTTAATTTTTGTGATATAAATGGCCACCATAAATGTTTAAAAACAAGGCTTTCATCTAATAAAATTATTGTTAGCATGTAATTTATATCTTTTGGTGAATGATATCCACTACATTTAACACTGCATCAATTGCACATTTTTCAAAATGAATCCAAACTGCAGTCTCAGGTAAGTTTAGTTCGACCATCTCAAATGCAGCCTTGGCTGACATTCTGCCAAAACACGTAGACTTTTCCAAAAGGAGCATTATTACTTGCTGCGACATGAAAGGTCAGGGAAAAGCCTTCTCTGTTCTGGAAAGAGAGAATTTATATGCTCAAGGGAAAGAAAGTCCCCACCCTTCCACCTTATTTTGAGAATAATCTGATTCAAATGGTGCATGAATGTTTGTGCTCATGGTCATGGGTATGGCGGTCGAACTATACTAGAGATGAGATGATGTATTAGTTATTGACTTATCATTCTGTCAAGAATTTTTACCCACATTGTCAAAGGGCATATTGCCCACTTGATGCAAATTTTATTTCTGTTAAATTTCTTAAAACTGCTTAGTAGTAAATAAAGTCTTTAAAGTGTACATATTAACATTAAAACTTTTCCAGTGGAGTAATTCCAACTTTCACATTATCTTAATATTTTCAATTTAATATCACAAATAACATAGCATGTCATATTCATTCTGCTAGTTGCTTTGCTTTGCTGTGATCTTATTATCTAGTATCTAACAGTATGTGCGTATTTATTTTTATATTTACCATGCTTTATGATTTGACATACAATTTTAATACATAATGTTAGGTCATTATTAAACTGTTCTTATCAAAAAATTTTTAGTTACAGCGAATTATTGCTTTTCTCATTTTACTGGTATGTCATGTAAACATTTTTTTTTATCATTTATTATTACTTTTATTATTTAGGGAATTCATTTACCATTAATCTTTATAAAATTAATATCATTGCCAAATGGTGAAGTCCACCAGTAGCTAAGGGAATAAGACTGTTAGACAGTGATACTTTGTCTGAGATTCTAATCTAAATAGGCTAATTTTCTCTGTGTATAACATAAATATGAGCAAATTTTCCTTAGTACGTCCTCTATGAAAGCTTACTAAGGGGAACTTGCTCATATTTCCTCTAGGCATTTAATCCTCCTTGCTTTCTTTAATCAGTAACTAACTTTATGGTTGAATCTCCAGATGAAAATTAAATTTGAAAAAAAAAAAAGTTATCAAGAGTTATGAAAATGTATTTATAACATTTTTAATGGATCTGTCAAGTCCCCAGAAATGGAACATTTGTTGGTATAATACAAAAAAATAAAATCATTAATCTTAAAACTATATTACGTGTTATCTTAACCAATAATATCTGTAAAACATTAAGTTCTTAAATATTTATAAGTAAAATTCTTTAAAATGACTAGTTTTAATTAATAAGAGATATTTCTGAAGTCAGTAAATCTGAAAATGTTAAATGTGCTTACATTCTTAATTTAAAAAATTCAGCCTTAAAATAAGATTTTTCAATTATTCAAAAATGGATGAAATTAGGTTAAAAAATAACTTTTTGAAAAATTTATTATTTTTTCCATTCTTGAATATAAATATATGTATATACAGATATATATATATATATATATTTGTAATAGTTTTTCATATAATGCATTCCTAATCTTCTTTTACAGGTTCCATCAGAACACATATCACTTTCTATTGAATTCTTATAATCCATCAATGAGCAGTGCAGCACTTCATCAAACACAGAATGTTCTTCACCTTCTGCATCCTGAAATATTTGGTTTAATACAAGAAGTTGAGAAAGTAAGGAAAGGCCAACTAAAATTTAAAATATTTTAGTTATTATATATTAGTATATAAAGTTAAAAAATAACCAAAAAATCTGAATAGTCCAAAAATTTACTCAGCATTGTACAAAATTAAAGTTATTAGAATTTTAAATGAATGGCATACATTGTATTATTTAAAGAGTTTTATTGAAATAATAATAGCACTTTTTTGTAGATTTTTCCGTTTTCTAGTCGAAAAAAGTCCAATATGTTCCTTTTTTAGAAGTCGTATTGATATTTTTTCATGCAGTAATGCAAATACCATGAAAAGTTATGATGTCATTAAATTTTAATTCAGTTTATTTACCTGCTTAATCTAGTAGTTGATCTGTGTTATTGCTCATTATTCTCTTTCACTTTTATTTTCCACTATCCTCTTCACAGCCTTCTACTAGCTGGTCTTGATTCACTGCACAAAGAGTGTTTTGGTCCAACAAAATGCTAAAGCCTTCATTATTCTTAATTTTCATCATCTGTACTTCAGTGTTTTCACTTCTTTCATCTGTACTTCTGTAGTTTCAGACCATTAAATACCAATATATATATATATATGTATGTACAAGTCTGATCAAGTTATCTCATAACTAGAATATTTCTTTTTTATACTAAGAATCAGTTTTTTTAATTGTGAATAAGTATTAAGTTTATAACTTCAATCAAGATTTAGCACTGTTATTCATTAAATCAGAAATCTTAAAAATTTCTTCCAAAAAGTCATGCGCTTTTTATCTATTCCAAGTACCGTTGTGAGAACACTTTTGAGGGTAATATTTGAATAATAAGGAATTTGGCATACTGATATCCTAATCTTTACAATTATTTATTTATTTATTTTCAGCTATTAAAGTTGAAAAGAATAAGAAATATGTTAAGTTCAGTTATTATCTTCTAAAGAAACTATAGTCATTGAGTTAGTAAAAAAATGAGCTTTTTTTTTTTTTTTAGTTAGTAAAGCATGATGTTAAGATTTGGTTTATTATCTGTTTTACAATTCATTTATATTCAGTATTATAGAATTAAATTATCTTATACTTGCAGCCTACTCCAGTTTGCTCATATTTACATAGAAAAATTATGCAGCCCCCTCCATTCTTACAATACTATTTTCGGCCTGCAGAAAAACTTTGTTGGTAAGATATATTTAAGTAAATTATGTTGCCGTAATTATTTGGAAAGTGTTTTCTAAGCATTTATATTTCATTTTCTCTCAAAAGCAAGACCATATTTCATTTAAATTTTATTTTAAATTTCTTGACCTCTATTTTGAAATATGTTAAAAGACAAGATCATGTAAGTAAATATTTATATTACAATAAGTTTGAATATAAATTGCCATCTATTTGACTCAATTGAGGCCTCTTTCTACTTTGATATGTTTATAAACTTTATGTATTTTATTAGTATGGTTTTCTGGTTATTATTTTTAAAGAAAAGTGTCTTTGAGATTTTATTTTCATGCAACTTTTAGAGATATGTTATTACTATTAATTTTACAATTCTGTACTGAATTTGCTTACTTTTAAAGAATTATTGTTTTGCTCTTCTCCTGGTCTTTTAATTAAATATGTATATATTGTGCTGTACAAGTTGCTAGTTCTCAGTCTTTTCATACAAATGCTTTTTTTTTTTTTTTTTGAAAATTTATTTCTGACACTTCTAGTAGAGGGTAAAAAAGGAGAGAAAGTAAATGAAAACTTCCAGGTTTTTAAAAATTTTAGTGGATTATAGATCATTATATACATGAGACTTCAGAAAGGTCTTACTGTCTTGAGTATAAAAGTGAACCATTTTTACATAGGAACATGTAGCCACAAATGCCGCTTGTATCTGTTAGTAATATAGGAAGAATAAAAAGTAAAGGAATCCAGGTAAGGAAATACAACATGTTTATTAAACCTCCATATATTTAAATGCTCACAGGAAAGCTGAAAGTTCATGCTATCCGAAGTAAGGTACATTTTTCAACATCAATGCATAAATCAGAAGGTGGGTTAAAAATTCCCAGTCTTCTTGTGGACAAATAAGTAATGACTTTTGCAATGAAATATCAGAAGTTATAGGGCTGTTGTAAGGCAACACAATGGGAAATGAAAAGCTGTACTATCCCATATGTCAACTGGTAATGGCTCGCACTACTCAAATTTTTGTTAGTGGGAGAAATTATGGGGCAAGCAGTGCTCTTTAACACATGTAGATGGTATTTGTATTAGTTACAAGTTCCTATGTAAAAATAGTTTTGAATTTCTTGTTTGTCTGATACATTTTTAATTACCCTGCAGTTGTTTTATAATATTTATATTTTTAAACATGAAATATTTTATTAAAAATTGTAACTGAAGTGATATAATTATCCAAATTCAAAAAAATAGTACTTCCTTAATTCTGTCTCATTCTTAGAATAAGAACTAGTGAGTCTTTTTTTGGTCAGAAATTAGTGAGTAATGAATAATACTAACTTTGTATGAAATAAATGTTTTTTTAACTTTTCTTGGGATCTCTCCCTTCCTCTCCCATTCTTTTTTTGGATGGATTATGTTAGGTTATTTGAATATGACAAAGACCTGACAGGCTATCTATGCATGAAGATGGATGTCTTCGTGGGAGACTTTCATAGAGAAATGGCTTGTATTGTCATTACACGTGGGGAAAGCCCTGAAAATCAACCATGCAGCCAACCCATTTGCGTTGGACTGAACCCGATCAAACTCTTAATATTTAGTGGTCTTAATCATTCGCCACTGGCAGGGCTGTAAATTTCTTTTTAATATGTTTTTATAAAACAAACAGTAATAGTGTAATGTTAATATATATGCTGCAGGTAGATTTACCGATTTTTTGTGTTCTTGGGATTTTGTTATGAAATATTATACAAACAAGAAGTACCCTGTTATTTAGCTGACCATGATTTATTATTTATATTATTAATTCTAGAAACTAAGATAGCATTTTAGCTGCTCTAAAATGCTTTTATTGGGAAGCAGATGAGTTTCTACAGATGTCTGATTCTTCATTTGTTATTGAGATGTACATAGTTTTATAAAAAAATAACAGTTATTGTATTTCAAGGAATTTATATAATATAAAAAACTAATTGGCAACACAAAAAACATACAAAATGTACGCAATAGCATCTCATCATTTTTGTAAAATGTGTCAAAAAATGCCCCCCCCTTTTTTAATTAGGATTTTGTGGTGTGAATTTGCCTCTATGTAGCAATAGTTTTAAAGAGAAAAACTGATGTGATGTACGAGCCAAGAACTTGATCAGATTAAAAATCTCTGTGAGTCTCATGGAAATAATAAGTGGTATTCAACAAAAGTGATTATAAATACTGATATGTCATTTTTGATATTTTCTGTTAAATATTTAAATCAAATGAACGTGATTTGAACAAAGAATAATCTGCCTAACAAAAACAAATGTATTTACATCATTGTAGTCAAGAGAGCTGGAAATATTGAATTTTACCAGTTACTAATGTAGTAATTTGTGTTTACTGAAACTATTTATAAACTGTTTAAAAGTTTTGAAAAGGGTAACCATGAGTTAACGTTTTCAAAAACTAAGTTTTTGTCATTTTGTCCTACATTAACATTGTCCATGATATTCTTAAGAAATGAATGTATTTCTAATTTAGTTAGACTTCATGTGGAAGAAATAACAAAAGGTATTGATACTTTAGGTCAAATACCGTCAGTCTTAATCAAGAAAATTGTATTGAAAGTGCAAAATCTATACCAGGATTTGAGGAGGAATTGGAGATTTTAAAAAACAAACTGAAGTGTATACCGAGAAGTAATGGTAGGTATTGCAATTTTTAATGTTTTATAGTTTTAATTATGAAATTTTAAAAAAAATTACAGAATTTCTTATTGCATTTCACTTTTAATGTATTTTCAGAAAATACTTATCCTGAAGTCTTATTTCTTGGAACTGGTTCTGCAACATCCACTGCATACCGCAATGTGTCTTGTATTTTGATTAATATTAAGTATGTTAAAATCTTAATGAAATACTAACATCAAGTATTTAGTTGTTAGTAGCATCAAGTGTTTAGTACAAATATGTTTGTGAATTATGTGTATGTGTGATTAATGATTTAGAATATATTATCATTTCAGTTCTCACGACAGCATATTGTTGGATTGTGGTGAAGGTACATTTACTCAGCTAGTTCGTTACTTTGGGCAAGTTGGAGCTAATGATGTTCTGAGAAGGATATCATGTATTTTTATTTCACATCGTCATACTGATCATTATTTGGTAAATGTTCAAGTATTTAATTTTTTTCAAGGTTAAATAAAGGTTACAAAATAAATAAATAAATAAAAAGACTATTTTTGAAAAATCGTAAAACTAATGAAATTTTTTCCGCGGTTAGTTATTTATAAAAATTTTAGGTATTTGATAATGAGCCAGCATCTGCCAATACTCCATCAAGAACCTACTGGGGTACTTTTTAATAAGGAAATATAGTTTCAACATCAGCAGATTAATTAAACAAATTCAGGTAGCTATGACATCAAGCAGACTGTTATTTTCTGCAATTTGTCTATGTGAAATCTGCTGAATGAGAAAGCAGGCGATTTTGAAACAATTCCTGATTATTATTCTAACATTTTCAGGCAGTTTTGTTAGTATTACATTTCCATCTTGCATCTTTTGTCATATATGGGGTCAGTGTGTTAAGACTGGATTACGTACAATTTTTTAATAAGATATTACATGCCAAAAAATGATTGCTTCTACTTAATTTCTTGGCAAATATAGTACAAAGTCCAAAATCCTGACACCTAGAATCCAGACCTTTTGACCACCAGCCAAATGATAACAATAAATAATTAAATAAAAAAGGAAAGGCTAATGTGTATATAATTATAATCAATGTGTATATATATATATATACACACTGATTTATTTAAATTATAAAATATAAATATTTTCTATTTTATTCCATCATAATAAAGTATAAAAGTTATAAAAAATCATAATAAATTTTGATTATTCATCATAATAATAAAGTATAAAATTTATAAAGAAAAGCCTTCAGATTTTATATTACACCCAAAGGGTCATTTTTGCAATGTTTTGTGTGTTGCCTTTATTTATTAAATATCATGTTCTTTGCACTTGAACCATAAAACTTGAATTCAACAGCAATATCACAAAATATTTAAAAGAGCGTAGCTTTAGAATTTCCGATACACAGTTTTGTGCACTGGAGATAAAAATTCCCCACCCCAGTTACAGTGTTGTCATTGCTTGCTTTAAAATCATTGAGTTCTTATTCAAAAAGTCATAAATGCTTTACAAAATGTGGAATAGATAATGGAACGAATTCCAAATTTGGGCTTCCAGATGTCCATGTTTGGATGGAGAGATACGTTATTAAAAATTTGATGGCTCTAGGTACCGTTGTTTTATCACAATGCAAGAAACATACCTACCTTTGTGCAGATTCTTCATTATTTAATTTATTTAAATATAATACAGGGCTCTAATATTTTGGCAAGAATTTAAAAAGTGATTCGCTATTTATAGTGAATCAATGCAAAATGCCAAAACGAAAGTAATACTCCTTCTGGGCTAACAAACCTGTCTTTATAAAGTCTAGGAACAGAGAATATAACAACAAAAGGAGGCAGGTATGCCCATAAATGCAATTTTTCTGTGAACTAACTGAGATTCGTGCATGTTGACTTAAAACACCTGTTGACTACGGAGTCACATTGTGGCCAGTAACAATGTGTTGATTGACGTTGTATTAATAGTGGTCAGGATCACACTTTTGGCCCTTGATAGGCTGTGGGTGGGCAGGGCCAGCACTATGTTTTACTGACCAATGCAATCTCTGCAGTTCCTAAATTCTGTTACCCAGTACATCTCTTAATTCTCAAATTTTACCATCCTTAAATTCAAAAATTCAGCCATTGCTGATTTTTACTGCTGGGTGCTCCTCTAAATTCTAAAATGTTTGCTGCCCCTAAATTCTGACACCCAATTGTAGCCATACCAGTTTCACCTGCTTTGCTCTTGTGGGAAGGAGAGATTAATATTTTTCTGTGTGATTTAAACAGTAAATGAAGTTCATGTGATGTCATGTCCACATATCATCTTATTCGATTTAAATTGATAATAATCCTAAATCTGGAATCAGTGAAGTCACAATGACTTTGGATCTCGGACTTTGTATTGTATTATAAATGCCTGGTGCAGAACGCAGTAAAACTAAATACAGTACTCATCAGATCTTCAGCGATTTCGGATATGGGAATTTTCTGAATTCTAGATCATCAGTTTAAACCTAATAAAATTACATGTAGAAATTATAAAATTAAAATTTTGAATAGTTATTTATGAAATAATAGGAAGCATTTATGACCTAAAAAAAATCAAATTAAAAAAAAAAAAAGAAAAAGAAAGCTCAATATTTATTTTAAACATTTCTTTCAATGTAAGTTGTTTAAGTTATTTAGCTTTTTATGCTTATATTTTTTCTTTAATTTTATAGATAGACAAGATTTCTTTTTCAGTTACTAAGTTCCATTATTCAAGTCCTGTAGTTGCTGTGTCGAGAATTCTTACTAAATTATAAATCTAATTTTTTTTACTCCTAGCAACCTCTTTATCACTTTCTTCCCTATCCATAGCATTATTTTCTGGATTTGGAACCATACTTTTGCCGTCCATTGGTTGATTGTATAGGGACACAATCATTGCATTGGAAATTCTTCTGTTATATTATTTTTAATTATTACTTATCCACATTTCTTCTTCATCTTCTTTTTTTTTTCTCCCCATCCAGAAACCTTTGAATTCATGGCTATCATGATAAAGCTTAGCTAGCATCTGCTATACCCTATAGGTGTTGTACCACGAAATATGCGATTAAGTTGATCAACTAAATTTTGTATTGCTTCTATTGCATGTTAAGGAAATTAAGCCTGAATTACATTATTTTATTTATTTTTTATATATACAGATACTTCCTGCATATGCTTATCTGCATGTTGAATAAATAAATTCCTGCATATGCTTATCTGCATGTTGAATAAATAAATTCCTGCATATACTTAAGGCTTATTGAAACAACGAATAAGTTATTCTTAATTTAAATGGCACCAAATGTAATCTTTTGACCTATTAATATCATTTACAAAATATATTTTTTGCACGGTAAGAAATTTCTGTTAAGTTTCTCCTCTTAAACATACTCAACACTTCATAGTGCAGTTGGCTGAAGTCTGTTATCATCGTGAAATGTCATCTCAGCATGTAAGGTTACCATGCTGTTTGGTATCCAGTTGTTAATATTTAAAAAAAAAAAAAAAAAGTGTTCTAGACGTCATTGCATGAATCATTTCACAAGCTGCTATGAGTTAGTCATGGCGATAAAAGCAAAACATAATAATTAAAAAAATGATTTGCCAATTTGGGTAAGGATTGTAAGTTATTCAGGTGTAAATTGAGATGTGATGTAGAATGTTGTGGTTTGATGTGTATGCGAAACAAAAAGGCAGCTACACAGCTAACCATGCAGATTTATGCTAATATACAATTGTGTTTCTTCAATGTTGAGGTCTTTTATTTAGTATTGAAGTAAAATTCTGAATCAAAACCCTTCACATGCTTTGTTATGTAAAAATGTCTTTTACGTGTCTGTTATATGTGTGAAGCATTAAGCTTCGCACATGCATAGTAAGCATTAAGCATATGCTAAGGTGATATGCAAGATGCTGCTCTTGGAATCTATCTTCCTTTTCTAAAGATTTCTTTAACAAAAAAAAATTGCTGATGGCCTTGGGGTCTAGGTTTTGGACCTTGTACTGTACAATATAAGCAAGCATCTTTCTTAGAACTTCACAAGAAAAAGGTTATAAAAAAATGACTCAGTACTGATATACACTTTCTCTAATTTATCTGAAGTTGATGTTAAAATAGAAAATAAATAAATTAAATACATAGTAAATCACCCTTACCATCCCTTAGCCAAAATAAATAAATAAACTCAAGAGTTGTTGCTGAAGTGCTTGTATGAAATATTGGCATATGTTGGCTAATATCCAGATATCAGTTTTTAATCATCAGAAACTTTATTTCAGGGTTTATTTCAAATCCTTAAAGCAAGAACAGAAGCTTTTGCCATTGATGGTAAATATCCACAACCTCTAAATCTGATTTTACCATATGCAATAAATGACAGTCTGAAAAAATTTGCTGTCATCTTTGAATCATTTGGAAGAAATATCAGGTATGAGAGATTTACAACTCTGACTATTGTATTTTATTTGTTTACATGCATAAAAGTATAATTTTAAATGTTTTTAGTCCAAAAAATTATAAACGAGATGCTATTCATAAAGAAAAACTAAGCAAAATATAGCAAGAAATTTATTCAAAGAAAAAACAAAGCATTGTCGAGTGCTATACTAAATTAGTCCTAACACCCAGTGTATGGTCAGCATTAGTATCCAGCTTGGCTGTGTTTGCAAGTGAATCTGCATTGATTCAAATTTGTGCTAGTATATTAAGTGAAACATATAAACTAATGTCTCTTGCTGTATCAGGTGGCAAATTTAATAAACGTCTAATCAATTATGAATTCCATTAATCTGATCACCCATTTAGTCATAAAGTTGGATTTCTTAATGTCTTTTCTTTTTTCTAAACATTCTATTAAGAGGAAATAAGTTTAATTTTACTGTGCAGTTATCACAAACATTCCTGTGTTTCTTCTTTTTTCTGTATACAATTTTATCACTCTGTTAAAAATAGAATAGTAATTAATTTTCCTGTTATGCTTAATGTTCCTGTTAATTTAATTTTTCTGTTAAGCTTTTTTATTCCCTTAGTATTTGTTCTTCATATCTCATTACTGAAAAATTTAGTTATTTAAGACATCTTTGCTTTACCTCCTTCCTCTTTCTTCCCTCCCTCTTTTTTTTAAGCTAATAAAGTTTTTGACATTAAAAGTTTCCTTAGCAGAGTCTTTTCAAAATTTCTTACCTCTCATATTATGTTGAAGTGCCATGTATATATCATCCATTTGCCTTAGCAAGTATAACTACTGCATGAGCTATGAAATGTTATTTATCTTCATGCCTCATGTATATCCACTTCTCAGGGTGTTACCATTTGGCAAAGATTTTTAATTTATTTTTTTGAATTTAAACTCTCTGTACTTGTTTAACAAACTGAGTAATGTAAAAAGCTAATAGTTTAAAACTTTAATAATATATCTAATTAATATCAATTAAAATGTATTACTGTATTTGAAAATTGTTTCTAACACCATGTATTACATATGTGGCACTGAAGCATTCAGTTTTAAATTTTTTTATGTAAATAATATTCTTTTATTATAGGAATCATAACTTTTCCTTTATTTTTTCATTCTGTTTGTTATAAAATTTCCTGGTTTTTCCATAAATGTGTCTTTTACGTTATTTTCTCTTCTGCTGCTTGCATAAGATATGAATTTTTAAGGAATCTGTAATATATCTTGTTTGTATAGTTTAATACACATTGGACAAACTATTTAACACTAAACTATTTAAAAACAGTTTAAAAATTTTGCATTAGTAAAGTTACAAAGAGTGAATATTAATAAACCTTTGTAGGGCTTCCCTTAGTTTTAATAACCAATCATTTTAATTTTTGTATCTTTTCTGAACTTCTTATTTACCCTCACATTTCCTTTCAGGATGCAAATTAAATGCAGAGTATTTAAACAGGCGAAATGAGAAAATTAGAAAGAGCATGATTTCGCTAGTTAGCGCACATTGCTATTCTGTCCTCCAGCTTTTAATCTTAGTTGCAGCTACACATTCTGGCTGTTTATTAAGTCTATTGTGTGTGTAGGTTGTTGAGTCAGTCTGTTAGTTTTAAGTAGATTATGTAGTCAAGCTCTGCACTTTACCTTTTTGAATTTATTGTTAAAGTTATCTTAAGTTCTCACTGCAAGTAGTTGGTGTTTTGTGAGCACGACGTACGTGCATTTTTTATTAAAGAGTTTGCGAATAAAAGGGCAATTTACACCCTTCCCTGTGTTGTTACTCTTCATGCCTGTGCGAGAAGGCGCCAGGCTTACTACTAAGATCAAGTCACTTGCATGATACCAAAGAGAATGAAATTTTGCACCTTTCAAGGTTAACACTTTTTTGGCCATTTGTTCATTCATTTGATTTTTGTTGTAAAATTGTCCAGAAAACTTCTTGTGATGAATTCATTTCTATTAATGCATTCCATCAAATCTGAAACAAAACACTTGCCTCAGGTGAATAACTAGAGGTACCAAATCAACTGCGAAAATTTAGAAATTAATTTTAAAAAGGGATTATAGTTGTTAATTTTCAATTAACACTTCCAAGAAACACTGCTTTAAAAACATCATGTTTTAAGCAATAAAATTTTATTAACACTATTTATGGTTATTTCAAAGTATTACATTTGGGACAGTTCTTTCATTCTCTGTGAGACACGGCCAATTCTTTTACTTCCATTAACCATCTTTCATAGTCAATTTCTTGCACAAGATGATGCTTCTCAGTATACATTTGACACAGAATATTTTCAACATAATAATCAGCAATGTTTTTTATTTGTAATAAAATGTTGTAATATTTGTTTTTTATTTGCTTATTATGTTGCATTATGCTTTACTTTATCAGCTTAACAAAATCAGTTTTTTTTAGCATATACTTTTTATTCATGGTTCCCATTAATCAATTCTTTGAAAATGGTTAAGTTGAATTTTGTATTG
>KK119661.1:191025-220919 GCA_000611955.2 Stegodyphus mimosarum
ATGCAGCTGTATTCTTTTCTAACATTAAAATTGATTGATATGGAAATTAATTTTCCTAAAAAGTTTCATAGATTAACTTCCTTAGGAAATTTTGTAGAATCAACATAAATAATTTTCTTCTGTCTCCCTACATTCTGAACTACAAATCTTACTTTTTATTTTGTTTAGTTCAATTAGCATTTCTCTTTGAGTAGCTCTATTATTAATAATGAAATTTTAAAATGAATTACTTAGTACCAAAGAAATAAAAAAGAAAGTTTAAAGTTAGAAATTTTGTTGTGGAAGAATTATGGCATCTCCTTCCAGCTAATTTAGAGGTAACTTATATTACGATTGCAAAAACACCAGTCCCTATCAATATCAATAATACCAAAAATAGTATTCCTAATATTTGATTTAGTGATAATAAATAGACAATGTTTTATTAAAGTATCTGTAACAAAAAAGTTTTTATTGATATTTTTATTAAAACTGAAGTGAATGGATTATAAAGTATAAGTAATAATTAAATTTATTAAAAGAATAATTGTAACCATTAATTTACAAATAGGTAAACCTGGTAAATATTCCTAGTTTGATTTTGTGTTAAATCCTGGAAAAATGGACTGGCTACAAGTGTTTTTTCATGTTTTGTGAATATTCAGGTATATAACATGAATACAAGCTTATTTTCCTAAGAAAGTTCCTCATAAAGACTCTTCTTTTAAGTGGATCCACCTGGCGTGCTTTTTATTAACCAGTTAACCAAATCAAATTGATAACTTATTTAATAATTATCTATAATTGTTTAATGTGAGGTAGAAAAATCAGTGTCTTGTATTTTTTACAATTTCTGGCTGATTATTTTTACTGAATGTTGATAATTATGCATCAAATGTAAATACATAAATAATTACAGTCAGCTTTTAATAATAGCATCTTAAAACAAATCAGTTAATGAATTTTATGAAAACATTACAAGAAACGGAAAAGGAAAATGAAACCTTGCAATCAAAAGACATAAATGTACAGAAAGCTATATGCTTAATAGTGTAATTAACCTGTGATCAAATTCTGGTAAGTGGTGTGGCTACTTGGCCTCTTTCCATATTTTCCACTTGTGTAAGATAAATATGAGCCAGCTGTCCATAGAAAGTGCTTCTTGGAGGAATCCCTCTTTTTAGACAAATATTCATTGTGTGCTTTACAGTAATGGATTAATGAAAAAAACTTTACTGGAATTATTGCTTTCTATGTAGCAGGGAGGAAGCATTTCTAAAAATATTCTAGAAATGTGAAAATTTAATTTTAAAAACGAATTTATCAGCATAATATGAACAGAAATGAAAACTAAAAGTTAATGAATCAGATTGCCTAGAATAAGTAAAAAATCTAATTTTTCATAAGAGTATTATTTTATAGAGAAAATGAAAGAAGTTATAGATATTTAAAATCTCACAAACAAAATTATATAAATGCTTCAAAAATTTTATTAGAAATTTCTAGTTTTAAAAGTTCTCATTACTTCTAGGTACTAAAACAATTTACAAGACTAGATCTTTCAAACATAATTCACAAAAGCAGCTTAGTTCAGTCATAGCAGAATTTGAAATCTGTATTAAGACTATTTTGATGTTGCCAGTTCTTCAGCAAAGTAAAAATTAAAAATTGTGTAAAATCTTCATGTGGTCAAAAAACGTTTTCAAATGTGTTTATTCTCTCTATGAAACATGAATGAAGGAATCAAATCAGTTTTGTAAGAAAGGGGAAAAAAATTATTGTTCATTTTGCTTTCTTAAAAACAAGAACTATTAAATTATAATAAGATGCTTGAACATTAGTTCAGTACTCTTTACTTTAATTACAGTACTAATTATACTACTTAAATGTTATTTACTCTTTACCCAAAAGCTGCTATTTTTTAACTTAAATACTACTATTATTTTTCTGAATGTATATAAAATTATGATTTAAAGTATTGTAAAAGCTAATGTATAATGATTTAAAACCATTATTACCTTTGATGAGTATAAAATTTATTTATATAGTTCAATTTATAAGGTATTTCTCCCGCTTTCTTCGCATGTCTTCGTGTTGTAGTGGTCTGCATGCTCGACGCGTTACCGAGAGGTCCGTGGTTCGATTCCCGGCAAAGGCGTTGCTTATTTTTCACCTCTCCTGATTTGTAAGAACCTAATGTCTCTACAACTGGTGCCCGAACTAAAAAGGTGGTGGATGATGATTCTCCACCACCGGGATTTGGCGATTGGGTCCCCAAAACCCCAGTTGCCCTTTAAAAGGGGGAGTATATAAGGTATTTCTCCCGCCTTCTTCGCATGTCTTCGTGGTGTAGTGGTCTGCATGCTCGACACGTTACCGAGAGGTCCGTGGTTCTATTCCCGGCGAAGGCGTTGCTTATTTTTCACCTCTCCTGCTTTGTAAGAACCTAATGTCTCTACAAATTTATTACCACATTTATCTCTTTGCCTGAGGTGAAAATATGTCTATGCACAGTTCTACTTGTCATATTTGCTAAAAATATTATACATTTACATGCTGTACAATTTATGTGTAATTTACTTTTTTGTAATTGCCTAGTGAAATAACATATGGAATATTTGTGAATATTTCGGTTAGTACTGCATTTTTTTAAAATTGCCAAATATACTTGTGTTATTAATTTATTTTAAGACTAATTGCATCAAATGTTACTTTTCTGCATACCTAAATAAATGCAAATAGCATAAAAAATAGAATTAAACTTTTGCTGTACATACATAAAACATATTATATTTTACAATTTGTATGTTTGTTTTGGTGGTAAAAGTACTATCTTATGTATCCTCTAAAGTACTTTGTTACCTACAGTTTTAAGATTTTTCTGTTGTTGAACAACATGATGTTAAAATTTTTCTAAATGTCAGAAACAGTCATAGTTCAGTTATTTCATATAGAGCGACATATGTACTTAAAAAACTTTTCATTGACCAAATTCACTTTGATATCAAGAGCAGTGTTATAAGAGAATAGAACAATGTATTTAATTTTTAAAATGATGTATAGGCGATTACGTTGGCTTATCTCTTCAAATGTTGTGTGTTGTCCTGCAACAAAAAAAAAGTTCCCAGTTTTGTTTTGACTTTATTTCCTAATTTGCCATTTAGTTTTGTATGCATAAATCAGTGCTTATTTTAATAAAATTATGAATATATTATAAATATTGAATATGAATGTTTTCTTCTTTCCATACAGAACATTTTTTTGTCGTCATATGATGAATGAAAAAGGAAAAGAAAGCAAATTGAACAAATTTTTAGGGGATCTGAAGGTATTTTTTCATGACTAAGTAAACAGTTTAGATTAAACTGTATAAATTATATAAGTTGTTTCACTGGTATCCCTAAAAAATAGCTGTATTTTTGGAAACCTTTATTTATTTATTTATTTATTTTTTTAATTTAATTTTATTTTTTCGAGTGACTTTAAGAATTGTTAAATGAACTATAGTGATACGATGAGTCACTGAGATGTTATCCTACCAGATATCTGCATCTGTTTAGTTGCAGTATACTTGTGTTACATTGAGCCATTGAATATTATTCAATGCAACTGAATAAGTTTATTGCAGAGAGATAATTTTTGTGAAACATTATTATGTTATACAGTTTGTAAAAGGAATATGACAAAAATTTCTGGAGGTGTTTGAGGGGAGGATCGAAAACTCATCTGTGTTACAATCACATCAGGAATGAAATTTCCTTGTGCTGTGATAACAGTGATTTTTGAGGAAATATGAGCACCTCATTCCACATAAATTAATATCTTTCAGTTTTTCATGAAATACATAAATAAGCTTTACTTTTTAGGAAATAGCATTACTGGAGCAAACCAGTCTGTTAGTGAAGGTATGCTGCAGATAATCTCTGATAATATGGCATATTAAACTCAAATGGATCTGGATATTAATATGGGACATATCCTGTATTTTTTCTGATGAATGCTTTGTTTCCATGCATGATAGTATATTGTGACTTACATACCATATTTTTATATAGAGTATGGGGCAAGTTAGATTAACTGTTAAAGTTCTGGTAATGCAAATTAAAACTGAGGACTACTTTATGGAAGATTATGTGCAATGGTACCTTGATGGTACCTTGGATCATATGCAGTGGTACCTTGGATCATGTGCAGTGGTACCTTGGATTAATGTCATTAATCCATTCCAGAGCCCTGGACATATTCCAAATGGTATGGCAAACAAAATTTTCCAGTTAGAAATAAATGAAAATAATGAATCTAATAAAAAAATCTTTTGGTATTATTATAACACTGTTTAATACTAAAATACAAATGCAGTAGGTGAAATTTTGTGTCTTGACTCTTTTCATTAACTTTCCTAAACTCATTGTTAATGAATTTGTGAAACATTTACACGAGAAAATATAAAATCGCTTTAAACTTCAGAGTTATACCAAGGGCTTTTTACTGAATGGTAGCAACTTTTGTAATGACTGCCATGGGCAACTGTAGCGTTATCTTGAAAGAGGTAAGTAAGTGTAGCATGCACAGTCACTCATCAAACTTGAGTCATAACATATTCCAAACAAAAATTTTAGAAACAGATGTATACCAAGTTGGATATATTTCAGACATATGCTGAGATACTATTGCATAATTTTTGCAGGCAATAATTAAAAGAAAAGTCAAAGTTTGCTTTTTAAGCCTTTTTCTTTTTATTCAAAGGAGCAGAACAGTAGAAAATCTAAAAAGATTTGTAAATTTTTTGTATGACATATTTTTTAATGAAATTTCTAAAAATAGTATTTTAGAGTATTAACTTATACTGAAGTAATTACATAATGTGTACATATACTTGTTAAATAGGTTAAGTAGGGAAACAATAATCTTTAATATCATTTATTTTAATAATTGCATTGCTTTAACCTCTAAGATTTTTATTTTTATCTTTCTTATAATTACATTCTAGTAATTCATTTTTTTTATGCATCAAAAATAACTTTTTAGATGTGAATAGACATAGCATTACTAGAGTGGTTTCATTATGATCAATTTATTTAAGAGATAAGTTGAGATGGGGCACTAATCCATGCAACATAGCATTTTTGCAGGCAAATTATTAATGTCAATGAACAAAGATTATGATACTGGGATCTAGAGAATCGACATTGCTGTCTTCATGATGTTACATAGCTTCCAACTCTCCTTGTAAAACCTGGAGACTCCATTTTTTTATCACATCTGCTACTCTCCTGGTAGATTCCGAATCTCCTGGTTTTAAATATCACATTTTAACTTTTAGCCTTTTACGATGGAAAATGTTTTCCAGCAATAAATGAAATTTATTGAACTAATGAAATTAGAGAAATTCCATTCCCCCACCTCTAATGATTTTCAGAATATTTTTATTGCATTTTAGTTCATATCAATTATATTTTTTCTTATTACATTTTATTAATCTTTGTCTTATCAAATTTTTCCCATTAAATGTCATTTGATCTGAGTTGTCTTAGGCTACTATAGATATTTGTAAATTTCTATATTAAGATTCAAACAATGTTTAATCAGTTAATATGCGCATTTAATTTTTTTTATTTCAATATGTGGTACATTTTATCTCCACAAATGCTGTGTATATTAATTATGAATTTTATTTTCATCATACTAAAAGTAATTTAATAAAATAAAAGTTTTCCTCCTGAGCAGGGAAGCTCAGGATTTTCGTGGTGCAAAAGTGTATGAAAATTAAATATGAAATTAGCTAAAGTTGCTCAGTTGCTCGATTTAGACATATCTGCTTTTTTCTAATGGGACTATTTGAAAGATAAAAGTCTGAAACATGCCATTGCACCTTTATTGAATTGTCAGACCAAATTTACAAGTGCATGCAGCAAACTGTCAGGCATTGTTTAGACATGCATGACAGTCTAATCTTCTCAACTGTAGTAGTGTAGTTAACAGCAGATGGTCATTTTAATGACTGTTCAGCAGATGGTCATCACAATTTTGCTATGGTATCATAATATTTTGAAAATCCTACATGATATTCAGAATATTATAATTCCATAGCAAAATTTTTATTCTCTGTAATGGGATCAAAAGCATATTTTCACTTTCTGTTGGCTCTGTATTTCTGTTCAAAAATTATATTTTTAACACATTTTATATAATGAGCAAAGAAATAGATAGTAGCATTATTTGCAAAAATAGAAAATCCATTATGTAGCTGAATTATATTATTTTTCTAATTTTGTTATAGTGTAATTATAATTAATAGAGTGTTCTTAAAATTCCAAAAATTGTATCAGAAAATTTGTATTATATTTCTGCTTTCATTGGAATTTGTTTTAAATTATGTATGAGTTCTCTTATAAATTTGTTTGCAATAAGTTTAAACTTATAAAGTTTAATTATAATAATTAGAAGTAATTCTGATGTATTTAGAAAGTAGCTTTTGATATTTTTATATGATAAATACATTTTCTTATAAATTTTTACTCAGACTTACATAATAATACATTTTAGCTTCAAACAGTTCTGGTCGAGCACTGTTCAGATGCATATGGTATCGTTTTGGAATATGGTTCGAAATGGAAAATTGTTTATTCGGGGGATACAGCTCCTTGTCAGAAACTTATTAATGCAGGTAAATTCATTATTTCTTAAAGTGATGGTAAATTTTCTTAATAAATAAGTAAAATTACTGACTTCATATTAGGAGTTAATTTCACAAAAGTCCATTTTGTGATTACCCTGTATGATATATCATAGGATTAGCATTATGTAAATTACACAAATACAAATTAAAAGAAAGTTTTTTGTTTCTTTTAACTTATATTTTTGCTTTTGTGTTTGTTTTGAATTTTGTCTTGCTGATTGTCTTGGCAGTTTGAAATGCAATTCTTCTTTGTTATGTGTTCATTTGACTATTATTATCCTTCTTCTGATGAATGGAGGAAAATTTGTTAATTACTTATTTATTTACTCTTTACATTCTTTCTTTTGTATTTATTTGATTTTTATATGTTATATTGTGCTTTGCTGAACCCCATGTATCTGCCATATTGGCCATGACTTTAATAATATTGCATTTATTACTGTCGTGTATAAATCTTTAAAATTATGAAGTCACCCTTTTTGCATAGCGAAATTAATGTGTTATTTCACAGGTTTCTTTTACATCTTCTTTTTAAGCAAAAAGACAGTTCCGTTTTTGATATCTTGAATAATATAAACTTTATTGTACTTTAAGGATGCTTATCATAAATTTTTAAAGTTTGAATCTTATTCAGTTAAAAAAAAATTATGGCTTTTAATTACAAATCACAGCATCATTATGATATGTTGCTTAAAGTGAAAAAAATTTGGCAATTTCTCATGCTATTTTTGTAAGCTTTTATATATGCTTCTGAAAATTCTTATGTTTCATACCTTTTCCAAGTATTTATCTTCTGCAGAATGTTAAAGAGGATCTGTAAATTATAACTTTTTTGATATATTTATTTTACGAGTGCAAGAAATCTACATGTGGAGGATTCAACTTTTATAAAGTTCAGTGTTTGTTACAGCTATAAAATTAGTTTCTGATGTAAAAGAAATTTTTGACTGCCTGAACTGTTTTTTTCTTATGGTGATCTGAAAACAAAAGAAAACCAGCCCAGAATTAATTGAATTAGTTTATATGCATATGTGCATGTGTATGAAATGAATTGTTACTGTTAGTCCTCAGTTGTATTTTAGAATCATTTTTGCACTTTTTAGCAGTTTATTTCTCTGAAAAATAATCACTAACTGAGTTGTTAAATTTCGTCGTAGTGTGTTATGTGAATCGGTTGATGGCATGAAGAATTTTTTTTTATGTCATACATAATGGAAATACAAGCCAGTTTTTTTCTTACAAATCTCATTGAAAGCCTCTTTTCCGCAGATAACCATACTTGCTTTAGCATTTTTTTTTTAAGAGGAGAAAGAAATACAATAGTTTTGGTTATTAGATTAACTTGTGTTACAAAGCATGGGTATAAAAATGAGAACCGGCTAAACTTTTACAGAGAAAATCACTGATATTCTAACAAGTTGTCAATATAAATCAGGTATGAAGATTTTGTTATATAATAAAACAAAATTTGTGATAGAGTTTAATGTCAACATTTATTATAAAATGCAAATCAAAACCAAAGTGATTATGAAAGAAGCATAACATCATGAGTGAAAGTATAAATTTCAATTCATCAGAAACAGGTGCTGGCAAGAAATTGATTTCTGAGTATTGTAACATATTTTCCAGTTTTTATCGAAATAAAAACTTTTACACTCCAGCTTATTATTACAGTTTCTTCCTCTATCAATTTTTTATACATCAGCTACTTGTAAAACTTTCAGAATAATAATTTTTAAATGTTTCTATCGTGTTGAGCAATGGTTACACAAAACAATAGGGCGTTGCCACTCCAATATCAAGGATAATAAATGTAATCATTTGTTTAATAATAAAATATTACAACCTCCCCTCCCCTCCAAGTAAACTTTAATTGATATTTTTATAAAATAAAGTTTACAATTTTTTTTTCAAAGCAGCACAATATCAACATAAATATAATTGAAAAATAACTTATAACATAATAACATGCAGTCAGGAAAAGAAAAAAGAACATTTATATATATATATATATATATATAAAGAAACAAATTCTTTAATCAGGCCAGGGAGTACGACTTAATGCGTTTACATTTTTATGGTTTTCGACACGTCGATGAACAACAGTGTGATTGTAGGGTTGTAATACTAGTGCCCATCTTATAGGTCATGGATTTAGACTCACATTATTTTTGAGCCTAACTAAGGGATTGTGATCGGTCATTATGAGGAATTTAGTATGCCCGTCTAAATAATATTGCACGTTCTTCACATTGAATATTATGGCGGCACATTCCTTTTCTGTGGTAGAGTACTTTTTTTCAGTTTCTGTAAACTACTTACTGAGGTATAATACAGGATGTTCATTGTCTCATTCATCTTTCTGAGCTAAAATAACACCCATACTAGAGTTTGAAGCATCAGTTTGCAAAATAAACTCCTTATTGAAATCAGGTACATGTAGTATGGGCCTTTAAGACAGTTTTTCGTTTAGTGCTTCAAATACTTTTGTGCACTCTTCTGTCCAATTTATTTTCCCTTTCTTTAAGTTTCCTTTCAAAGTTTTGGTAAAGGTGCTGCTGTAGATGAGACATGGGAATGCAATGATTATAATATCCCGCTAATCCTAAAAATGCTCTTACTTGACTTTTTGTGGATGGCACAGGAAAATCAAGAATAGCTTTTACTTTGACTTCACTTGGCATTCTTATACCATGACCTACAATATGCCCTAGATATTTTACTCTATCTTGAGCAAATTTACATTTTATGGGTTTAATGGTTAAACCAGCGTCCTTTATTTTTGTCAAATTGGCTTTCAGATGGCTTAGATGTTCTTTCCAAGTGTTTGAAAAGATTGCTACATCATCTAAATATGGAACTGCAAAGTGTTCACAACCATGAAGGATTTCGGCCATCATTTTGCTAAATGAAAATGGTGCATTTTTAAGTCCAAAAGGCATCCTAAAAGTAGAGACCTAAATGTGCCAAAACATGTAACAAAATTGGCTAATCTTTGGGCATTAGGTGTTAACGGTATTTGCCAGTATTTCTTTGTTAAATCCAAAAGAGTTATATGTTTTGTGCATGCTACAGTTTCTAGTCGTTGTTCAATATAAGGCAAGGGGAAGAATTGTGTTTTAGTCAACTTATTCAATTTTCTATAGTCGATGCAAGGTGTAGGATCTCTTCCTGCTACTTCCTCTAAAATCATAGGAGAAGTGTCATCTGAATATCCTATTTCAATCATTTTATGTTGAAGCATTTTATCAATTTCTATTTTTAATATATCTGTTTGTCTAGGAGAAATTCTATATGGTTTACAGTGGATCGCTGTACTTTCTGTCAGTTGAATATCATGCGTTATTAAGTGCATTTTTCCAGGCTTAATAGAAAAGATTTTTGAAATTTCAACAGCAGATCATGCAACTCTTGAATTTCTTGTTCATTTAGCTTATCATCCAAGGAACTGTTTTCTTTAATTTCCTCAAAATCGAACAATCTTGATTCAGAGTCAATTGTTGGAAAATTTTCCTCCATATCATCAGTTTCAGATTCATCTTCTGTAATCATAAGGTTAACCGACTCTGCTTGCTTATAATAAGGTTTCAACTTATTAATATGGTAGACTTGATTATGGTCTTTTTTCCCTTCGAAACTCACAACATAATTAGTGTTGGATAATTTCTTCTCAATCTTCCCAGGACCTTTCCATTCAACTGCTAGTCTATTTGGTTTACTTGTTGATAAAACTAATACTAAATCTCCTTCAGAAAATTCTCTTTTGATAGCTCTATGATCATACCACACTTTTCTTTTAGTTTGCATTTCCAGCATTTTAGCTGTTGCCAGCTCTTTGCATCTTTTTAACCAATTTATCAATTGGAAAACATATTCAACAACATTATTTCCTTCGTCTTCAAGTTCCATCTATTGTTCATATAATAATGTTGCAGGTGTTCTAATATTTCAGCCATATACTAATTCTGCAGGTGTAAATCCCATACTGTTGTGCGCTAATGTTTTTAAAGCAAATAGAGCTGTGGGAACTTGCTTCTTCCACTCAGGGGCTGCTTCAACGCATAAGACTTTTAAAATTCGTTTGACTGTTCGGTGAAATCTTTCAGTAAGGTTACTTTGCATATAGTGCATTGAACTTCTAGTTACTTTTATTCCAAATTTTTCTACAAATTCAATGGCTAGATTGCTCATGAAGGAAGTACCTTGATCAGTTTGTATTTCTTTTGGGAAACCCATTCTACTAAATAATTGTAACATTGCTTCGATTACTGATGTTGTGCCAATATTAGGAACACGTACAGCATCTGTATGTTTTGAAGCTAAACAAATAGCTGTAATTAAATATCTATTGCCATTTGGTGTTATTGGTAAAGGGCTGTAAACATCAGTTCTTCTAGTCTGTCTGTTTCAGTGCCTATACTTTGATCTTCACGAGATCTTTTTACTTGAGATCATGTTAAACTGCATTTATCCTTTCTAAATTTAAGAATGGTTTATCTTTGAACAATTGGGAAGTTTTGTTACCCAATGTATATCTGCCGGGATCATTTATAATAAGAGCTGCCTTTACCTTTACATGACCAAGTTCACAATTAATTTTGACTTTTGCTAACAGTAGACACACTAAGTCATTTAAATTATATTGTACCCAGACATGTTCTCCAGTCATTTTTGCTTTACCTATGTATTTTTGAGAAATAACATCGATTGTGGCTCCTGTGTCTCTAAGAATAGGCATTTCATACCCATTAACTAAACCGTTAATTGTATATGTCTCTAACAAATCACCATTCCAAGATACACAATTTACCTTTTCATTCGGTTTTAAATGAGAGCAATGAGGCTTAAAATGCTCATATGACCCGCACTTGAAACAGCGTGGTCTATAACTTTTGTCATATAATTTTTCCTCTTTTGTAACTGATTTCTTTGTCGGTGATCTTTCTGATATTTTGAATCATCCCATTTATCAGAATGCTTAAAATGAGGCACATGCTCTATTTTTTCCCAAAATTATCATAACATGGTTTAAATGATCCTTTGTTAATTAAATCCTTTGCTCATGCAAGTTATAGAAACACAGAAGATAACCTTTGAATGATCCACTTCAAAAAACTGGCTTTAAAACAGCAGACTTCTGACATCCATTTCTCCTTGAAATAAATGAATTCAACAATTGGTACTAGCATACTTGTTCTCAAAATTTCAGCAACTTTCTGGGATTAGGAGACAAGCACCATCGAAACTGATAATTGCACTCCTAATTTCTAGGATCTTGGTGGAACCTCCAATTTAACAAGACTGTAACGTATTTTGCTGTTTTTATCAACATAACAGATGAACTTCTTAGTAAATCATAAGCTTTATACTCAGTTCATGAAGACAGATAATTTAAATACAATTTCTAAATGTGAAAGTTTTACACTCCAGCTTATTATTACAGTTTCTTCCTCTATCAATTTTTCATACATCAGCGACTCGTAAAACTTTCAGAATAATAATTTTTAAACATTTCTGTCATTACTCAGTAAAGGTTACACAAAACAATATGGCGTTGCCACTCCAATATCAAGGGTAATAAATATAATCATTTGTTAAATAATAAAATATTACAGTATATATAAATTCTGCAATTGTTTGAGATCACTTTGCATACATAAGAAGTTGAGTGTTGGGTAGCAGATAGTACTTTTAAAAAAGACAATGACTGCTGCGTTTTCTGATCTTTCATGGAGCTAATCTAGTTAAAGCTATTGTTATAAATTTTGGAAAGCAAAATAAGGTAAATAGAATTTAGTGAATGCTCAATTTCTTTTAATGATTGACAAGGGACCAAGTAAGGAAAGGTGGTGTAAAACACATGTAATTCATCTTGTTTCTATTTTTAAAATGTAAATAGGACGGTAGTATGGATTTTTATGTTTTTCTCATGCATAATTTTAATAGGAAATGGTTTTTAGTATCATACCTTACATAATGGCATGAGTTCATAGGCATTTAGCTGTCAGGTAACCCTCATCAGCCAAATTAGAAAGTAGTATGGAAAGGATGATTGAGAATTTTTATTAGTTCTGAGATATTTTTAAATCATATAGAAAAGCTATGAATTCAGTTTTCAAAATTATTTTTAACTTGTTGAAAATCATATTAATGGAAATATACATTTTATTTTTAATGTAAAATTTCCTTCTTTGTCTCTTTCATGTTCTGTCAAATAAATGAAATCGTGTTCCTCTAGTTGTATGAATGTTACAAGTATGATATGATATGCATGGTGAAATGTTTATGCACCCACATAGTTTTAAAGTTAGCAGTTTTTAATGCTTACTGTATTCTCATGAATGTAAGCCGCACCCTTAATTTTTACCTCTAAATTTTTTTTAATTATTTTTTTCAAAATGAAGTAAATTCTAATGTAATAAATTTATAATAAATTATAGTCTCACTCCTCATCTGCATAAGTCATACTCCTGGTTTTCACCTGCTTTTTTGTGAAAAAAAAAGTGGACTTACACAAGCGAATACAGTAATGCTTAAATTTCAAGTGAGAATCCAGCAGTTTTCTTTTAATATTATTGAGCCATTCTAAATTGATAACTGGTAATTCACAAACTCTAAGCATCCTCTACTCTGAGTCTAGTGGTTTTGTATTTTAACTGCATTTTAAAATATTAATCATTATCGTGGATTTTCTTTAAAAAATTAAAGTGCTTTATATTTTGCAGCAATGTATTTGAAATGCTGAGTATTTTTAGAGAAAGTTCAAATAAAAAAGCCTGCAGTAATTTAAAAGGTACTTTATATCTTATTCTGAAATTATAAATTATTTTTCAGGAAACTTTGAGTAGGTAATATACTAATTAACTTGGTTAGAACTTGTGTTTCCGTTTCTTCTTTGATGAAAGATTTTTAAAAATTAAAAAAGAAATAATTTATATGTTACTAGCATGAAAGAAAAATTATAAAATAGTCAAAGCTTTGTTACAAGTAAGTAAGTTTTAAAAGAAGTTCTGGTTTGGAGAGAAGAAAATAGTAATATGATCAGATAATATAAGCACATAGTAAACTAACAACAGTAATAGTAGATGCTGAATTTACTTACTATATATACTTAGGAAAATAAGAAGTTTTGAATGACTTTTTTTTTTTTAATTTTTGTAAATTACCTGCATACATTTGTAAAATAAAAATAATTTTGATGCAGTATCTTGTACACTGCTCGACATTGAAAATGCAACACCAAGGAGTGGTCAGAAAGTGATGAAATTTGGAAAAAAGACAGAGATAGCAAGCAGCAATAAGTGATCTTTATTTCAAAATGATAGTCAGAATACAGATTCTGAACGAGGCAGGGGCAAATGGCATCCAATCACATCCCACACATGTTCGATTGGTGACAGGTCAGGAGAGTACAGTGGCCAAGAAAGCATCTGTTTACCTTGCAGAGCATGTTGGCAGATGTGAGAACTGTGTGATCGTGCATTATCCTGAAAAAAAAAATTAGGCAGCCCCTGAAGGTAGGGGATTGCCACCGGCCACAGTACATTATCCAAGTATTGTTGGGCCGTTATAGTGCCCTGAATACGAACCAGAGGTGACCTGGAATCATAGGGAATAGCGCCCCAAACCATTATGCCCCATTGTCGTGCAGTGGGGCATTCCACAGTTACTGCCGGATTAGATCTGTCTATGCCACACACATATGCGGCGACTGTCACTAGATAAACAGAAGCGTGGTGCATCTGAAAACATGACGTCTTCTTAACGGATGCCGTGAGTGCAGGCTACGTTCAACCAATTGACAGGAAATGGTTCTCGTTGACACGGGAACATCCAGGGTACCTTGCACATGCTGCAGAATCGCGGTACAAGTGACTTGTGGAACCGCCACAGCTTATCGGCGGATGCGTTGATCCATGCGTGCTGACGTCACTCTGGCTGCACCTGCACCCCTCCTTCTTCCCACATTCCCTTTTTCCAACAATGTTCACTATAGCCGATACACCCTGCTCGCATCCATGTGGGTATCAGCTGCAATTTGGCATAAGGACCAACCCACCCTTCTCAGTTCGATCACCATACCCCTTGTAAAATCGTCTATCTGCTGGAAGTGCCTTCGTTGATGGCAGCCTGACATTCTCTCCTATTACACGTATCCTCCGGGACAAAAACCAACTTTCTTCGATAATTCATCTGGCAGGAATAACGACACGAATATTGCACATTCTGCATGTTCCTTCCCTTATACCTTACTTCATGTGCGTCAGGAGATCTTCGCATTTTACATCATTCTCATAATTCAGTGACGTGCGTCTACTCTAAAATTTGCATAAATTTCTGACCACTCTTTCTTGGTGTTCCATTTTCAACGTCGAGCAGTTTCTATTCGATATATTATATAATATATAATATATCGAATATATATAATTATAATATAATTACTATCGACTATAATATAATTACTATATATATTATAGTTGAGCATATTTAACAAATTTGTGAACTTTTTTTTTAGGTATGGATTGTACATTACTTATACATGAAGCAACTATTGAAGATAATTTGTTATATGAAGCTAATATGAAAAAGCACAGGTATATTTATTGTTATTATGTGAAAAGCTGAGAACCAAAGTTATCTTAGTGTGTTTATCATAAACAATTAATAAGTAATGTTGTTACATACAGACAGGTTCATAATGGATTGAATGCATACGGAACTGATAATAGCTTGATGAAATTAATTTTTTGTAAAACCGTAAAAATGCTTAAATTTTGGAATTTTTCACACAAAAGTACTCATACAGCTTTTCTCAGTGTGACAGAATGCAATCAGTAGTTACCACTTCAAACTACTAAGAACATTGAACACAACGCAATGTAATGCAAAGCACATCTAAAAGGGAGGCTCACACAGACGTCTCTCAATACTCAGAACTCGTCTAAAACTTGATGCAGTCTCCAGCCTTATATAATTTCCTCCATTCTCTAAGAAATTTCCAGTAGCTTCGATTTTCCGAAATGCTGGAGGGCATATGCAGTTACAGTTACAGATTCAGATGAACTAATTTCACTGATGCAAACGTAGGCTTGTTAGCCTCATCCTGAGTAGGGTACTTTAGTAGTTGTATATTATTTTTTTCTAGCTAGCATTGTTAATAGACAGTTTGGGAGTAGACACAGTGCGTGAAGCAATCAATGTTAATAAATCCTAGTGAGATGTTTGCAAGGCATTTTCAGTTACATAAAAACTGGACCATAATTTCGCGAAACAATCGCCAAGCTTCTGGTGATTTATCGCCAAATTCGGAGACAAAACTTTATCACCAAAGTCATTATCAGCTTGGTGGTATATTGGCTAGATAGCCATTTACCTCAATGTTAAATGAACTTACCCCTATTACCCTATTTTTTTGGTAATGCTTTTCATTCTGATGCATTTCATGTTACACTACAGAACAGATACTACAATTTACATATAATTTCAATAAAATTATTTACATGCATGCAAAATTCATAACTTTGTCCTCTTTCCAGGGACTGCACATCCTGGACAGCACAATTCCTGCAAGTCCTACTTATATAACTAAGGAAAATCAATAACTGAATACTAAATGCAGGACTAAAATAATAATTTCAATAAATAGCATATGACTAGTAAAATACTATTGGGTTGGAGGGAAAGTTCTGTCGTATTTTAAAGAACAGATTTGAATTCATTTATAAAAATATGTGTTTAATATTAATCAATTATATATGCTCCGTTATTTGTTACAACCTGTTGCCATCTTTCAGGTAACCTGTGAATTCCTGTTTTGTAGAATTTCTCATCCTTGGAGTTAAAATAGTCAGCAACTGCCTTAGAAACACTTTCAAAAGATTTGAATTTTTTTCCCGTTAGATAATTTTGCAGAGATCTGAACAGGTAATAATCAGATGGTGCAATGTCAGGTGAATACGGTGGGTGACTAAGGACTTCCCATCCTAACGTATTCAGTTTTTGTTGCGTCACCATTGCAGTAGGCGGGCGAGCATTATCGGGGTGGAACACTATTCCTTTTCTGGACGCTAATGCTGGCCTTTTTTCTTTGATAGCTGCATTCAGTTTATCCAGCTGATTGCAGTACAGATCCGCGTTGATGGTTTTTCCCTGTTTCAGCAACTCGTAGTACACTGGTCCTTTCCTGTCCCACCACAAACAAAACAGTACTTTTCGTTCATGGATACTTGGTTTTGGAACTGTTGCTGATGATATTCCTGGTTTGCAGTAAGATTTTTTGCTCTTAATATTCTCGTAAAGAATCCACTTTTCATCTCCAGTAACCAGCCTGTTCAAAAACGACTCCACATTGTGTCTAATCAGATGTGATGAACACATTCTTACACGATCAGACAAATTCTTTTCCGTTAGTTCATGTGGAACACAAACACTTTGCTTTAACATAAACCCAAGAGTTTAATGTGATCTCCAACAGTTGCATGATGAATGCCAAACTCTTCTGCAAATTCTCGACTTGTTAAATGTGGATTATTTTCCAACATGGATCGCAAAACATCATTATCGATGTTGAATGGTCGTCCAGATCGATCACTTTCTTTGAGGCTCAGATCGCCAGAATGAAATTTGCTAAACCATCTTTGACAAGTACGAACATTTACAATATCTTTTCCAAATACACACATAAATTTTTACATGCAACCAATGCATTGCTTCCTTTTTGGAAATCATATAAAATGCAGTGTCGTAAATGCACTTTATCTACTGACATGTTTTTCACTTTAAATATCACAAATAAATGATGAACGGTAAAAAAGGCACCTTTTATATTATACAGCAGCTAAAAAAACAAACTAGCCAAATTTTTTTTTATTTACAAGAAAAATCACCTGCCTATTTAAATTACGACAGAACTTTCCCTCCAACCCAATAATTTAATAAATAAATGCATAAATTTACAAATTGTGTGCATATAAGACCATGGTCTAGTAGACTATTTACATTATGTGCACCATAGGGACTACGTTCAGCCTGTTTAGGACTGTATAAGGACCATCCCAGGGTGACTGTAGTTAAGGAGAAAGTATTTTCTATCAAATCAGGATTCCACAACCACAGCTTGTCACCTACGTTGAATCGATTGCCTATTATTCTCATGTTGTATCCATCTCATGTGCATCTTCACTATTGCCAAATTGATTCATTCTTGTGCAAAATTATGTTCCAGACCATGCCTGGAGATCCTGAATGTATTCGTCAAGCATGAAGGCTCATTTGAAGGGGGACCAAACAACAGATCATATGGCAGATGAAGATCACAACCAAAGAGCATGGGACTTGCGGGTAGTCCTGTGGGCAGCACTGGTATAGGCCAGTAAGAACAGAGGTTTTGGTCCCTGTCATGTTGTTTTCTGGAAAGCATTAGCGAGAGGCTATTTACAATAGTTCAATTAAACCTCTGTACCATGTTGTCTGATTATGGATGTAAACATGTCGTTTGGGTTTTGTCTATGCCAAACAGTTTATAGATTCCTTAATTACTGCTGAGATAAAATTCATTTCTTGAGCGGAATGTATCTGAAGAGGCTCTCCAGACCTGGAAATCCAGTGTTTTGTCATTACCTCTGCTACTATGGCAGCCTATGATCAGGAACATGATATGCTTCAGGTCACTTGGACAAGTAGTCACTGACAATGAGGGCGTATTTATTGCCATTCGCAGATCATAGCAGATGTCCCAGGATAGTGAAAGCGATTCACTTAAAAGGTGCTCCTACATTGTAAAATTTCTGCTTTTCCTCAGCTGCGTTTCTGCGGTCATTCTGTCTTGCCCAGGTATTGCAAGATTAGCACCATTTTGCATATCAGGCCTTGCTTTACTCCAGTAAAACTGCTGTTGAATTCTTTCCAAAGTCTTCATTGTTCCAAATGGCTTCCTGTCAGAGTGCTGTGTAGTTTATAAGGATGTCTAGGATCTGAATCTTGGAAGTACCAGCTGCCAATGGAATGAGTTTCTATCATTCAATTCGAACTTCTGGTGCCAGATACTGTTTCAAATACAGAGGGAATGACAGAAAGACCAGTATTCTTTTGTCATAATATTATAGATCAAAATATCTTGGCATGTAGGTTTCTTCTTTGAAGATTCCATTTGTTGGAAGATGGTGACATTAAAACCATAATCAAGTTAATTATGGTTTTAATGTCACCATCTTCCAACTGATCTTTCATGACTTCTTTGTCACTGTATGAGTCAGATTCAAATGATGTTGAATTTGTAACTTAACATATGACCGGATTAACGAGCTTGTGTTTCGCTTGACACTGGAGCAAGATCGGGGTTATCTGGAATTGTCCTTCACAAGTCTCCTATAGAAGATTAAAAAAAAAACATTAAACTTCTCAACTGATGGACATTTTCACTGCATCTCCAGCTTTTGATTGCCAATGTGTTTTCTCGATCCATACCCACACCGTGGGCGAAGATGACATGTCCAATGTAACTCAGTTCATGTGTGAACAATTTACTTTTGTCAGCACTTATCTCAAGATTGGCTTCCTTCAGTTTCCGGAGCACCTTCCTAGTATTTTCTAAATACTCATCAAAACTTTTTCCGATGATGATGACATCCAGATATGTTAAACAGGCTTCATAGGAAATATCTCGCAGCACAGTATCCATGGGACATTCCAGGGTTGCCAGCAAATTACATAATCCAAACAGCGTCACTTTGAACTTCCAAAATGCTTGTCCAGTAGTAAATGCTGTCTTTTCTTGGTCACCAAGATGTACCTCTATTTGCCAATATCCATTCTTTAAATCAAGTGTTCGAAACCAGTTGCTTCCAGAAAAAGTGTACAGAATATCATCAGTTCTAAGAAGAGGATAGCTGTCTTTCCTTGTGATGTCAGTCAATCAATGACGGTCAATGCAAAATCTAGTTGAACCCTCTTTCTTTTCGATCAGGACAATGAGAGATGCCCAAGGACTTGCTGAAGGCTTGATAACATCGTTTTCTTACATGTTCTGTAGAAGTTTTCCTACCTGTTTCTGTTTAGCAATTGGTAAATTTTTTTAATGTTGCTTGATTAGTGGATGATTACACATATCAGTTTTGTATTGTACCAAACTGATTTCACCTACTTCAGAAGATGTGCCAAAGAAAATATCATGAAATTCTTGAGTGATGCATTCTACAGTAACTCTGATGTTGGCTCTTCGAAAGCATAGCAACTGGAAGATTACTGGTTCATTTAATACAAGTCAGTGGAGTACAACCACTTTGCCTTTCCTAATCAATTTGGCATTATCACTTACATTGCCAACTCTTACCAGTATGACGGTCCTCGATAGGTCAATGACTGCTGAGGCTATGAATAGTCATCTATAGTATAATCTCGCATCTATAATAGCTTACAAAATTATTATTCCCTACCTTAACATTAATCTTAAAATATTGTAATTTTTTAGGTGAAATTTGATTTTGATATTATGGACTGATAAGAAAAATAATTTATTTAAACATATGTTGCTAACTAAAAACATTGTATATATTTTTGAAAAACTAATTCCCAGCTCCTAAATTAGTTTTTTTAGAAAAATTCTGTTTCTTCAGTTTAGCAAAATTAAGAACTAACTTTAGCAAAAGTACTTAATGTAAATATTGATAGCACATTTTTCAATTAAAGCAACAAGAGGGGTTTTTTTTAAAAAAGAATCTGTTAATTCACCTGATGGCATAGCCTAAGCAATGAATATTAATGGGAAAATGAATGACCTTCAGAGCTCTGGAATGCTGCTGTAGAACGATGAAAGGGATATTTTTTTCTTTCTTCCACTTCTGGGTGTTGAATAGAGCAATGTTTCATATGGATGCAGAATAAAATAAGATCAGTGGGCATAGCTTAGCTTCAATTCTTGTTGCTAACACAATTTGTGATTCCACATGTGAACTTTCTATTTTCTAAATGATAATATAAATAAAGAACTGAATAAATTTTCTAGTGAAAGTACCTGCGCTTTTAAGAAATAAACTCTGTCCTTTCTAACTGTAATAATTTAGGAATGGGAAGGAAGACACAAATAGTTTTAATCATGGCCGATGATTGTGGATGATGCTAGCATATCGAATGGATCTACTCAAGCATGAAAATCCAAAATTCATAAGTTTTGACAAATTATTATTGTGTTAGTGTTATTTTCAGAAAAATCCAGGAATTTGGTTAAAATGTTTCTGCTTAATTTTGTAGTTCTGTTTCGCAATCCTCTTCAACCCTTTTTGGTCTCAGTCTGACAGGTAGCATGGACAAGCAGGTTGTGATTACACAATCATAGTTCCTGTGTGTTTCCACATCTCATTCACATTATTTGTAATTTCACAGTGTGTATGATATTGCAGAAATTTTGAAAATATATTTTCCATAATAGTAACACCCAATCACTTCACCCATATTCACATTTAGCCAGATTTGCCTCTAGTTTTGAATTTTGCACTTTGCAACAATTGTTGCTAACTTGTTTGTCTTCTTTTATACTACAGCTAATACAATGATGCCAGTCATGGAATCCACAGTACTGTTGTTATTACTTAACCTTCTGATTTGAATATAAGAGTCTAAATTAAGTCTACAAATTTCACTGCGGCCAAGATGTTGTTGAAACAAGAAGAAAGTGAGCACTGGTTATTGGCACTTAGTACTTTGGTCACTTTATATGCAACAGTACAACTTTGCCAAGTTCCATCCCATTTTTCATTGGAATATTGCTGAGGTACAGGATCAATTATTTGAGAGGATCTTCAGTCAAGTGGATTTTTAATGATCTATATTCTTCAAAAAGATAATTCATTTATATAAACATCCATGCATTCAAACCTGTGCCCAGTGAAAGAGGAACTGCTCCATTAACCACTTTATGTAACAAGGTGGCACCTGGGATACTTTTGATCATATATTGCATGCTTATATGAAGAAATACATGGTGAACACCTATTTAAATATTTTATGTGTCAGTAAAATGGGAAACTTAGTAATGCAAGTTTATATTGAATTGGTATAACTTTTCATTTTGAAAATAATGAAAATTTTAACCAACCACTGCATGTGATCACATGAAGCAACTTGTTTTCAGAATGATTAATATTTCGCGTCTATACTTAAAATTGTGTTTTTACTTTGCATTTGTTAAACTTAGTACTTTTTTTTTATTTTATTTTATTTTTAGCACTCCACAGCAAGTAATAGATATTTCTGAAAAGATGAATGCACAATACACTATTATGACTCATTTCAGCAAACGTTACTTAGCTGTTCCCGTCTTGCAAGAGTATGACAAGAGACATGTGGGTTATGCATTTGATTTTATGAAGGTATTTCATTTATGTTTCTATTTCTGTTTTAGTTTTATGAAATTTTATTTCAATATCAGTACTTTTATTAAATGTCATGAACTAGTTTTACTAGATAGTGTTACTACTGGGTACTAGTTTGGAGAATCATTTGAAATGTAATGAAAGGAGTATTTGAAATGTAATGAAAAGAGTATTAATTCCAGTCTTTTGATCAAATCTGATTTTTAACAGTATGAAAATTTTAATGTATCAAATTCCATAATGAACTATTTGTGCCTAAACACATATCTTGTATGTTTAAAATAAATATATGAATAATATTTTACAGTGTTTCTTACCATAAAATTGCTTGAACAAATACATCCATTTTTTATTTTCATTTTTAATAAGTCTGTATTACAGAGACATTATTTTTTGTATTGTAAAACAGTAGACTCAACACATATCATGCAGAAACTTAATGACAGTGATTGGGCTAACCGCAGTGCATCTTCTGAGGCTATTCTACAAAATGTTCACATTATTCTTTTCTCAAGTGATAAGGCTCACTTTCATTTGTCAGGGTATGTGGACAAACAAAACTTTAGTTACTGGGCTCTAAATCCAAGAAAAATCCATGAATGATTCACCATAGTGAACAAGTTACTTTTTGTTGTGCTATTGCAGGTTTTGGGGTTATATTTTTGTGCTATTGCTGACCCATACTTTTTATAGGAGAACAAAACAGTTACAATAACTTCTGTCCATTGTGTGTATGTGTTACATAACTTCCTGCAGCTGGAACTGTATGAGCATAGGAATTTGGCTGTGTGGTTCCAACAAGATAGTGCCACAGCTCACACAGCCAGAATATCGACAGACTTGCTGAAAGAAATGTGTCTGAAGCATCTGGTCCCACTACGAGGTGACATTTCACAGTCAGAAAATTCCTCAGATCTATCACCTTGCGACTATTTTGTCTGAGGGCATCTGAAGTCTTCAAGAATAGGCCATGTACAACTGAGGAATTGAAAGCTGCTATCCACCAAAAAATTGTAGCAATACTGCAAAAAATGATTGGGAGGGTAATGACAAACTTTTGGGTGAGACTTCAGAAGCGCATAGATAGTGATGGGCAATACCATTTTCAAAAAGAGGTGAAGGTGAACATAAAAAATTTTGCAGGTGAAGGGGGAAGGATTTTGCATATATAAATTCTAACTCTTTAAGTGGCTCCTATGGGGAAGGGGAGATTTCCATTTAGTAAGACATTATAATGCTTAACTGAATTAAATGCAGTAAGTTTTATGCTTTCAAATCAAAATTTTGTAGAGATATGCATAAATAATGTATTCATTAGACAAAGTAAAAAATAAATAATGAGAACTAAACCATAAATTATCTAAGTTTTCTCAAAATAGTGTTACATTTCCATCAGTAATGTGCATAAAAAAGGGATTGAAGTACTTAAAGTAACTCTTCAGCTCTGTTAGTTTTTTTAAAAGAATTTAATTCATTCTCTGATACTTCCACAAATAAAGGTATAAAATTTTCCACATTTAACTTATTAGAACAGCTGCCAGATGGTATAGTGGTTAGGGGAACCGACTGCGATACCAAAGGGCCCAAGTTCAAATCCCGGAAAAGGCATGGTTGTAAATGTCCATCCCTTCGTAGGATCAAAGGCGACCCACCTATTAGGTGCCTTCATAATAAAGTGACCACCATTTCTGGAGTTAGTAATGGCCAAGCCAAAGTGGGCTGAGAGCCTGTCATCTTGGAATCTGTCATCAGAATATGATGTGTATTTTTTCTGTTAGAAGGAATTTGGGTCCCAAGGGGACATTAAAAAAGGATTTGAAATTGTGTTCATAAAAGTATCTAATTCGTTTTGAGAAACTTTGTAATTAGAAATGCATGGCTAGGATCTGTATTTCTTATCAGCATATATACATGTATAGAAAAAAAATGCCTCAAAATTAATGTGAATAGACTAGAATATATATCTACTAAAAAATAACAAATTACTTAACATGGAGAAAGAAAAAGTCAAACAACATGAAGCACAAGCTTGAAAACCAATCCTGGCAGAATGTAACAAACAAAACTAAAACAAAATTTTATTTTGCTTTTGTTTTAATTTACTTTTGAGGAAAATGTGTATTGTAAAATTAACCATTAAGAAAAGACCATCCAAACAGTTGCATTTGCAGTGGAATTCATGATTCGCCTACAAAGCTATAAATAAATTTATTTATTTGGAATTTTTACTTTTTTATCTTATATGATCTTTCTTAATAGGGATTTCAAGGAATTTTCAGGGTAACTGATTATGAATAATAGTAAATCTTTATTAATTAAATAAAATCAAATGAAGCCAAAAAAAAGGGGGAGAAGAAATCATTTTATCTTTAAAAAATTATAAGAAATGTGCAGAATGAGATTACTTTATGACTGTTGTATTGCAGTCTATCAAAAAAAGTGTAATGATTAACACTTGCAATTATACTGTTGACTACTCTTTCTGTGTTTGAATCATGAAGTCATGTTTTCATTTTAAATTAATAAAATCTTTGAATATAGGTTCATCTACATGACCTCCCTCTGCTACCATTGTTTGTACCAGCAATGAAAAGTCTGTTTCAAGAGCAGCTTCATAGTCATCTGGAAAAATCAACTCCTGTTGCCACTTTGGAAAATGCTCTCTTTAAATCCAGAACTTGAATATTCTAAAGAATATTCATGACATTTTGTAAATATTATTTTGTATATATATATTTTTTTAATTAAAAATAAGTAGAAATGAATGTGTTCTGATCATTTCACATCAAAATATAATTGCTACATTCTTTTGTAGCAATTATATTTGCTACAAATTCTTCTTTTGCTGTACTTTTAAAATGTGCTTCACCCTTAAATTGTAAAATTCAATAAAATTTGACTGTGATTTTATGGTTTCTGTTGACAAGGTTGTGGTTTCACTGTTTACATACGTGAATTCTTTTTATGTAGTCACATTATTGTGTTTAATCGGATCACCTAGAACTAATTAATATATAGCTAATCATAATTTTAAAAATTTTGAGACTTGCACTTTATTTAGTATTTATTATTTTTGCATTTTGGATAGTTTTTCGTAAATATACACTTTTTTTTTTTTTTTGTCTTTCCTCTTATGCAAAGCTTGCATTAACTTGATTTATTAAGTATTTAATTAAACAAATAAATGCTTAATAAATAATTATACACAGCATATATACAAACTGTTTTTGAACTGTTTTACAGCATATAAATGCTGATTTAAAGCATGCTTTATTAGACTGTTTATCCAGCCAAAGATCTGGCGTACTATGTATGTAAAATCTGCCGGTTTTTCGTCATATCTGCCAGACAATCATCAGCCTCCTGGTTTCTAATTTTTTTGCCTTTTTTAATAAAATGTATTAAGGAAAAGATTTCTCAGCAATAAATGAAATTCTCTGAATACATTAAACTTAAAAGTGTGGAAATTCTATTTTTCGAACTCTAATGATTTTCGGCATAATTTTTCGTTTTAAATTTTATTTGATCTAAATTGTCTTGGTCTACTGTTGGCATTTGTAGAACATATTATAAAGCTTCAGCCGATGTTTAATAAGTTAATATTTATATTTAATTTTTTTTCATCATATTTAAAAGTACTTTGCGAAATAAAAGCTTTTCTTCTGTACTCAAAATTCATCAGTATAAAAGTGTAAGAAATTGCAAAATGAAATTAGCGAAAAACAAAAAATTTTAAATATGTGCCGTATATTCCAGCATATAACGTGCACTCATAATGTAGAAACCTGAAAGATACATGGGCGATGCTCTTATCTTTTGACGTCATTCGTTCGAAGATTTTTCCCAGTTCTTTGAACAATAGTATACTGAATTGACAAGCGATAAAGGCAACAACATGTGTGTGGGGGAAATGCTTGAGGGAGTAAAAAATTTTGCAAAGAGGCTGCACTGTTTTCAATGCAGCTGAGCACAAGAATGTTATTTGATTGTTTAGAGACATGGCAGACATAATTTGAGGTAAGAATGCATATTCAATGCGAATGAATTCTCGAAGTTAGGAGTTGGATATTTTCTCTTTCTGTAGTCTTTTGAAGTGAACATCGAAGGCAAGGAAGGAACAAAGGAGGCCAAATGCGTCATGCCAGCCCAAAAATACTGCATGAGTGGATAATAAAAGCAAGGAAAGAAATTGAACTTGATATAATTCAAATTTCATTTAAAAAATGGGAGTATAGCTAACAATCTAGATGGAATAGAAGATGATTATTTATTTATGAATCAGAATGAGAGTGGTGATGAAAATGAAACAGAATTATCTGATGTGCCTAAAGATATCACTGAAAATGAATATGGCGAACTTTTCATGTTATCAGATAAGGAAATTTTTTTAAGTTCATAAGGAATGTCAGTTCTTTTAACAAACACCATTTAAGTACATGGTAGAAATATAATTTTTGTATGCTCATCTTCTTAGCTTTAAATCGATCATTTTTATATCCAACGTATAATGCACACCCATAAATTTTGAACTCATATTTTGTATTAAAAGGGTACGTTATATGCCTGAATATATGGTAATTATGTATTTATGTAATTTAAATCAGAATCAGTAGCCCAAAACTTGCATTGTAAAGTTAATTTAAGCAAATTTAACACCGTTGCATATTTTAATAGTGCATATATAAATAGTAAATTCTTCCAGGACCACTGAATATATTAATAAATTCTTCTAGGAATTCCCAGTTTTTCATGTATCAAGGTCAGCAGTTATGATATCTGTATGTGTGTATGCATTATGTCTACTAAAAACCTTATCCAGCCTTTATTTTTCACAAGTCGTAGAAATATACTTCCAATTACAAAAATGTTTTATATGATGCGGATTCATATTTTAGTATTTTTAAATTTTAGAAAACTAATGTTATATAAAATACAAAACCTAGCTTTTTATACATTCTCTGTTCCTTATAGTCAGAAAACTTTGATGTTTATTATAAGAAATAAAACACAAAAAGACAAAATTTTCCAAAACACGAGTATATGGGCTGGAGGAACATATTTGGATTCCGTAACTTTTACAAAATTTATTTCTTATAATCTCATTTGGTCTTATTTGCAAATAGATATTTAATATTTACATCGCTACATAATGGACTGGGCAACAGTCAGTGGCGTAGCGAGATGGGGGAAAGGGAATCTATTATGCCCCTGGGGTGCCAAATGGTCTCCCAAGAAAATTCTGGAAATTTTCTGCAAAAATTTGCATTTTTATTTTGTTAAATTTGGGGAATAAATTTTAAATTATTAATTCTTGTTATATAATTAATTATTGATTGTCTGATAAAATATGTTATAAATAATGTTTACAATAAATAAATCAAATATCTCCGTCTGCAAAACGTACTTTCTTTCTGAACACTTTATTTTTCTAAAACAGTGAAATATTTTTATTTTTTAAACGAAATGCATGTCAGTTCATGTTAGTTATTTTAAAACGATAACTAACAATACACTATAGTGTTTAAAACATTTTAAGTCTTTAGGTATGTAGGTATTGATTTTATCAGCAGAAAATTTTGTATCGAAGAATTTGGAATTTATTCAAATACATGCTAAAAATGCAGCCTAAAATGAAAGTACAATTTTAGAAATATTAAATTTCGATCAGATTTCATTAACAAACTGTAGATTACAATGCTATCATGATGCTGCCGTGATGTCAGATCCCACATCTGGCGTTCAACTAAGACTTATGGAAAAAAATAATGAAGCATTATTTGTAAACTATGATGACACTCACTAAATTTAGTAGGAATTACTGCAGTTAAGGAAGATCCATTTGTTGTAACATGTTTGGAAATAACTGAAAACTTTATCTATTTTACTCACGTTCAGCAGTATGATGGGAATTTTAAAGTACTTTAAAGAAAACTATTAAACATGAATCTGGAAAAAGATGGAGTTCTAGAGCACAGCGGTTAGTGTTACTGTCGATGGGCTGGAAGGACTAGTAGAGCTTTCGAAAATTTGAAAAGGACAATTTTAGAAAGTACAACCACCAGAAATAGAGGTGCAGTTTTATTGCAAAATACGCTGAATTGTAATTTCATGACTAGTCCATTTCTGGTATGAACTCCTGAGCAGAACTCATCGTATGCAGCTCAGATGACAAGGTCCTAAAATGAATTTTAAAAAAGCGTTGCATGATCTTGAATCATTAGCAATTGAACTTGCAGAAATTCGAGACGAGATCTGAGAAAAATGGGGTACTGATATGACAGTCCGTGGAGAATTGGTTGGTGGACGCTGGAGAATTGGTTAGAAATGTTAGCCTTTCCGCAGAAAGTAAAACTTCTCTCGTTATGAAAAGAGTTCCTGATCGTCTGCAGTAGGAATACATGATTAAGTGCTATTAATTCAAAATTTGAATATTTACTGAACGAAGGATAATGTTGATAACGGTCGTGGAAAGAATTGTAAAAAATTGGGTGAATTTTATAATACAGATTTTAATGGGCCAGAATTCAGTGTCGAAATATGTGACTGCAAGATGTTTCTTAGCAGTAGAAAAGAAATTCAACTTAAAATCTCCTTTAATTTTTCTTACCTTTATAATTTCGTATGGAGAAAATGTTTTCTCAAACCTGAGAGTCACACTTCAAATATTCCTTACTATTTCAGTATGAAATGCTAACTTTGAATGTTCGTTCAGCAAATTAAAATTAATTTTGGCATATCTACGATCAATGATAGGGTAAGATCCGCCTAAGCGGCCTAGAAAAAAATTTGAAACTATCGACTTCATCAAAGGCAAGAAAACTGTATACACAATAATTGTATTAATGTATTAATAATAATAATAAATTTATCTACTTATATGCAATGTATATGTTAACTTTTATTAATTTAAAAACTATGTTTTTTAAAGCAATTTTATATGTAAAATATATAATATCTGTTTAACTAATTCTAGATGAGCGTATGTCTGATTTTTCCACAGACACATTTCTGAATCCAATCCTAGTCATTACTAGATTCTTTGTCTCAGATTTTAAGCCTAACGTGAGACTGTTATCCCGAAAAACTGTATATCATTTTGTAGAAGTGTACTTAGATAGTGCCTATTCGTAATACATTATACAGCATTTTAAGGTAGATACTGCATTTTATTATTATTAGTCAAAAGGCAATTTGCCCAAAAGGACTATTAATTTCATTTTGGCATTTTGCGTTCATGCACTAAAAGCGTTGTTTCACTTTTCAAATTGTTGCCACCAAATATTATCGCCCTATATTATATTTAAAGAAATTAAATAATGAAGAATCTGCATAAATGTATGCATGTAAACAACGGTTACCTAGAGCCATCAAATTTTGAATATTGAACGTTTCCACCTGAATATGGGCATCTATCTGGAAGCCCAAATTTGGAATTTGTTTTATTATCGATTTCATATTCTGTAAAACTTTAGCGAATTTTTGATTAACAAACTCAAGGATTTCAAAGCGAGCAATAGCAACGTTGAACAGAAATTTTTTTTTTTTATCTCCATCGCGAGAGACTGTGTATCGGGAATTCTAAAGATATGCTCATTTTAAAATTATTTTGCGATATTACTCTTGAACTGAATTTTAAGTTTTAAGTGCGAAGAACATAATATTTAATAAATAAAGATAGTACACAAAATGATAAAAAAAGTCCCTTTGGACGTAATTTAAAATCTGAAGCCTTTCAGATTTTATTATTATTATTATTATTATTATATTCTTATTACGAGTATATTCTATGTATTATGCTACTATATGTTTTTCGGCGGGGACGTCAAAAAGGTATCGTGCTTCGAGCGCAAATTCCGCCACTGTCAACA
>KK119661.1:221019-265064 GCA_000611955.2 Stegodyphus mimosarum
TTTAATGGAAGCTTTATAAGAATGAATGTATGCAAATGCTGGATTTTACTACAACTATTATTATTGCCTGCATAATTGAGTTTTCTGGCAAGCTGTAAACATGCTTCATGAAAACAAACTGATTCATCAGAATCAGATTTTATTCTCTTCATTGAATATTTTATGGATAGCTTTAACAATTTTTTATTCGCATAATTGTCTGCTAATTTCCAAATCCTTGTCAAATGAGATGCAATTTGTGAAAGTTAAAAATTAATTAAATATATTTAAGTTTTCCACATTTAAATTTTTACAAAAGATAAAAAGTAGAAAAAACAGCAGAACTTTTATATTTTGTTTGAATTATCTGAAGGTGCTAGAGAAAAGGTTTGAATTAGTGAAAATTATGAATTTTAAATCATACTTAAGATTTTTAGGATTTTAACTTTTGTTTAAACTAATAAATATATATATGAAGATAAAAAAGGACCATTTTGAGAAAATATATGTTTAAATATTTAATAAAAGATAATGAGCAATTTAAAAGCTGCTGCAAAAATTTATATAAACCTAGATTATAATATCTAATTATGAATCTATTAAGGCTGATAGAAAAATATTAAATTCTCAAAGATAACATAAAATCTACAAAAACACAAATGAAAGAAAATCATGTGACAGCTGGCATAAATAACAAAGTTAAGCAAACATTTGAAACCCATAACGAAATTGATAATAAGATTAATGTTACTGGGCCTAGTAAAACGGAAAAATGATACAGATATAATTGGAAATATTCTTCAGTGATTCAACAAAGAAGTATAGGGAGTTACTCTTTCAACAAGAAAGTTAGAAACCAGAACACTATTAAAATGCAAAAATCACTGGAACTGCAAACTCGGACTGTTCTAACTTTAAAATGCATTTTAGCTTCTAAAACGTATTGTTACGAATTATGTGTTTAGTTAGATATTTTTAGTAGAATTGTAATTAAAATTGCTGTATTTTCTCTGCGACGCAGCGCGAGACAAATTTTGAGAGAAAGCTATGTTGGAAAAGAAGAAATACGGGAGCACGTGCATTTAACAGCTCTTTAATTTGTATTGAAATTGAATAAATGTAATAGATCACTATGTTATTTTATCCTTTCATTGCTCTCGAGAATCAGAAAATGCTAGAACTATCTCTCACGGCGGGTGAAAACTATTTAAAGAGCTCTACGAATGACGGATCTCGGCTCAGTTGCTGAATTATTGTTGCTGTCAGTTGTAGTTGCGTGTGAACTGAGATAAATCGGATTAGCTTTCTGTTTAAATGCGCTGCGCATTGCGTTCCATTTAACGTTTTTAGTAGTTTGAAGTATAACTATTGATTATTACTCCGTGATGCTGTGAAAACTTGCACTAATATCTCTGAAGAAAATTCCAAAATTCTGATATATTTCTTTTGATAAGAATAGTATTTTTAACCTATTGTCGGACTTGTGCATTCAATCTGTTACGAATCCGTACGCACGCAACACTTTTTAGTGTCAGAAGTGGAAGTTAATGCCAAGGACAAGAGCGATGGAAGAACAATTTAGGCAGTTGATGGTAGCACTGCGTTCAAAGAAGGGGTGAAAGCCGGTCAAGAATCCGTTAAAAAGGAGATGAAAGTCGTTCAAAGAAAGATGGAAGCTGGTCAAGAAAAGATGAAAGCTGGCCAAGATTCCGTTAAAGAAGTGATGAAAGCCGTTCAAGAAACGATGGAAACTGGTGAAGATTCCATTAAAAAAGAAGTAAAAGCCTTTCAATAAAAGATTGAAGCAGGTGAAGAGGAAATAAAAAAATATATTACTTGCATGATAGAAAACAAATTTTAGACTATGGAAAGCAAAATAGACACTGTTGAAAATAAAACTGAACACACTGAAGAAAGAGTTTCTTCTGTGAAAGAACAAAGCAAAGGAAAAGTTTCAGCCGTCCGACAACAAACCGAACAACAAATGCAAGAAAGAGTTTCTGCCGTCCAAGGACAAATCGAACAACAAATTGAATACAAGGTTTCTGCTGTCGTCACCAAACAAGTTGACACATTAAAGAGATGCATAGCGACAGCAGGAAGCAATTCTGATGGCTTCAAATTTTTACCCATGCCTGCTTGTCTCCATATGATGGGAAGACCTTTTGGCAAGTACAGAAGACACAATTTTCTATAGTGGCCGCCGACGCGAATGGATGGGATTCATAAGCTAAGGTTTGTCATCTCGCCGATTCTCTGAGAGCAGACGCTGCGGATATCCCTCAGATTCTCCCCGAAAACTTAGATTTCGAAGCTCTATCCGGCGTGTTGGAAATGCTTTCTGGGGAGAAATGCTTAAAAGACTGCAGCAGGCTACCGTTAAAATCTTGTCAACAGAAATCCACGGAAATACTCCAGAAGTTCTCCACGGGTGCTGAAAGGCTGTATCATCTCGCCTTTTCGGAGTGGCCGATAGAAACATATGAAATCCTGTTCCCGACGGCATCCCTCATTCTGAAATACAGAAAGCTCTAAGAATGACGGATGTCAAGGACTTAAAAAGCGCTCTAGTCTACGCCATGAAATTCGACACAGCCCAGCAAGCAACTTCCAATCAGAGCTGGGCAAATCCAACAGCTAGTGGATCAAACGGCTGCTAAAAAAGATATAACCAGACAAGTAAATGCTTTGATACGGAGTAGGAGTGAGAAGAAACTGACTCCGAAGTGTTGGAAATGTGGTACTGAATTCCACATGTGAACGAGCTGCAGAACACCACAAGTGTCGGAAAACAAGACAGACGGTTCAAACAGACAACTCAGTGTCTTGGGACGATATAAGAGTGACAAGAAACAACCCCTAAAATGCTGGAACTGCAGTGGTGAAGGCCACGTGCAGAGGAACTGTAGAACACACCAGGGCACGGAAAACATGAGCAATTCCCAGCAACGACAAAGGAAATAAATTAGTGACCATCTTGCGGAGCGGAGTTTAAACCATAATGAAAACTCCATGTTAAAGCGTTCAAGATTTCTGCAGTGAGTGGCAACAGGAATGGACTATTCATCAATGGGCATATCGACGGAGTTCGTTGCAATATGACTATCGACACAGGAGCCAATGTTACCATCATTCCGACAGATTTAGCTCAACAGTTTAAAGATAAACTCATTTGGACTTCATCTAACGTTCCCCTTCAGACTGTGTCTGGTGTAAAACCGCAAATGATGGGAAGTTAAACATCAGCATCACATTTGTAAGTCCCGCGTACCATCACACGGCATATGTGGGGGATATTACATACATTTACATACTCGGATTGGACCTTCTAATGAAATAAAGTTTTTCCTTAGACATAAAAAAAACTACTTTTAGCATCTGAGGACATAACTATCCATCATGAGAAGAGATCCTCGCACGGAAATTCCGACGCCCTAACTAGAAGACCTTTCCCAGAAAGCCGCCGATATTGTTCCAGGGTCGAAGCGATATGCCAGCTGCTTAATCCGGTCGCACGATGAATTAAAACATCAACATCGGCCGATGAAGATACATGAAATGACATAGAAGTCAGGAAAGACCAGCTGGGAGACGGCGACATTGAACACATAATTGAATTAATAGTCTTCAAACAGAAAAACCTAACTGGCAGATCATTTTGAACTATATTCCTACGACAAAATCACATTGGGCTATCTGGGAGTCACTCCATATTTGAAACAACGGCTTCTTGTACCGGAAATTCGAATCGGATGATTGAAAGGCTTTCGGATGACAGCTGATACTCCCAAGATCCAGGATTATGGATGTCCTTAAAGAATTGCACAGCAACTATACAGCAGGCTACTTTAGAATAATGAAGACTTTGCCGAGAGTTCGAGAATGCTTTTACTGGAGTAATGCAAAGGATGACGTGAAAAAGTGATGCTAATTTTACGACGCCTGTGCGGGTCGGAAAGGACCGAAGAAACGCAGCTAAGGCAAGCTGCAACGTTACAATGTAGGAACACCTTTTGACATAAAGGGAGCACCGCTTAAGGCAAACTGTTTTGTACTCCTACTGCACATGGAGAAAGCCCATGCAGTAGCTACTGGGAACCAAACAAGGGACAAGTTGCCAGTGACTAACTATTCACTATTAGGGAGCTTATGCATATTAATACATATTAATATTAATATATATTAATATTTATTTATGTACCGTTGGAGGACCATATGAATGATACTTTTTATATTTAAATACACAATTATTAATATTGTTACAGATTTTGTATTTATTTAGCTATTTTTAGCAGAATTGTAAATAAAATTGTTTCATCTCTCCGTGCAATGCAGCGCGTGACGACTTTTAAGAGAAAGCTACGCCGAAAATGCAAAAATACAAGAGCACGCGTATTTAATAAATATATATCTGGTAATTGTTTTTGCTATCCAGAAAAACCGAGAAAATACCCGAGTGGTCTTGTGCATGAATAAAAAGCTTATGAAAGCTGGAGGAAAACATCTCAATTCAGTTGTTTTAAACGAACTTTGTTGTTTACTTAGTGCTATTATTGATTGTAGCAAATTCGCGGTGAGATCGAACTAGCTTTTTGTAGTTTGAATTGAGTTCTGTTTAACGTTTTAGTAGTTCAAAATATAACTACTGTGGGATATTGTGACATTGTACGAATATCTTTGAGGAAACACTTCAGCATTTAGTTTTATTTCTTGTAAAAAGAATAAATTTTATTAACTTTTTTATCGACCTGTGCATTCAATCCATTACGAACCCGTACGCACTCAACACTTTTGGCGTCAGAAGTGAGACATGAATGCCAATTACAAGAGCGATGGAAGAACAATGAAGGCAATTTATGGCAGCCTTTGATGCATTTAAAGAAAAAATGAAAGCGGACCAAGATAAGATGAAAGCGGGACAACAATCCGTTAAAGAAGAGATGAAAGCTGGCCAAGATTCCGTTAAAGAGGAGATGAAAGCAGTTCAAGAAAAGATGGAAGAATCCAATAAAGACGAGATGAAATCTGTCAAAGAATAAATTAAAGTGGGTAAAGAGGGAGGAAAAGAGAAATCCCCTGCTTAATAGAAAATAAATTTGAAACTATGGAAGGCAGAATAGACGCGTTTGAAAATGAAGTTGGACAAATTGAAGAAAAAGTTTCTGCTGTCAAAGAAGAAATCGAAGGAAGAGTTTGTGCCGTTCAACAGCTAATCGAACAAAAAATTAATGACAGTGTTTCTTCGGTCGCCAAGGAAGTTGATGCCTTAAAGAAATTCGTAGCAAAGTCAGGAAGCAATTCTGATGGTTTTAAATTTTTAAACATGTCTGCTCCTACATCTCTGAAGCTATCCAAATATGATGGGAAAAACCTTTTGGCAAGTGCAAGACACAGTTTGCAATAGTAGCGGAAGCGAACGGATGGGATTCCCAAGCTAAGGCCTTTCATCTCGCCGCTTCTGAGAGCAGACGCAACGGATATCCTTCAGACTCTTCCCGAAAAACAGGGGCTAGATTTCAAAGCATTATCCGGCGCATTGGATCTGCGCTTTGGGGAGAAATATTTGAAAAACTGCAGCAAGTTTCAATAAAAATCTCATCAACAGAAGCCCACAGAAACACTCCAAAAGCTAGGATGTTGAAAGGCTGTCTCATCTCGCCTTTTTGGAACGCCCGACAGAAACAAGAGAAATCCTGTCCTTGCAGTACTTCATCGACGGCTCCCGGAATCCTGAGATACAGAAAGCACTGCGAATGGCTGATATGAAGGACTTGAAAAGCGCTTTAGTGTATGCCATGAAATTCATGGCAGCCCAGCAAGCCAGTCGTAGAGACCGCCACCCAATCAGCTGGGCAAGTCCAAGAGCCAGTGGATCAGGCTGCTCGCTTATATGATTTACCAAGACAACTGAATGCCCTGAGACGGGAAATTGGTGGCAAGAAACCTACCGTCGAGTGCTGGAACTGCGGTGCTGTAGGGCACATTGGAAGGAACTGCAGAAGACCCCTGGGCACGAAAAATAAGACAGACGATTTAACGAGACAACTGAATGCCTTGAGATGAAATAGTGGTGACAAGAAATCGACCCGAAAGTTTTGGAACTGTGGTGCTCAAGGCCCCATACGAAGGAACTGCAGAACACACCACAGCACGGAAAATAATACAGACGATTTAAATAGACAATTAAAAGCCACGAGACGGAAAAGGAGCGACAAGAAACCAAAGTGTTGGAAATGAGGAACTGAAGGTCACGTGCGAATAAACTGCACAACATCCCAGGGCTTGGAAAATAACTCCATTTCCCAGCAAGGACGCAGGAAACAAATTAATGGTCGTATAGCGGAGCAGAGTTTTAGCGACAGTGAACAACATTTTAAAGATAGACTAATTTGGACGATATCCTGTGTTACCCTCCAGACAGCGTCTGGTGATAAAATCGACATACATGGGAAGTTAAACGTGAACTTTACGCTTGGAAGGGCCGCCTATTACAGATCCTTGCATACTCGGATTGGACTTTTTAAGGAAATGCGATTTTTGTTTAGACTTCAAAAACAACAAACTGCTTTCAGCGTCTTAGGACATGAGTACCCATTAACAAAAGGGATCCTTACCTGGGGACCCGACGCCTTGTCTGAAAGACCCTGCTCAGAAGGCTGACGAAATCATACTAGAGTCGAAGAAAACGCGAGACTACAGGCTATTCTCCATCAGGGATGCTCATCGGTCATGATCTTTGTTTGCCTTGTGATCTTTTGTTTGGTTGCTCTCCCGATGCGCCTTCATTGTCTGAGGAATACATCCAAGATCTCCAGGCCCTGTTTGAAGTGATGCACAATTTTCCTCAAGAGCGAGTCAACTTGGCGACGTAGAAGGTGAAGACCCGATACGACTACTGGACATTAATTCAACGAAGTAGACAAGGTGTGGTTGTGAAGTCCGAATCGACGGAAAGGACTTTGTCCAAAACCACAGTCACCTTGGGACGGTACGTACACAGTCCTAAACAGGCTGAACGACGTCGTGATTTGGATCCGTAAGTCATCGAACTCTAAACCTAAAGTCGTTCATTACGACAGATTAGCTCCTTACTATGGCCATAGTACGTAGTGTATACAATTGTAAATAGTATAAGACCATGGTCCTTTTTGTTCCTAAATTCTGTATTTAATTTGACTTGTATTTGGTATTTGATTTGTATTTGGTAATTGATAGTATTCGATTGATGTTGTTTTTTTTTATAATGTAATGTTTGTTATTGCATTGATGTCTTAGTTGTAAGTTTGGCTTCCTGTCTAGGGATAGTACTGCCCGGAACGGGCAGTCCTTGGGAAGGGGGCAGTCTTATGGATTTTGTATTTATTTAGCTATTTTTAGTAGAACTGTAATTGAATTGTTTCATTTTCTCGTGCAATGCTGCGCGCGACAAGTTTTAAGAGAAAGCTACGCCGAAAAGTAAAAATACAGGAGCATGCGCATTTAAGATTTTAATAAATAGGTATCTCGTAATTGTACTGATTTGCTATTCAGAAAAATCGAGAAAATAGATTTTACCAGAATGTTCTCGTGAATGATTAAAAAGCTGGAGGAAAACATATCAATTCAGCTCTTTTGAGCGAACTGTTGTTGTTTACTTAGTGCTAATGCTCCTATAAGTATATCCTATAGAAGCCTTACTTAGTGCTGTTATTGATTGTAGCGAATTCCCGGTGAGATCGAATTAGCTTTCTCTGTTTTGAATTGAGTTCTGTTTAACGTTTTAGTAGTTCAAAATATAACTACTGTGAGATATTGTAATATTGTACGAATAGCTGTGAGGAAATATTTGAACATTTTATTTTATTTCTTGTGAAAAGAATAAATTTTATTAACTGTTTTTTTATCCATTTCGAACCCGTACGCAAGCAACAATACAATTTAAAAATTTTGGGAAAATATTAAATGCCTTTCGATATTAATTCTAAAGAAAGAAAGTAAAATTATGTAGCTTCTGGACAAGTAATACTCAAAAGTATTTGCAATGTAATATGCTTAGAAAATGACCATATGATAACTTTTGAATCATATACAATACGTTCTGCATTTTCAGATACACTATGTTTATACAGATATGAGGGCGATTCAGAAAGTTTTTGCCGTTGTTTTTTTAGACAAATACTGGCTGTAAAAGACTATATTTATTCTTTTCAGCAGAACTTGGCTACAATCAAAGCTGTATGGCTACAATTTTCTAGTGTTGTTGGAACTGGAATTTCGAAAGAAACAGCATAGAAACACTTCAATGAAACATTCGTCTGCGCGACGCTTGAAGTTTGTTTCATTATTCGAGTTTTCCGGAAATTAGCGTGCTGTATAGGTCTTGGGAAGAGGAGGGAACACTGTAAATTTTGTCTGCTTTCATGAGTAATTTTGTTTATTAAGCTTATTTATATGTAATTTTGAGATACTGTTTTTTTCTGATGAATGTTTCGCTTATGTTACTGATGTGTTACTATTTGAATAAATAATGAGCAGTGTAGTAGTCGTTTCCGGCTTTTATAAATGATTTTGACGTCTATAAAAGAAACAAAACTCTTTGTTTTAGTTTTGTGAATATCTGTTTAATTATATGCACTAGATATTTGATTAGTCTTACTTTATGGATATTATTTTAATATAATTATTTTTAATATGGATATTATTTTAATTGTGTAACTTTCAAATGTATGAAAAAGGGTTTTATTTTAATTTTTTTTTTATTTTTATTAAATTTAAAATATTGCATTACAATCGGATACTAAATAGATGTAATTAGATTTCAAGAAAATTCTTAAAGAAATTGTTGTTTGGAGCAAGTTTATATAGCTTTATATGTGTCGTAAAACTCGCAAAGTGTGTTAGTTATTTTACTACAGCAGGGGGAAAAAATTAAAGTTGTTATTACATATAATACAAAAGCAAAGCACGTAAAATTGCGAATAAAGAAACGAGAGTTATCATAATTTTTAAAAATTTGTGTTTATGTAAGAACTTGAAAGTATCCATGTTTCCATTAATTTGAATGGTTAATTGTAAACATAATTTTTAACAAAACAAAATGGTCATGAAAAGTCACTTCCATTTCAGCAAGAATGTTAAGTGTCTATAAAATTTTTGCCAGTCATTATCGTTGATTTAAAATAATATTTAAATAACTCATAAGTGAATAAATAGGAAATTGATTTAGTGTAACTGTGATTTTTTTTAATATGGTACTTGTATTTTCATCATAGAAATGTGTTTAATTAGTGGGAATTAATGTCAAAAATAATTATGGAACCTTAAATCTAACTTGAAATTTTTCTGTTTTGTTTTTCTGCCATGTCTCCTTTCCATATTTCAGATTATTCTGTAAATTACAGGAAGAAAGGAAAATAAAAACAAAATAGATTACAGCGGTAAAAAAATCCATGAGCAATTCAGTGCTGTGGGCTTAATGTTGCATTTGGTGCACTGTTATGCTATCATGTTTGTCCACTGCTATTATGATAACACACTTTATATATATGTATATTAACAATAATTAAATGTAAGAAAGGTCTATTAAGATTCCTGCACCTAGGTTGCAATGATTTAATTAAACGTAATTATAATTAAAGGGAAATACTCCTTTTAGAATTCTTTATTTTCAAATTAAATTAAGAAGCTAAAAAGGTAAAAAAAACATACTATTGTATGTAATAAATTACTGTATACTTAAAATAGAAACTTCTGGGTTAACTTAATAAATCTTCCTCATACCTTCCAACTATTCTGATTTTTAGCATTTATTTTATGGAAAGTATAGTAGTAAATTTTATTTGTATATTGAGTACTGGAAAATATATCGTAGATAATATGTGCACTCATAATAAAATTTAAATATGGTATTGAATTTCTAATGCAATGCTAATAGATTTGAAGGAGTGTATTGATTTGCTAAATTTGTTTAGTAAAGTCTGTAATAAACAAACTTTGACAAGGAGTATGGAGTAATATTGGATGATATTAATTTCTGTAATGTATATTAAGGGATGGTTGACAAATTAGTGTAACATTTTCACTTCAACCATATTTTTTCGTATATTTTTCTCCCATTTTTTAAAACTAATTTTATAGTCTAGAAATCTGGAGGGGAAACTTATGTGAATAATTTAATTTCCGAAGGATGCAGCTACACTAAGAACATGACATATCAAAAGTAGTCATAAAAAAGAGGGAAGGAAAGGGTTCAGATTTTAATGAGGTTCTTCCAAAGGGTTCTTTTAAAGTTCAGTATGATTTATCAGTAAATTATTAATAGAAATGGCCCAGGTGGAATAGCAAAACATTTTATATAGGATATATAAAAAATTTGTAGTGTAAATTCTATAAAACTATTTAATGGATTTATTACATATATCATGAATGAATCATCAAATGTATTTTTATTTAAACCAATCAGATTAAAAAGTAATAAAATAATATTTTTTAGAACTACATCTATTACTTTTTATAGTTTGTTAATTAATAACAGAAAGATTAAACATGAAAGAATAATATTTTATGTTTTTCCGAATGGCAAGACTGAAATAAAAAGTGAAACAATGCTAACTCATGTTACGAGATCAGTAGCCCTTTTGGGGTAATAAACTACTGGTAACTGTCACAATATTATTTCTTTAAAAGAATCCTGCATTCCAATAAAAATACATAATAATATTAACATTGGAATAATTCTAATAAAATAGCTTCATTTCTACTTTCCTATAACTTGAATCTTGCCTGTTCTTATTGTTGGTTACTTCTTAGACCTTAGATTATCCATAAATAATAAGACAAGGTGAATTGCAGCTCACTCGGTGAAATCATAGATTTGAATGTTAATTCATGTTTGTTTTTCTGTGTTTTATCAGTTCTTGTGTTAAGCTGGCATAAAGTTCAACAGCTGAAGAAGGTTCGGCATGACCTTTGTAGATAATTTTCAAGGGTTTGCCTTTGTTAGTAAGACAAAAACAATCATGATGGAAATGAATCCATTTTAAAATTTAAAAGATCTCATTCTCTGAACCAGAATCTGGCATTGAAATGCTGGGGGGGGGGAATGCATGAGTATTTCCATTTTATAATTTGTTTTTTTAGTGTATTATGAACATAGATATTATTCAAATGATGTGTTTAATTTTTTTAATATTTTAAAAATTTTAAGACTGTCAAATAAACATGTAGTTTTCATCTGATTTTTAAGACTTAACTACTTGCATTGATTATAATATGCATGGCTTCTAACAGAGATATTGACTTGCTTATCTCCTTCAAAGTGCTTGCATTTTCATGCAGTTCAACTATGCTCATCATTTACTGAACATCTTTTCTGGAATAACATTTGAAAACTTTTGTAATACCCTAAAGTTAACCCTGTGAGTGCCATGGCTTTTAAAGCTGCTCATGAAGGTCAGTGTTGGAACTGCATTTATTAGCTAAATTTGCATAATTATTTATTTTAGTCTTTGCTTTCATAAACTTCCATTCATTAAGATGACATGTACATCATTAAAAAAAATAAGAAAAAATATTTTAAATTATAAGCTAATATATACTGAGTAACAAAAAAAATCTCATGACTGGATAAAGGCGATTTTGCCACTCCCGGGTTAGAGGTTAAATGCTAAAAGTTGTGTTTGCAGAAAGAGAGACTAATGTTTTTTAGAAAGAGATCAGATTAGTAAAGCTGTTTTTTCATATTTCAGTTCACTGTCCTATTTGAAAAGAAATTAGTAAAAGTACAGTGTCCATTAATAAAAGTACAGCTACAGAAGTTCCTGGAGAACCTCTATAGCTTGTTATTTGGGAATGGAATAACTTATACCTTTGTGTTGGTCACAGTTTCACAAGCAAGGTTCAAAGCTTTTCTGACAAATGATATAAGTTACGCAACCTTGATATGTGACAAATGAACTCTGGTTGATGGTCTTCCAACTCTAGGCAAATTTACTTAATTACTTAATGTATCAATTTAAACGCTGGCTGTTATTATTTGTTCATTGAAGAAAAATGGTCATAAAATCTTGTCATGCAGTATTTCACAGCCAAAAAACTTGAGTTCTTGCTGCTAGCTAGTTGGAAGTAAATTCTTGGTTCCTTTCAAATATCTATTTTTGTCAATAAACAGTGCTGTCTTCTTAAATGCTAGGTCCATATTATACATTAATAACACAGTATCTTATCTTCAGTTTCTTAAACCAGGTGCTGTTTTACTTTTAAATATTAATGTGTGTTCTGATAATGTTTTAAAAGTAGTCCAATTTCATCTGTATTATAAATTTCATGTAGCTTGTATTTACTTAACAGCCTAAGTAAAATGTCTTTTATCCAGCTATCAGCTACATGATGATTTGGTTCTTCCTTCTGATCATGCAATTTCTGATGAAAATGTTGGATTTCTCTTTCTCTGTCTTATAAGCCATATGTCTCTTGATATAAAATTCTCTCCCAACAGTTAGCAAATTAATGAAAAAATCTCCAGAAATAAACATTTTTTAACATATTTTGAAACCATTGTAGAAAAGCAATTTAAACGTCTTTTGATTTTCTGTCTTTTTAGCGCTTCCTTGAAACATTTTCATTTTTTATTAATTCTTCATCACTTATACTTTTTCATTTAAGTAAATTGCACAGTGCTGTTTGGGAAATTCTTCTCAGTAGTTGGGTTGGAAGGCTGCACTTACCAAGAACATCAAGATCTTTTAAAGATTTATCCTTTTCTTTTAGGCTTAAATCTTTTTGCTCAGGCATTTTCGACACATTATAAATTAAGCACACAACAAATTGAAAGAATGCTTTTCGAGTGATTTACACAATTTCAAAACTCATGTTTCTAGCAAGCAGAGACTGCATTTTTATCTACCAATCCATCTGCCGCTTTATGATTACAGGCGTAACGAATGCTTTCCTTACATTTTCTTCAGTCTACAGTTATCACTTCTCTTCCATTTGAAGACTCTTAATGTATGGTAGTGTTTATAGATGCATTTTATGAGTTTTTTTACAACTTTGTGTGAATATAATGTGTTAAGGTAAGACTTTGATTGTTGAAACCTTAAAAGATAGAATACAGAAGTTGCACATACACCTGCTATCAGCTGGTATATGAGAAGGAACTCACTTACAGTGCTTTTGCTCTACAGGATTGTTTTTGCTAACCTTTAAGATGACGAAAATCTATTCGTCTGAATTCCATTGCAGACAGAGGACTCTGAAAATAATGTTTCACAGGTACAGAGAAAGAAAAATTTCAATCGAATCCATTATTAAGGAACTACATACCTGAACTATAAAATCATGGGCCACAATATGTTAAATGGATGAACTATGAAAAGCTTTGATAAGCGGAATATTCTGGCACTAAAGAATCAGTCTTTTGCTAATTTGAGTTTAATAAACTGCATTTCTTCTATTGATTATTATATATTTATATTAGTTTCTGAAAATTTAAACATAATATATAGCTGAGTTTAATAAACATCCAAGTTTAATAAGTGGCAGATACTGTAATAAGATAACTCATTATTAGATTTTGATCAAATAATTAGTGTTTGCTGTGTGCAGTATATGACAATAGAAACATCTTTTTATTAATTACAGTAATGATGATGTAAATATTTGAAAATTGTTAATTAGGTACACTTAAATCACACAAGATGTATTATGAATTATATCAAATAAAAATATAAATTACTGAGAAGCATATATATATTGCTTTTAAATTGCTTAGATAATTAAACATTGTCTTATTATGATTTCAAAGATAAGCTATTGAGTATCAAATGGCATTACCTTCAAGAACTATGATATGCAGCATAGATGATAAATGAATTATCTTATGCTTTAGGCAGTAACAACACATGCCAGAGAGCTTAAGTTCTAAAATTAGAAGTGCTGGAATTCCATGAGCCTGCTGAGCAATCAGAATTGATGAACAAAAATAAGTAAAATTATAAATAACATATAATCAAAATTAAGTGAAATACAAAGAACATATTGATAACTTGAGTCAAATATCGTATGGATGTAAAATTTCTCTTATATAAAGGGATCACAATTCAATGCAAGAGTTTTCTGCCTTAACTATATAAATTTTTCTCTTCGTAGGCACGGTAAGACATAAATTCAGTATTTAGTTCAAATATAAGTTTTACTAATTGCTAAAAAAACTGTAGTAATATAGAATTTTCTGTTAATGTTTAAATTTAATTAAACTAGAAATTACTGGAGCTTATCTTTCCAATGTTGTGGTGTACTCTAGCTAGAATTACTAATTCTCTTGAAAAACTAGGCATATACTGTAGCTGTTTCTAACATTAAGACAGTGTTTATTTTTTAGGAATTTTGTTTTTGTGTATTTAATCTGTTTGTTTATTTTAGGTAAACCAAATAAAACTGTAAACAATGGTTTCATAATGAGTATTTCAAGACGTTACCTTTATCAAACACTCAAGAAGTATATTCCCATATTGACTTGGTTGCCTGGATATAGTTTGCAAGATCTTAAAGGAGACTTCATTGCAGGTTTTACTGTTGGTCTAACAGTAGTTCCCCAGGGCTTAGCTCTTGCTCACTTAGCTAATCTGCCTCCACAGGTAATTTATTCCTCCTGCTTTAAGTTTTCTGTTAGCTTAAGCATGCAGGTATAATCAGAAATATTTTGCAATTAGAATGGAACAAACTTATATTTTAATATTATGTAAAATTTAGCCTGATTTAGCCATTAGTTCAAATAAATGCTCTGTTGATTTTAAAGACTGTCTAATGTAGGTTTTGTTTTCTTCAAGGAGCAATAAATTTTGTATGTGCATAGAAAATGTATATTATGCCAGTTGTATCTCCTAAAATCTGCTTGATGTACTGCAACAATTAATGAACAATTTTAATTGGGGTAAAATAACCAACAATTCATAAAGATTTTTAGGCACTCTTGGAAATTTATGATTGAAGCATTAATTAAAAATACTGTAATAATTTAGTTAGCAGATTTTGATATGTGAGAACGACTTCAGGGAAATTTAATAGAAGAATTGTTTTATATCATTTTGGGAGAAGGAACAAATTTAAGAATGATAGAGGGACCAACAATTGCTAGCAATAGAAACTTTTGAAATTTTTTTTCCTAGCATTCAGTTTTATGGAAATTAAAGTGAAGTCCAAATCCTTACATCGGTGACCCTAATACGAAGTTCATGTCCTGTAGGAAAAGGATGCTGTAATGAGTGGTTATTGTACTGAAGGTATTTTTAACATATTGTCTGTCACATTTTGTTACCAATGCTCCTTATGTATAAGATCGAAAAAATTATTATAGTTTAGAACATGAGTTCTAGACTATAATAATTCATTCAACCAGGGGAAAATTTCCTTTAAGGAGGAATTAGAAGTTTCAAGGAGAGAATGTGGTCAGCCTTTTATTTGGCTATTAAATATTTAGTTTTAGTGTATGAATATATATATATATATATAAAAAGATTTTATTCTTGTTTTGGTATTTATCAACATTTTCTATAGTTTTTGTTATTTAATTTATAAGACCTATAAGAAATCTAAATAAATGCACATATGTATTTTTCAGTTTTAGAAAGGAGGAGGGATGCTCTTCTGTGATAAATGAGGTATATAGGGCAAAACTGGTTGAGAACCACTAATCTAGATCATTCATTTCCTTAACCATTTAATAATTCTATAATCAAAGTACCATAATGACTGATATTAAAGGTGGGGTTACAATATCTTACCTTTCCCTCCTCATTAACCAGAAAGGGATGTCAGACTTTCAAATGGCAGCATCACTGGTTTTCAGAAAGAAGGCTTCTTGTGTCTCTCCTAGCCTCACCTAGGTCAAGTGGTTAAGACTGCTGACTACTGGGAGCTTGACCTAGGTTTGATTCCAGGACTGGCTGCGTGGTTGTTTTTTGCAATTTTCCCCAAATGCAACATAAATATGAGCCAGTTTCTTTTAGAAAGCTCTCCATGGAAGTATCCTTCCTTTTAGGCAGATCCTTGTGTGTTTTGCCAGTAGCTATAACCTCATGACCCCTATGAGAATTCTGAGAAAATGATGCACATTTGCTAACGGATAGAATAAAGAAGCAATATTTACTGTGTGAAACTCCTACAGTAACAACCAATTTTTTACTATTGAGGTTGAGAAAATTTCCACTTCAGAGAATTTTGAATTTCTGCATAGAAAAATTGCTGAGCAGAATTATTGACAAATAAAGCAATCTTTTCATCAGTTTTTGTTGGTTAATATTTTTGGTGAAGGGAGAATAGCATTTATTTAGGCTCTGCAAGTGAATATCCCTGAACCTCTTTGGCTACACCCATGAGGCTAGATTAATTCGTAATTATAGTAGGATTGGTTTGATTGTTTTTAATAGGAAAAATCTGAATATTGCAAGTCAACTTCTTGAAACTTATGCTGCTTGAAGAAGATTCCATACCTTTGATGTCTAATGAGTTTTTCTGTAAATTAAACAGTGTTACCTAGAATACGATTTTAACTTAATTTTACATTATAGTTTTATTTTTGTTTTTAAAGTTGTAGGTAGTGTACACAAGAAATCAAATTATAATTTTTTAAAAATAAAGTCTGTTAGCAGTAGTATCTTAATTGAATTACTAAGGAAGAGATGTTTGTAAAAAATAAAAATTAAGGGTATGAAAAATATATGAGAGAAAACAAGTTTTTTTAATGGAGTGACATTTGACATGAGTAAATTGAGTAAAAAAGCAATTTTTGGCAGAAATGTAGTTTTTTATTTTATTTTATTTAAATTTCTGAAAGTGAGAGATAAGAATTCTATTAGTGAATAATGGAAAGAATCAAGAATTTGCAAAAAAATATTTGTAGGCTTTATTATTATTATTAAAATTATTGGATATCAGTACTCTTCTCCTCCCTGCCACCAGTTATGTGGCAAAGACTTCAGCTAACTATTTGGCTGAAGGATATGAAACAATAAGGTGAAATAAAAGTTTGGTTTTGGGAATTTTTAAAGGTATAAAATACAACATAATTAGTAATAGTACTTTTATGAGTTAGAAGAATATGATATGGTTTAATCCTTTGAGTACTAAATAATTTTTTGTTTGTTTTCTTTTCTTTAGTGATCTTGATATCATCTTAATATATGGAAGATTATGAAAACAAAGAGTGAAATAAGTAATTATATAAATGTAACTAATAAATGTTGCTTCCCCAAGCTGTTCATGAGCAGATCTAAAATTCCATATCACTCAGAAGTTAATAATGGGTTTAAATTAGAGAAAAATTATTCTCTGTCGAAAAAATCAGAAAAAAAAAAAAAAAAAAAATCAGAAAGCTTAAATTAAGTTAAAACAATCTTGGTTACCAGAATAAGGAATACCAGAATAGGGTTTCATCGCCAAAACGTGAAAAAAATTTTTTGCCAGTTGATGGAACACCCAATTCTACACTAAGGCCAAATGTTGTCGCAATAAATGAATATTGGGTGTGACAGAAAGAGATCCATTTCTTATCATGAAAGAGGAGAAAATATTCTTGAAACATTGTTCAAATCTAAAGAGTTTTCCTATGGGATTTATGATTGCTGTTGATTTTTCATATAACAGCAAATTAAAAATAAAGAGTTTGGAGAAAAAAAAAAAAAAAAAAAATCTGAAAGCTTTCAGATTCATGTTCAGAATTTATTATCTGAAGGCTTTCAGTTTTTATATTAATGGGGTCATTTTTTTAACATTTTGTGTTACCTTTACTTATTAAAATATCATGTTCTTTGCACTTAAACCATAAAATTCAGTTCAACAGCAATATCACAAAATATTTAAAAGAGCATATCTTTAGAGTTACCGATACAGTCTCACGTGCCGGCGTACAGTGCTGCCATTGTTTGCTATGAAATCATTGAGTTTGTTAATCAAAAATTCTTTAATGTTTGACAAAATATGAAATAAATAATAAAACAAATTCGAAATTCTAAATTTGGGCTTCCAGATGCCCATATTGGATGGAGGACTATGTTATTCAAAGTTTGAAGTCTCTAGATACTGTTGTTTTTTCACAGTGCTAGAAGCATATATATATTCGTGCATGTTCTTCATCGTTTAATTTCTTGAAATATGATGCAGGGTTCAATATTTGGTGGCAGCAATTTGAAAAGTGAACCGACACAAAATGCCAAAATGAAATTTATAGCCCTTCTGGGCAAATTGCCCTTTTTGGATAAAAAGAAATTTGTGGTGCCTGTTAGTTATCTGGTATCAGCTGGTACATTGCCAAAAATACCATGTGGTTCTTGTGAGCATTTGACAGTCCAGAATGACATTTCATAGAAGGCTGAGTCCGTAATGAAGGAATCTTCACCTGTGAATTAAATCCAGTTCAAGCTTCCGATAGTCTTTTGTAAAGAGGATATTTTTATTTATTTTGTTACTGACGTTCTTTCTCGAATGGAGAATAGAATTTTATTATCATTTTAAATTTATACATCAACTTCTGTGCTGAGACTAGCCTTCATATACATGCATGGAGGGATCAGCAAAGTGGAGAAATAAGTGGCATCATAACTCATCTTGACTTGTTACTTATCAGAGTTACATACAGTAGCAGAGACAAGCTGCATAGAACAACAGCTTGTTCGATGTCGTTTTGAATTTATTTGCCAAACAGTATTTGTCAAAAAGAAATTCCTCCCAAACAGGTGCCAATAGTTTGTTCATGGTGTGTCAGATAACCAAAAAATAATATTGGATGTTGCAGCTTTACCTTTTTAGTCATGATGAATATATTTTTAGCTTTATAATTACTGTGAATACTGCATGATTATTATTAATGTAAAGTTGTTGACTATTACATATGTGTTTTAACTGTTAATGTAAAATTGGATTATTCTTATTTCATGATAGCCTTATTTTTTATAGTATGGACTATATACTGCTTTCATGGGAAGTTATATGTATTCTGTATTTGGTACATGCAAAGATTTAGTAATAGGACCAACATCAGTAATGGCATTAATGACAGCAGAGTATGCTAGCATTGGAGGACCTGTGTACGCCTCTCTTCTTACCTTTTTTTGTGGGTGCTTCCAAATTCTACTTGGAATTCTTAATTTAGGTAATGTTAACTAAGAATTGTTCTAAATTCATCAAACTGAATTTGTTCCAAGCATTTAATGCTGTCACTATTATTTGTTTTTATTATTTTATTCTGTATTCAAAATAGTACAAAGTTCATTATTCATTTAAAGTAAATAATTGGCTTTAAACTTTGTAGAAAATGTCAGTTTTAACTAAAATATTGTTTATGCAAGATTTTAAAAGGTTCAAGATCTCAGTTTATTAAATAATAGCATGCATATTTATAACAAGAAGCTGAGCATTTAAAATAATTATAGCATATTTTGTAATTTTTCTCAAAAAAATTTATATTTACTTTTACTAGATAGTTTAATTAAATTCTTTTTTCTGTTGTTCATTTTAGGCTGCTTAATGAATTATATATCATCACCAGTTCTAAGTGGATTCACATCTGCAGCTGCTATTATTACTGCTACAACTCAGATAAAGGTTATTTCAAATCTTAGTGAAATATCAGTATTTAGTTCACCTTTTTTTTAGTGTGTGAGTTTAATATTTCAAATGTCTATTATTATTATTATTTTTTAAGTGTTGCATTGTTTAATGAAACAGTTTCTTAATCTTGATTTTACATTAAATATAGAGTCAGCTGAAGTAATTCCTGATCCTTAAGTTTTCAAGGTAGTTTTTAGTCACACTTGTTTAAAACAAAAATCACTTTGACTAACTATGCAGAGTCATAACGACATTTGAAACCATTTATTTGTATGACTCAGTTATTTATTAATTTGAATTTTATTGTTAAAATATCTCCTTCCCCAATTTGTTTATTAAGTATTTTCAAAATAACATCAGTCTTGAATTTTATATTTTCTAAGAGATCGTTGTTATTCATTAATTAGGTGTTTTTTAATTTTACTGTTGTTTCAGTCAGAAACCTTACATATGGGACAAATTTTAGTTACTAGAGTAATTTCTGGTCAATGTTTTTTACAGTAATTTTATCGACACTTCGTATATTTAAACTTGACAACTGGGAAAATTATGGTTTTACAGCTCTTTTTTAAAACTTTACACAAAAGAATTTCAGAATTATAAATGCAGGATGTAGTTCATGTTAAATCTCAAACATCAGATTTTGAATAAGATGTACTGTACAGTTAAGTATCAATTTCACCATTAAATGTCAATTGGTCTTAATTTATTCAGGTGTAAACCTAGCATCTACAGTTGCCATTCGGTAATTATTAATAGCTTTCCTTGAAGACCTATATTTATACAAAAGTTTATGGCAAGTACCTGAAGCAGTTTTTTTTTTTAGTTCAAAGGGGCTTTGTCCCTGAAGGACTATTGTTTTCATTTTGCGATTTTGTGCCAGATAAATCACTCTGAATTTCCGTTTCACTTTTCAAATTGTTGCCACCAAATATTATCGCCCTGTATTATATTTGAAGAAATTAAATAATAAAGAATCCACGTAAATATATGTTTCTCATATTGTGGTAAAAGAACAGTACCTAGAGCCATCAAATTTTGAATGGTATAATCCTGCTATGAACATGGGCATCTGGAAGCCCAAATTTGAAATTTGGAATTTGTTTTATTATCGATTTCATATTTTGTAAAACTTTAACTAAATTTTGATTAACGACCTCAAGGATTTCAAAGCGAACAGTTGCAACATTTTAAAGAAAAAACAGTTTTATCTCCAGCACATGAGACTGTGTATTGGAAATTCTAAAAATATGTTCAATTTAAAATTATTTTGTGATATTGCTCTTGAACTGAATTTTATGGTTTAAGTGGGAAGAGCATGATATTTAATAAATAAAGGTAACACACAAAATGTAAAAAAAAATGCCCCTTTATACGTAATTTAAAACTTGAAACCTTTCAAATTTTTTTTTCCTGAAGTATTTAGAAGTCCAGAAGAGACCAGCAGATGATTTGATACAAATGATTCCAGTTTGATTGGAAAATTAAGTAGAAGAATTACTTAATTAGGAATTGCACACACACATATGATTATAATGCTATAAAACAACACATTGATTATGTTTTATAGTTTCATACATATTTTCTATTTTTAAAACCCTAAGTAAAATTGAATCAAAAATATAAATATTCAGTGTATGTTTTATGGACCAATGGATTTATAGGGATTCATCCATTCCCACTGGATATTGAAACAATAAATATTGCTTTAAAATATTACAAAGTTTTTTATGTAGTTTTTGTTGTGTAGATGGTAAGAGTAAATCATATATTTGATTTTACGCAAAAAATGTGTTATGTCAGTTATTTTCCTACGAGATAACTTATATAATTTAATAAACATTTTGTCATAATAATTCAACATTTATTAAGTTTGTATCAAGAAGGATGATGACTAATAATTACTTCCAGGATCCTTAAGAATTACCCCAATCTGGAATAATTCTTAGTAAAATTATTAAAATTACTTATGCATTTGTAGTTAAGTAATACGTCTCTGGAATTGCTTACTGCTACCAAACATTTAGAAATATTATCTTTTTTAGTTTTCTTAGTAATTAGATTTTGTGTTTGAAATTAGAATTACCCAAGATGGTCCTATGTCAGTGATTCTCAAACTTTTTTCATCAAGGTACACTTTAATAATTTGAAAATTTGGTGACACACTAACAATAAAATAAATTTAAAAGAATTTTACTTGGTTAATGGATTAATATGTCTATAATATATGTTTTAAAAATAGTATACAATAATTTTTGATGAAATATGAAACAAATCACATTACAAACTGAAGAAAATGTGTATTTAATGATAAATTACAAATTGCATTTAATGTGAAATTTGATATTGGTACTTTTTGACAACTTCATTTATATTAGGACTACTCTGTGTTCACGATTCAGATTTAAATGCCTGTATCTTTTTCTTTCGTTTTTGTGTTGGTCAAAGCTGAAATTTCAAATTCCCACAAATAAGATTAGGAAAACTGCAATAACACTTAAAATTTTGTGATATTGTCGGATAATCATATAAGATTGATCCAGAACAAATTGATTCTTCTGAATGTTTCGAAATTAAATTTCAGCTATTACACAAGAAAATTAGTTGATGGTCATGATGCACTTCATGCTTTCCCAAAGGTGTGGTTACAGGGTGTAGAATATGTGGTCGACGTTACTCCAAGGATTAAGTAAAGTTCACAAACAACATTTATTATGATGACAACACAAAATAATATTATGAAGAAAGATACATATTTAAGAATGGGGCTACAGGATTTTGCCCTTTTGACGCTTCAAGGTACGCGTCTGTTCACGATGAGTTACAATAATTAATTGGTACTCTTTTGGTCTGGTGATAGCGCCATCTATGCTAACTACTAAGGCCAGAACACACATCGCCCCGATGAACAATTGGTTCATCATAACATTAATATCAAATCTTTTAATTTAGATTTACAGAAGTATACCAAAATATTCACGAATGAAATCATGTAGAATAACAAGCACATATACAATAAATTTAAATTCAGATAACAATACTAAATTTAACACAAGAAATTACATGTAAAATATACTTAAAATTCTCCAGAGTGCAAGACAAGTAGTAAAAGGAATATAAAACTGATAAATTACCATAAATATGTAGTTAATCCATGCTCTAAATCTGAAACACAATACTGGATTAATAAACGTAAGGCAAAAAAAATGTATGCATAATTTTAGTCTTATTTTGTCAATGGTAGCTTGGTAAGTTTGTGGATAGGACGTTTCATTTTGCCCAATAAAGTTTTTAGTTTCACTACATGAACTTTTGCATCGGCACCCAGATATAGTTCAGTTATTCGTCCAAGCCGCCGTCTTAATGGAGACAAATTGTCGTCTTTGTTAAGACTAAGTCATTGACTGTTAAATTTGGTTTTTCCCTCAACCATTTGGTAAGTCCTTGCAACTGGGATTGGTAATCATTCGACCAACATTTCCAGAAGTTTTGGAAAATTTGATGAGTTAATTTCCATCTTTCAGCAGCAAGTCTATTGTTACTAAGATCAGGCTCAGGAATTGTTGTTAGCGTAGTTCCAATTAGGAAATGTCCAGGTGTTAAGGGACTAAAGTCTTCAGGATCAGAGGAAATGGAAACTACTGGTCTGGAATTCAAACATGCCTCGATTTGAGTAATTAGGGTGTAGAATTTTCGTGAGTTAAAATCTGTATTCCAACAGTTCTCTTTAAATGAAGATTCATTTTGAGGTGCTGCAGGAGGGTTGAAGGTCCAGTGAATATTTTCATTAGTCAGGTAGTTCTGAAATGCTTCCTCAGAAGAAAGTTTAGTCAGGTATCATTTCAACTCATGTTCAGTACCCACAGAGTTGGTTCCTCTATCTGAAAAGATGTTCTTGGGTTTTCCTCTGCGTGACACAAATCTTTTGAGAGATGCTATAAATGCCTCTGTTGTTAGATCGCTGACTACTTCTAGATGAATGGCTTTTGTGGTGAAGCATATGTAAAGGCAAACATAGCATTTATATGTCTTGCCACCTCTTCCCTTTCTATTCTTAATCAGGAATAGTCCCGCAAAATCGAGACTAGTATTCGAGAACGCTCTGTCCAGCACTACACTACACGAGAAGCCGGGAGATCGGCCATTATCTGACTGGCAGTAGTTATTCGATTTTTAAAACACTTTATGCATTTCCAAATTAGTTTTCTTACAGTTTCTCTGCCATTAATGATCCAATACTTTTGTCACAGAGCTGATAATGTTAATGTAGCTCCTCCTTGTAGGTTCACTTTGTGAAAGTGTCTGACGATCAATTCAGTAACCTGATGCTTGTTAGGAAGTACGATTGGATACTTTCTGTCTTCTGAAAGATTCGAATTGCTGAGTCTACCACCAACCCTCAGGATTTCTTCTGTATCAAGGAAAGGATTTAACTTAAGTATTTTACTGCTGAGATTCAATTTCTTCCCTGCTTTCAAAAGGTTAGTTTCTTCTCTAAATTCGGAATTTTGTATAATTTTAAAAATCAAATTTCTTGCCTTATTCAGTTCATGAACTGTTAAAAAAACCCTTGTGTTTTAAAGATGTAGGTTTACTGTTGTTGCAAAACGTTAAAGACCATGCAGTTACATGCTTGAGTTTATTCCAGGATGAAAACTTAGTAAGAAGGTCAAGTTCATTTTGATTATTGGATGCAACACACATTACAGTTTGTCGCTGCTCTTCAAGAGAAAGTTCCTTAAGTTCAGGATCTAAAATGGGTTCAACTCTTTGATTACTAAGTTACCTTGTCTTAGCCAAAGTCGACCGTGAAACCACAGTTCATTTTCTGTAAGATCTCCTAGCTTTGCACCTTGTGATACAACATCTGCAGGATTTTCAATTCCTCTGCAAAACTACCATTGAGCAGGAGTGATTAAACTTTGTATCTCTCTAACACGATTTGCTACGAAAGGCTTCCAATTATTGGCACAACCCTTTATCCAGTGAAGCACTATTTGAGAGTCACTAAAGCAATAAATACTGCATTCCTTTATATTAAAGAGCGTTTTCAGATAGTCAGTTATTCTTGCAGCAGTATTAGCAGCCATCAGTTCCAAGCGTGGAAGTGTGAGCTTCTTTAGCGGAGCTACTCTACTTTTAGATAGTGCAAAGGATGTCTCCAAAGTAGTAGGGTTTTGAATTGAAGATACGCTATAGCACCATATCCCTTGATACTAGCATTGGCGAAAACAATCAGGATCATATCTTCTGCATTAATTGCTGAGCCACACAAGAAATATCTTCTAGGAATATTAATGTTAAAAAGATTATCGATTTCGGAATATCATGTCAAAAACTTCCTTCTTAGCTCATCAGATACCCCGGAATCCCAATCACAACCAGATTCCCATAATTCCTGAATCATAAACTTAGTTCTAATTGCATGCGCAGAAATTAGTCCAATTGGATTATAGATTTTGGCTACAGTTTGCAAGATAAGTCTTTTAGTTACTGTTAGTTCATTAAGTGATTTCCTGAATTGTGTTACATCTAAACTTAAATTGTCTTGATCTGTATCCCACTTCAAGCCTAGAACTTTTGACGAGTTTTTATTCAAATTATTTTCCTCAATCTCTATTCCTTTTTTGACCCATAGTCTCTTAAAACTCCAAAATTGCTTTTCAGTTTACGAAGATGCATGTTTGCATCTCTCAGAATATTCACCGCAGTAGTCGATAGATAAAATGCTTTATCATCATTTTCGGCTTCATGCAGAAAGTTGTCTACATACAAGAATTTATCTAACGTTTCTACAACAACATTATGGTTCTCTTTATATTTCTTTATGTTATATTTAGTAGTTGGCATAAGCGTGAAAGGTGATTGACAAGTTCCAAGAGGCAATCGTGACATTTTGTATATTTGAAATGGCGAGTTTTCATCATTACCAAACCAAATAAATTTTAAATAATTTTTCAAATCTTCCTCAAGCGAAATAGAATGAAACGCACCTTTTATATCTGCCCCAAAAGCTAACTTGTGTAACCTGAATTTTAAAATGATATCTAATAAATTGCTATACAAGTTGGGTCCTTGGATTAGACACTCGTTCAGAGATTTTGCACATTTGCCTTTAGATGAACAGTCATTGATGATACTCACAGCAGTAGTTGTCTTCTCAGGGCGAATTACAGGACTATGAGGCGCAAAATAGCTATCTCTCTCAAGTTCGCAATTAACAGCATTAGAACATTTTTCAATTATTCTTGTCTCTAATTGTTCATTAATTAATTTCTTGTATTCACTAAATAACCACTCATTATGTTTCAATTTGTTTTCTAGCTTCAAAAACCTCTGTTTAGCAATTAGGAAATTATTTTTGAACTCTAATTTTCTTTCATTAAATAATGATTTAATGGTGTACTTTCCATTTTTGCAACGTAAATTCTTGTTAAACAGTTGAATAATCTCTAAATCTTCCTGCGATAATGAGTCGCTGTCTCTCATAAAAATTCCTCTAGATGACAAAATGAATGAATGTCGAACAGAATTAACGAACTGGTATCTACTTCTCTAACTGAAGCATAACAAGTATTAATATTTGAAACATGTTGGTATGACAAAGATTTTTGTCCACAGATCATTTCCCCAAATAATGTCGGAATTAAAAATAATCTGTCCGATATTTTTCTTTTTAGGCCTTTTTGTACAGACCAGAAGTAATTCATTCCAATTAAAACACTCATTTTTGTTTCGCAGGAGTCATCAGACAACTGCTTTTTTTGCTGTCCCATAAATTCTATAACAAAAGGAGACAGTTGACCTTGAATTGAGCTGGAATCATGCGATATTTTATCCATTATGTAAACCACAATAAATATTCTTTTTGATGGATTGGTTCTACATTTTAGAGTTATATTGAGCTAACTGGAAATTCCTTTTCTTCAGAGTTATTTCCAAACAAATAAACTTTCAACTTCTCTATTCTTTTTATAGGCAAATTTAATTTTTTTGCTAAATCTGTAAAGCAGTAGCTTAATTCGGAACCTGAATCAATTAACACTTGACAAATCGTTTTCTTTTGTTTATATTGCACGATGACCGAACAAGTTTGTAATAATACGGATTTTTTATTCAATTGAATAGTAGACAGTATAGTTTTGTTTTCATTCGAACTCATTTCAATTTTAGAAATCTGAAATTCCGGTTTGTTTTTAGATAAACAAAATAGTTTTCTTACAAATTTCACAAGCTTCTATATGCGTTTTACAGTAAATTGCCTTGTGTTTTTTAAAGCAGCGGTAACACAAATTGTTTGTTTTTAGGTACTTCCATTTCTGTTCTTCAGTGTATTTCATACATTCAAGAGAATCTTGTTCATTATAAATATTTCAAAAAACACAAAATTTCTTAACAGAATTATTAAATGTAGAAGCTGATGATTTATTTTTATAATTTTTGAACTCTTGTTTTGGATTAACCCTTACGTATTTATTACCTTTTGAGCTATTAATCAACATACAAGTTTCTCTGCATTCAGTTTCAATCTTAATGAACTCTATTAATTCACTCATTTCAATATTTTTGTTAGATGATCTTTTCCTATGAAATTCAAGAGCTAAACTTCTTCTAACAACTTAAGAATTATTGGGTTCAGCAACTGGCCATATGAACCGCTAGTAACATCCAAACTACTTAAATTTCTAACACAAATTTGTAACTGATCATAAAGCTTTCTTAACTCAAAAGCACTTGAAGAACTTTTAACTGGTTCTAACTGTAAGAACATTTGCATGAATTTTGATATAATAACATCTTTACGACCAAACCTCTCTTCTAAACTTTCAATACATATATCATAATTTTCTTCAGGTAAAGTATAACCAGATACACAATTATATGCAGAACCAGGTAATAAACCTTTTAAATACGTAAACTTGTCTGTTTTGGATAAACTCAGATTGGAGTGAATGGCGTTATCGTATGAATTAAAAAATCCGAGCCAATTACTGGGATCACCAGAAAATTTTTCTATATTCAATTTAAGTAACTTTACTGAAGCATTACTTGTAACAACATCGTTACTATTCAGAGTGCTACTAATACCATTACTAGTTCTAAGTACACTCCTTTCAACAACTTCATTACTATTAATTTTCTTTATTTTACCAACAATCTTAGCTTTAAACGTTATTATTTTGTCATCATATTCTTCACATACAAGTAGCTCATTTTCGTACTATTTTTCATCAGTTATTAGAGCATCGATCTTTGAGTCAAGACTTTTAAGTTTCTCATGATATGTGTTGTTTTGTTTCAATGATCGATACCAAGAAATAAATAATTCAAAATCTTACCGACCAAATTCTAGCTGGCAGGTCCTCATTGGTGGCTCCAAGAAATGAGTGATGCACTTCATGCTTTCCCAAAGGTGTGGTTACAGGGTGTAGAATATGTGGTCGGTACGTTACTCCAAGGATTAAGTAAAGTTCACAAACAACATTTATTATGATGACAACACAAAATAATATTATGAAGAAAGATGCATATTTAAGTATGGGCTACAGGATTTTGCCCTTTTGACGCTTCAAGGTACGCATCTGTTCATGATGAGTTACAATAATTAACTGGTACTTTTTTGCCGCGGTGATAGCGCCACCTAAACTACTAAGGATAAAACATTAGTTTTTCCTTTTATTTCAAAGTTAATTCATACAGTTCAGATCACTAATGAAAGAGCCTTTACCCCGGAAAACACTCTGCTTCCCATTCAAAGTTTAAAAGCACTCTAACACCAGAGGCTAACCTAGGGGGTGCCACTCCCCCCTTCCCCATAAGAACAATTCACAATTACAGTCACAAGGTTGACATCGCCATCCATCCACGCCGACCAAGGGAAGCCCATTCCTCCTCGGACAGCCTTCAATATCAACCACGTAACGACACCACATCCAAGGTCACTGACAAGACGGTACCAGTGCGATCCCTGCAAGCCTGAAACTACCACTCAATAAATTATAGCTCTAGTCCTGGGAAGACTTTTTATATACCCCAGAGATCAAGGCTGTCTAGATACAAGTTTAGCTTGTTGTCTGGGTGGCACCCAAGGTCTCCTTCCATAAATGGTCAGGTCTGGAAATTCCATCCAGTCAATGCCCAGGGATGTTTGTCCAACATCATTAACTCAGGCCAGCCGAATCCAACCTCTTTACTAGCAGGGGCCATGAGGAGGCTGATGTTGAGCTGGGGGAGCAGAGGCTATAAAGTAGCGCTTCACTTCCCCAGCAGCTGCGCCCACTCTCAGATCGAACCCTGGGTCTCCTACCACCAGCAGTCAATTCCGGAAATCCATCCGTGAGGAGTAACAACCCCCCCACTAGTTAATTCATACATCAGCATGTCATTGCATTTAAAGCGGAATCAATTTTTAAAAAAATTTTTAATTGTTTTCAAAGTAATGAATTCTTGCTCTAGTGTTGCCAAATGATCAATAACTGTTTCATTATTTATTTCATAACAGTCATTGGGAACTGAATAAAACTTTTCAAAACTACATTTTTATGCTTTTTTCTTCCATAAAGCATTTTATTTTATTTATTTGAAATCCCAACAATTTATTGGTAAAAATTAAAAATATTGTCTTTTGGTTCTGGCATACTTGTATTTATGTTATCAAAAAAATGAGGCAAGCTAGCTTAACACATCATATTTTGTCATCTAACAAACCTCACATAACATACTTGGGAACAGTTTGATCATTTTCTGTTGTAGATGTAAATCCAAATTTTAAGAAGTCATCATTATACTTGCAATGAACCTTACACTTTTTGGCAGAGGAAATGTCTTTACTTGTAGTGGGCTTGGGCTCATAAGTCTGATCGTTAACATCATCATTAAATCATTGAGCTTTCTTTTTCTTTTCTTAGATATACACCTTTATCCATTTTACGAGGTTTTTTTAAATAAAAATAATTTTGTCAAAGAGTTAAAAACAATATATCATATATTATCTTTGAATCCATTCTAATTGGATTTTACAACACAATCTTGCGGTATTGCACATGTGAAAGAAAACACATAAGTTGTAACCTAACCTTATGCACAAATGAAGCAGGGGAAGCTAGCATCGAGTCTAGGTAGAAATAAGAGGGGGATATATCTCCCATTCATTTCTAAACACACACTGTGCACTTTGGAGTTTCTTCTCGATGCTTAATGTTTGCTGACATGACCAACTGTGATAGTCATGCACATTTCAAATTTGCTGTTTTGATTTCTGTTGGAAGCATTCGGAATTAAAATTTCAATGTTTTGATTCAAACATTGGACGTTCTGAGATGTGTTTGGACTGATTCAGCCAGTCCCCACTAGGAAGTTAGAATAGACTGAACTTATTTTCTGATGTTGCTTATGCATAGGAATATTTTGCAGTGGCGTATCCTTATGTTAAGGTGCAGAAAAATTAAGTTTTATGAAAAATGTAAGTGAATTTATATGATATTTCATCCTAGTACTGGCAAAATTTTACTTTTTGAAGTAAGCAAAGTTGCATATAAAAAGGTTTTTAAGTTTTATTGTGTTGTGTATGCCTACAGTAATAAAGACATAAATTTTTAATTTCTATATTATTTATAGAGTTTATATTGCAACTGTATTTGAATATATTCTCTGGATAAAATTTTCTTTCATTTTATATATATCTGTATTTGTATGATATATTTCGCTATCTGCATGTTATATTTATTAGTGCATTATATGTTATTTTCATATTAGGGAATATTTGGCCTTAAGTATCAAGCTCGGGGATTTTTGAATACAGTTTATCATTTTTTCTTGAACATTTCAAAAACAAAGTAAGAAATTCATTTAATGTTTTTAAAAATATCTGTATATGTATTTATTTGGAAAGCAAAAATCTAAAAATTTAAAGTATGTTTTATTATTTATTTATGAACCAAGTATATGAGTTCTGTTTATTTGTAATGTCATATCTTTATAGCTTTTGTATAAAACAGATAAAGTTGTCAAAATATAGTTCAGTTCCAAGGTTAAGTGTAGGTCATGAAAATTAAAATGGGAAAAAATTTTATTATGTATTTGAAGAAAGTTTTAAGCTTAAATTGATTATATTACTGCATGAATAAGTAATCTATGTGGTTTGATTAGTTTATTTCATACAGTAGTAATGTTCAAGAAAGTAATGCATTTATCTAAATAATAGCTTTACAAAATGAGCAATTAACATCTGTAAAAGTAGAAGGTACTTCAAAAACCCTGTATGATTACTTGGAATGGTAGTATATGTAACTTAGTGTGACATTTGGTATGCTGAGAGTAATGCAGTATAATTAATGCAATGCAATCTGCAAAGCTTGCTGAGTGAAGATTCATTGAAATTGAATGCAGTATTATCGGGGCTTTGTTGTTACAGTGATGATGATGGCAGAAGGCTGTTATGGAACATGGGCTAGGAGTATATTTGTAATAAATGATCAACATATATGGAGCTGCATTTTGAAATAGCAGTCTCAGTAGTATTTATAGTCTCAGGAGTCATACAAATATGACTTCTTTTTAGGTACAGCATGAAAGTAATTTTGAAAATACCTTTTTATTTTGAACGGAAATATTGCTGTTTATATATTTTGAGAGATATAAAGCCACCTATTATGTTATATACATTTTGTATTAATTTTTTTCTGCACCAGTCAAGATGAAATGAACTCTTCTCATTGTTGAGGCTGCTAGAGAGCTAAGAACAATCTTCAAGTAACTTGATGTCAATGAAAGTAATTCCATTTCTGATTTGTAGTGCTACATTAAGTTATTAGCTTATGTTAACTGATATGTTATGAATCTCTGCTGTGCTTTCATTATGGTACTTCTTACTGAAAGTTTTCAACAGAATAATATTGAGATTGATCTTATATTAAATGTATACTTTAATTTTTACAACAGATCAAAATTATAACTGTACAAGTAAAATAAAAATAATAGTGGCTTTACTGAATATGATTTATATTTGAAGGTGAAATCTATTCTTTTCCATTATTAACAAATGATGATTATTATTATTATTAGTAGTAGTAGCTTTCATAAAAAATATTTCCTAAATATCAACTTTTGCTGATCATGATGGATAGGAGTGTGATTTAAATCTCAAACTGTAAATGTTTATTTTCTACGTATGTTTAATTTCTAATCTATGTTTATTTTCTATCAGGGCAGAAAATTTCTTGTAATAATATTCGATAATCATGTGTGCGATCTACTGTTTTTAGTTATGTATTAGAAGGTGCCACTAAAACACTGTTTTTAAATTCAAACTTGCAATAAAATAGCAGAAAAAAGATATGAATTACACAATAACCAATTTTATTTATGCCATCTAAAAGTAAGTAATTAATTAAAAGTGATAAACACATACTACCTGATTATCTAATATTCTTCATCTTTGTAATTTCTCTCTTGTATATTTTTCCATGCATAAAAATGAAAGTTTCATATAAAAATCCCAAAAGCACCATCACTTTATCTGAATGTGATAACATTGTAAATTTCCTTTCAATTAATAAATCTAAATATTTTTTACCTATTTACTTGAAAAATTTTTGTTTTGGAGTTATTGAACAAGTATGTTGTAGATTTATTTAAAATGAAATTAAGAAAGTATCATAATATACATTTCATAACACAGCTCTTTTCAGGATCTTAATTTAAAATCGTTTTTTTTAATTTTTTTCCAGTTTATATGATATGACCATGGGAATAACATCTGTTTTTATGCTATTACTTTTGAGAGTAAGTTGTCAGTTTTTTGAACCAACAAGTAATCACAAACTTTAAAAACATTTTTGGTTACACTTTAGTTTGCAGATAAATATCTATTTATAAAATTTTAGTAAACATTAACAGAATAATTTAGTGCTTACAGAAGTTTAGTAAATATCATTAGAACTAGTTCTAGAAATTTTTTCTTGTATTTTTTTATATCTGGATTAAACTACAAAAGCTTGAAGTGTTAATAGTAAAATACTGAATTCTGCAGCATGTGCCTCCTTCCCATCTGAAAATCTAAATAAAATAAATCAGATTTATTTTTTAATTATTCATATTAACATTTTTGGCATTATTTAAATACTTAGTTTAATGACTGTGATGTTACATTTAAATAAATGTATGCACAATATATTATTTGCAATAGTTTATTTATGTCTTATTTTTATTTCTCAAAGAATTATTTAATATGATGTTTTATTAGTACTATAAATGAAGTGTTTTTTATTATCGTCTTCTAAATAAAACTAACATGTTGAACTAACATTATGCTATGAATAAAAAAAAAACTTAATGAGGAATAATATGAAACTATTTCATGTACTACTGTTAGATCTAAGCTTTATTGTGAATGCTATTGCCTTTATTTAGCTTTCTTATTGGTAGCAAAAAAGGTATTGGAAAGAAAAGAAGTAATTCCTGTTAATACACTCTGTCGGGGGGGGACGCCCAGAAGAAATCAAACCACAGTTGTGAAATTTGGCAGGAATGTAGTCTGGTAAGAGATCTGCTAATGATTTAAATCTTGAAGCTAGTGATACAAGGGGAAGTGCACTATGCACATATGAGATGTGCAGCTGGGAGAGTTTAAAAGCATGATTGTTCATGCCATAGGGCTATTCAAATGAATCTGTTGACTTGGATGGATGGTATTGTGACTAGAGATGCCTCTGAGACCTAACTGGCAGCAGTACGAAGAGTTGTTGGACTTTGAGAAGGGGCTTATAGAAGGCCTCAGAGAAGCAGGTTGTTAGACAGATGTATCGACCACCACTTTGATCAGAGTGACTGTGGTAGTTGCTCGGTGTTGTTGACAATGGATCACAGAAAGGATAGTTTACCATCGCAAGGATCAGGCCATCCCATAAACACAAATCAGCACCAGGGTTGTGCACTCATAAGAGCTGCGACTTCTACACCAACAACGTTGCTAACATCGATTCGACGCCATTTACCACCTTCCAGGCATCTGGTGGTATCAAGGGAAACCATGTGAAGGCTACTGGCTGATGCTGGTATATGCTGCCGACGTTCATTAAGATGCCTACCACTGGACCCCACATCACAGGCAGTGTCGATTGGATTTTTGCCGAACTCGGGCAAGCTTGAATGTGATTGACTGGAGGTGTGTGATCTTCAGCAATGAATCCCAATTCAGTCTCAGTGCTAATAACCAATGCAGGCCTATGCAGACCATTGCAGTGCAAATGACCAATGGAGGCGGCCAGGCCAGCTGTCTGATCCAGCATTTTTTTATAAAGCGGCGTACGCCGATTACAGAAGGTGTAACAATGTGGGGAGCGAATTTTTTGGGGGGAGGGAGATATACAATCACCTCTAATCGTCCTTCAAGGCACTACAATGGCTTGACTATAATGGCTTGCTGTTATGTGGACATCATTTTAATGCCAGTTGTACTGCCTATGCTATCAAGTTGCCCAAGTGCCATTTATCAGCAAGGCAACACTCGTCCACATACTGCAAGACTCTCCTCACAATGTCTTTAAGGATATGATGGATTCCTTGGGCTGCCAGGTCAATAGAGCATGTTTGGGACATGCTTGGAAGGCATTCAAGCATGCAGCCGTCCCAGAAGATTGGTGAATTAATTGCCCAGTTGCAAAGATTATGGCATGATCTTCCTCATAAGGGTCATAGGAGACCTACTGACTCAATGCCACGCCATGTTTCAGCTTGTATAACAGGTGGCTATACTAGTTACTGATTTGTAACCTTTTTCATGCCACAGCTTCTCAATAAAATGATCTTTTGTTCTGAATCTGTAATCATTTATTTATCTCCTCATACATTACATACATGTTAAGTTTTGTGATAGTAGTTTGTTTCCTTCTTGGTGCATATATTTTTTATGACAATGTATAATTATCTGATTGAATGTCTTATTTGCCATGTGATTGGTGCGACATGTTAAATTTTATACTTTGAAGCATGCTGTACATTAAATTTTATACTTATAGTATAGTCTTGTATAATACTTTGATACTTTAAAGCTTAATATATATGTATGATGAAAAATGTTAGAATTTGTAACTCAACAGGTAATACGTGTCCGTGAACATATTTTATTAACAGGCATATTTATTTTATAGCATAATTTGGTAAATTTTATTTTAGAAATTTAAAGATAAGAAGTGTACTACATGCATGTGGCTGTTAAATTCACGGACTCTGCAAGCTGCTTGGTGGTCTATTGCAACTGGTAATATCACTTGGTTATAATATCAACTATGAATTTTTTTTGCATAATTAGATGTGGGAGAATGAATTGATAATAACAGAAGTGTTATAAATGTTTAATAATATAAAAAAGCATTTTCTAGCTCGAAATGCCCTTTTGGTAATCATATGCTCATTTCTTGCATCGGTTTGTTTATCCATGGGCTTTGATGTGCTTACCCTTACTCAACATGTGGATCCTGGCCTTCCACATTTCCAGTTACCTAAATTTTATCTGGACTATTTTGACCCTGCATTGAATAAAACTGTGTGTAAAACTTCTGTGGAAGTTTTTCAAGTAAGCATATTTTGAGAATATTTATTATCTTAATGTACAGCAGGTTTTTCATAAAAGAGTGTCTAATTTTATAATGACAGTAGAAAGTTAATATGTAGAACAATTTTTATTACAGTGCAAATGTTGACTAACACTGAAATTTCAACAAGATTTAGTATTTTTGGATCTTGGGCATAACACATTCACCAAAATGTTTCCAAAAGAATCCCAATCTAAGCAACAAATTTGGTAACTGGCTCCAACAATAACTTCAGAACAGTTTTCTAGGCCCCTATACTTCCACTGCGTAGATTCAAAAAAACAAAACAGGATTCCAAACAAACATGGTTGAAACAAACAAAACGGAGGTCATACATGTAAAACAGGGTTTCAAATGTTATAATTTGCAAAAGTATTATGACAAACAAAACAGAGTTTGTACATATGAAACAGTGTTGCAAAGGGCATGTTTTACAAAAGTATTATGACATCTGTTATAAAAATGTCAACCTGAAAGCACTTTCCTGTTCCATAGCATGTGCTCTTGAATATCCATTTTTTAGGTAAGATCTTTCCATCATTGTTTTTCTTACATATAAAAACTTATCACTTTCAACTATTTTATTGGGTCCTCCAATTCGGCCTTTAGCACTTTTGACAAGGGCCAGCATTAGGCTTTCTGCTGTCCTCTTCAGTCTCCAGTTCCTAAATTTGGCTGTCTGGTGCCACCCTAAATTCTAAAAATGTTACTGTCTGAAGTGGCCACATCAGTTGCATCAGCTTTGATGTTGGCTGTGCATTTGACAAGATATTTTGAGTAAATCTTCCTCTTAAAGTATTCCAGTCAGCAGTTACATGATTACAAATACAGTAAAAACCCAACTATATCCAACATTCAACTAACCAGAAAGCTCAAGTAACAAACAGAGTGTTTAAAAATTTTAGAAATTTTTTTCCTGTAAAACATTTAGTAAGATTTGTAATGCCATTGTAGAGCTTGTTATACTATTAACACAAATACATTGTGCCAGACTGTGTGATTAAGCACCAATAATGGATAAACATAACATCCCAACATGCCCAAGAAATTCATTTTGGTTTAATTTAACTCAATTAATTCTTGAAAAGCCAGTTTAATTTTTGTAAAGAAGAATATAAGTTCTATTTTTTCCTTGCATTTTGAAAAAATGATTAATATTTGGGACAGTAAGCAGTGGAGATTTTCAAAATTACTGGATCCAGGCATAAAAAAAAAGCCCATGATACACCACTAGAGAAGCAATGGCAGTGTCAAATGATAAGCTGTTTAAGTTTTTTATCCTTAATTTGTTTCTGTTTAATTATCTAATTAAATAAAGAATGATTTGCTTGTTTAAACTTCTACCAGAATGATTGGCAACTCATTCTGGTAAAAGTTTAATTAAGAAGTTTAAGAAGTTATTCTGGTAATACTAATTGTTTTGTCTCTTGATAACAGTCACATGCAGATAAAATAAAGGATGCCATATTAGAAATCATTAGATTACCATCAGAGACAATTTTTCGCAGTTGTCCCACAAGACACTCATCCAAAGATCAAACACTCAAAATTTAAAGGTGCTGTCAGTAATTTTAGATATATTATTTGATTTTCTTAAGTAGGAAAACATATACAGCTCAAAATCCGAGATCTGGATTTGGGATTCTTTTGGATCAGTTTAAATCTAGTGAAATGACATGTAGAAATTATAAAATAGGAAATAGTGTGTTATGAAATAATGAAGCATTTATGGTCTTCAAAATTATCAGATCAAAACAAAATTTAAAGAAAAGCAAACTCATCAATATTTATTTGCTTGCTTTATTAAACATTTCTTTCTATGTAAGCTGTTTCGATTGCTTCATTTTCTGTGCTAATATTTTATCTGTAATTTTCTAAGTCTTGTAATTGCTGTGTCAATAATTCTCACAAAATTATCAGTCTTTTTTTTTTTAAGTCCAAAAGGGCTTTGTCCCTGAAGGACTATTGTTTTTGTTTTGCGATTTTGCATCAGAAACATTAGAAGTCTGAATCACTTTTCAAACTTTTGCCACCAAATCTTGCAGCACTGTATTATATTTAAAGAAATTAAATAACGAAGAATCTGCATAAATGTATGTGTATTTTTCCAGATGTGATAAAACAACAGTACGTAGAGCCATCCAGTTTTGAATAACGTGCGTTTCTACTGGAATATGTGCATCTGGAAGCCCGAATTTGGAATTTGTTTTATTATCTATTTCATATTTTGTAAAACTTTAACAAATTTTTGATGAACAAACTCAAATGATTTAAAAGCGAGCAGTGGCAACACTCTACGGGGGGGGGGAAACCTTTTTATCTAAAGCGCATGGAACTGTGCATCGGAAATTCTTAAGATATACTCATTATAAAATTATTTTGCGATATTGGTGTTGAACTGAATTTAATGGTTTAAGTGATATTTAACATGATATTTAATAAATAAAGGCAACTCACGAAACTTTAAAAAATGCCTTTTTGGACGTAATTTAAAATCTGTAACGTTTCAGTTTTTTTTTTTTTTTTTCAGCAATATCTCTATCATTAGTAGCGATATTTTCTGGATTTAGAGAAATACTACAGATTTCACTCTTCATTAAATTGATAAAATTAAATAAGATTCATGGTTATATGAATATTATCATATTCATTCGTTATTCATGCTAGATAAGCTTCATGATTGGGGCATTATTATCACAATGGAAAACTTATGTTATATATCATCAGTATATCATCAAAACTTCTCTTATCTTTAATTATAAGCATTTCTGCACATTTTTTCACAAATTTCATCAACTGAAAATTTTAATCTTTTCTTTGCAGTATCTGAAAACCTTCAAATTCATAGTTATTGTCATAAAGTTAGCTTGCGTCTGCTTTACAATATTAATGATGTATCATGAGGTTAGTGACTATAGGCATGTTGCTCACTAAATTTATCCTTGCTTCTATCGTGCGCTGAAGAAGTTAGAAAACAACAACATTTAAACAACTTTTATTAACTTAAAAACAAACTACTAAACTACTAAAGATTTAAACAACTTTTTCCAGTCGTAAAATGTTCAGTGCATGCGAAAATCTTAAATAACGTTGGAATGGTACTGATATGTCCAAAAACGGACATGTTATGCATACACAAAAAAGAGTTCTGAAAACCGGCCAACGAAACACGATCTGGAAGCACGCAGAAAATTTGCATATAGCAGAGGTACGATACCAATCGCAGAACACCAATCGCCATATGTTCAGCATAAGAAACCAATAAAATACCAGGCGAGGATGCGAAGTCGTCATTCGTGAACTCTCGCATGGTGACGAAATTACTCTTTCTGGGAAAGTTTGTGGCGAATTGATAAAACTGTATTATCAAAATGGGATGAACGCTACTACCAGAATTACGTAGGCAGAATGCATTCAATCACATCGTTTGGATGCATTCTGGCTTTGGGGATATCTCAGATCCAGAGTTTACCTGTGCAATTCACAAACTTTGTCGGATTTAAAGGATTCTATATGGCATGAGATTGCAAATATCCCTCATGCCATGTTGCATTCAGCAATATTGTCCACCATCTCCTGATACAATGCATACTTGCCTGTGATGGCAGCCATGTGGAAAATGTGTGATCTAAATAAAGGTGTTCTTTTGTCTGATATGTCTTGTCTGCCATATGCAAATTTTCTGTGTGTGCCCAGATCGTGTTTCATTGGCTGGTTTTCAGAACTCTTTCTTGGATATGCATAACATGCCAGTTTTTGGATATATCGGTACCGTTCCAGTGCTATTTAGGGTTTTAGCATGCGCTGAACATTTTGCGACAGGAAAAGGTTGATGTTGCCATTCAATATTTTCGAGTTTTTGCAACTATAATTGTAACTGTGTGTGCCTCTGTGTGCCATTCACAGAATCTCGAGCGCATACGTCCAAATAACTATATTTGCAATCTCAGCTCGATCGGTTAACCGGAACGGACACTAGAAGTGCAGATGTTGGCAAAGTTTTTTTTTGACCACCCTGTACTTATGTCTATTATCCACTTGTGCTTAGGTTAATCTGATGCCTGAGTAAATAAGTTCCCACAAATACTTAAGGCTTATCTGAACAATAAATCAGTTATTAATTCAAGCAGCACAAAATTTAATCTTTTGTCCTGTGAATATCATTTACAAAATGTATTTTTTATGTATGGAAAGAAATTTTTGTGAAATTTCTTCTTGTCAACTCACTCAACACTTGATAGCGTAATTAGCTATAATCATTGCCGAGTGTAACGCCAACATAAAAGGCTACGAAAGGGTACCATAATCTTTGGTATTCAGTTATTAATATTAAAAAAAAGTTTAAATATTGCTATGTGAGTCATTTCTCAAGCTTTCATGTTGTGATGCCATGCTGAAAGCAAAAAGTAATAAATAATGATTTGCCAGGTTGATGTCAAGGATTTAAGTTATTCAGTAGGTGTAAAATCAGCATGCAACATAATGGATTCAATTTAAAATCAGCATTTTAATGTAGAATATTTTGGTTTGAGATGTATGCCTAGCAAAAAGGCAGCTGTGAAGACAAATTATTGATTGTATAGATTTATGCTAAAAAAGGATTCAATATGGAAGCATTGTATTTAGTGCTGAGGTGAAATTAAGATTCAGCACTCACCACATGTTATACAGTACAAAGTCTGAGATCCAGACATCTAATATCCGGACCTGAAAGCCACAAACTTTTTTTTTAGTATGCCTTACGCATGCGCATTTGATTTTTCCTTCTGTAATAAAACGTGCGGAGAGTCTCCATTCTTAATTTCACTTAGGCACTAAATAAAATACCTTGTTATTGAAGAAATAAATCATTTAAGCATAAATTTGTGAGATTAATAATTTGGCTGTGTATCTGCTTGGCATACATCTCAAACCTAAACATTCTACATACGAACATTGTTACACCTACTAGTATTGTATATGTCTGACGCGGATCTGGCGAATCGTTATTTATTATATTTTGCTGTCATTAATGCATGTTAATACATGACAACTTCAGTAATGACTCATGCAGCGATGTCTAAACATTTTTTTTATTAGTAATTGAATAACAAGAGTATGGCAACCTTTTACACTGACATTATGTTTGGCGATAATTACAGATTTAAGTTAAATGTGCTAAGAAACATTGACGAGGGAAAATGTAACACAAGTTTCTTTCCATATGCTAAAAATAGACTTTGATACTCACAAGCCAAAAGATTACATTTAATGCTATTTTAATTAACAATTGCTGATATGTTATTCACATAAACCCAGAACTGGCGTCAGAATCTAGGGAAGACAAAATCTTTGAAATTTGGAGAAGCACCGAGCGGCGAAACTAAGGGGTGGCAGAATGTTTATAATTTATGGAAAGCACTGGGATCCAAAGTTTAGGGGCAGCAAAAATTTAGAATGCCAAAAATTTAATTTTTAGATTAGGAGATTTGGAGGTGCCTTGTAGAAGAATTTAGGACCCACAGAGACCGCATCAAGCGGTATCTAGCGCCAGCCGTAGCCTTAAGTATATGTGGAAGTTTGTTTATTCAGGACTCAGATTAGCCTTAAGCATGTGCAAGAAATAGACGTAAGTATAATAAATAAACTACAGTCAAATACCCAAAATCTGCTGACCTGAAATCCACGTTGCCTCTCAAAATATAAACATTCCATTTACGGGTTCCAGAAACCACAACATGGAGAACGGAATATCGAAAAAAAAAAAAAAACTTACTGAATAATAACATCATAATTACCAAATAATAATGACAAGTAACGGAAATACCAAATTATTGACATCATGGTAAAAGTTTTTCCTCTCCAATCTGTATTGAGGTAAAAATAAATCAGAGCTACTGAAAAAATTATTTCCAGTGACCATTCTGTTTCACATTGTGATTATAAAAAGAAAACACCATCAAAGACTGCATTTATTTGTTAGCTGAATCACGGAATTGTGTACATTTACTAATGTCCCAAATTTGTGTACATTTACTAATGTCCCAAACGACATTAGTAAATGCCTGGCGTAATATATGGGCATCTTCTATGGTTATTGAAATTGAGAGTGATGACAGTGAATTTTCTGGTTTTAGGGTCAGTGTAGCATGCGTTAAAGCAAGAGAATTGCTTTTATATTTGAAAGAAAGAGTAAATGAGGAGGCTTTACACAAGGAAGATATCCTGTTCAGATGAGCCAACATTGGCATATCAGATAACCGATGATAAAATCATTGGCTCTGTTTTGAACTCGCCACAGCAAGAAAATGATTCCGACACCTACACAAATACTGAATTTGATAGGAATCAGAAAATATCTCTTAATGAGGGTTTGGAACATGGTGATAAATACCTAAAATTTTTAGAACAGAGCTGTGTCACAGAGCACTAGATTCCGACTTTATATAATATATCCCCCCCCAAAAACTTACTCTGGATCACCTTAAAATTTTAAAACAAACTTCTACCAGAAAAATGTTTGAAACACACATAAAAAAATAAATATTTTATGATTTATTAATATCCTTTATTTTTATATGACTTTATTGTATATGTCTTCAATGCTTTTAAATATCCCCGTAATCACTAATATAAATGAATAATATAATAAATATACATATATATAATAATAATTTAATGCATATAATAAATTAATGTAATAATGTATATGTATATTATTTTAATAATGTGCGTATATATATATATATATATATATCCCAATGGATGTGTGCAGGCGATATTCAAGTGATGTGTTGGGCAAATTTACTCCAATGAACTCTCAACCGTTTCCAGTGACGGAACTGCGAAATAAAAATTAGGAATTTGATTTAATGCCTTGTGTTGAAAGTTTTCAACGATCGCTGATCGCTGATGTTCGTGTGCTGTGATCTGTGTTTCGTTTCTTCTGTTTCAAGGCCATAGCGGGACGAAATACTTCTAACGCTGTGCTTTTCAAGTGTCTCACTTTTCAAATATGGTGTTTTTTCAAATGCGGAAAAAGTTCAGTGAAATTAAGAATGATTTTTCTTGCAAGATTTGTTCCTCGTCTAAGTCTGTGGTCTGGATTTTTTCTAAAGGTTTTATTTAGTGCAACTAAAAATATCATATTGAAATTACTAATCATTATTATTGTATTGAAAATCTGAATACATATTGCTGTTTCTTAAAAGTATAGTATTGTTTTATGAAAATGATATTAAAAATTCGAACTCTTAATACTTTAGTGACGTTAGTGAAGAAGATTTTATTATTTTTCTGGAAGGTTGTTAACATTAATATAGTTTGAAATTTGTGTTGAAAATTTTGAATAAGAATTTTATAATTATTCTAAAAATGAAGTAGATACAAAAATAAGTGAAATTAGTACAGATAAAAGGCTGTTAAATAATTATATTTTGGAATTTGTGTTGAAAATTTTGAATAATCATTTTAAAATTATTCTAAAAATTAAGTGGATGTAAAAAATAAGCGAAAACAGTAGAGATACGTAATATGAAATTATGGTTAATGCATGTTAAAAATATATGGGTTGCTGTAAAGTATAAAGTATGTTGAGGGAGTACTGGTTCCGAAACAGAGGCCTATTATTACCTCTGTATAGTTGTTCCTTTTACCCTCTTCATGTAAGATAATGTTGAAGGCTCTCATTTCATGATTGAGTGTAATTTTTTTTATATTATTATTATACTTTTTTTTTATTATGGAATGTAGTAGCGCAGTTCTCAAAGGCCAGTTACCTTATCTAAGGAACGGAGGCTTTTTCAAGTAACTGTCTAGGCAACCTGAGCCACCAGTGCAAAACACACTGGTTAGCTCAAGAGGCTAGCCCTAATGATGGATATGTTTGTTTAGAAGTATTGCGAGGCCTTCAGTTTGTTAAATTCAGAAATTGCGAATGAAAGACAATATTGGTAAAACCATAATTTTAGCAATACTGTTATCAAATTTATGATGTTAAAATATAAGTTATAAGAATGAAAATTACATGTGTTCTGAAAATTTTGAAATTTGTTTTGATTATTCAAAATCAGTAATATGTGTGCAAGGGTGCAACAATGAGTGTCATTGAAATAATAATAAAAAAAAGTCTGAAAGTAGATGACGAGCAGGAATTTTAATGTCGTAGAAGTGTTGATCCATAAGGAATAGGAAATTGGAGGCGAAGGCAGATTAAATCTTCATTTTTTATTTCCGCTTGTTGTGGCCACAATCAACTTGGCACATGAAATGTGCCTATTGCAAAATAGCTCACATTTTAGATTAATTTTCAGTAAGAAAGAAGAAAGCAGCAGACAGCAGTCCGACTAGACCGAAGCGTAAAGAGCAAGTCAGCTTCAACATTAGTAGATCCTTTTTTATATTTTATATCAAAATCATACATAGATAATTTTAAAGACCACCTAAATAGACGACCTGTAGGGTGTTTTATATTTTTAAGCCAAACTAAAGCAGCATGATCAGTATGTACAGTAAAATGATTACCATGTAAATAATAATAAAATTTATCAATTGCATCAATAATAGCTAAACATTCCAGCTCAGTAATGGCATAATTTTGTTCATAAGATCTCAATTTTCTAGAATGAAAAACAATTGGATGTAAACTACCATCAGGATGTTCTTGTTTTACAACAGCACCAACAGCTTCTTTGGACGCATCAACAAATACATGGCAGGAATATTTAGGATTAAACAAAGTTAAAATAGGTCTAGAAATCAATGCCTCTTTTAATTTTTGAAAAGCCTTTTGACATTCATCAGTCCAATTATAAGGAGTATCTTTTTTAAGTAAATTTGTTAATGGGGCTCTAATTTTAGCATAATTTTGAATAAATTTATGATAAACATTAATACTTCCTAAAAATCTTT
>KK119661.1:268410-338734 GCA_000611955.2 Stegodyphus mimosarum
TGCTGGTCATACTTTAGATTTTTTTTTATTATTATTATATATATATTATTGTAATAAGGCATATAATAATTTAATTAACTGTATCTAATATGTCTTATTTATTTTACACTTTTAGTCTAATATTATGATTTATCTTTTCTGTCCTGAAATCTGCAAAATCCGCACAACCTCTGGTCCCAAGTATTGCGGATTTCTGGACTTCTACTGTAATAAAATTCAGGCTTAATTCAGTATGCGATAGAAGCGAGACAGAATTTAGTGGAACAACTTGTCTTTCGTCGCCAATCTTATGATACATAGCCAATAATGTATAGCGGACACTATTAAGCTAGATAAAATTATCTTCATTGATTCTAAGGAATTTCAGTTAATGTAGCAGACTGCGCTGCACCTTAATCTTCTAATTTAATACAGCTTATTATTTTTTTCAGACTGCAGATGCTTTAAAAAATGCTTTTCATAATTTATGGCTAGTTACCATATTTCATGGTGAGGATGATGATAGCCGCGAATTTGAAGGTTTACAGTTATTGCAAACCAAAAGTGAAATTTTTCAGTTAATGGATTTTGTAAAGAAATGTGGAAAAGCAGTAATCAATGAAGATGATATAACAGAAGTTTTTCATTGCGATGACAATCCCCAATCATTAATCAATTAACGGACGACGAAATCTGCAGTTTTGTTTTTATATGGTTCTAGATCCAGAAAATGCCACTACCGATAGTGAAGACAGTGACAGAGATTATTGAAAACGAAAAAATTTTGATTGACAAGTTAGTCAGAATTTTAGATGCAGCAATTACAGAACTTGAACAGTGGAACTTTGTAGCTGAACAAGAAATTATGTCTGTTTATAGAATTAAAGAGAAAGTATAAGCACAAGAAGCGAAGCAACTTACATTGAAAGAAATGTTTAGTAAAGTAAACAAACATTGAGCCTTTTTTTTTTTTCTAAATTTTGATACTCTTTAGATCATAAATGCTCCTTATTTCATAAATCACGATTTTAAATATTTTATTTCATATTTTAAATTGTATAATTTCTGCATGCCATTTTACTAGATTTAAATTGATGATCTAATATCTGGAAAAATCCCAAATCCGGAATCGCCGAAGTCTGGATCTCGGACTTTGTACTCTATTATGAAAAAATATCAAATGTACATATATGCATTAAAAAAAATTCTAAAGAAAAAGGAATTGTTAGGGATCTGGGGGTTCGGACATCAAACATCCAGATTTCACACTTTGTACTGTATAATGAAACTTCAACAGGGAAATGCAGCTCATTTATACTGGCTAGTGATGCTTATGCTTGCATATAAGCTTCTGTGGGGATTTCATTTCATTTCGTTCTCATTAGTTTCATTCTTACAGTCAGCAGTGTGCAAATTTGTCTGCCTGCTAAAAATTATATATGAGGTAATGGTAAATGGTTAAAAGCAGTAGGTAACTTATCTGTCTGGTAATGAGGAAGAGCTCCATCTTAGAAATATAAGCATCTGTCATGGTGACAGTAATCTGACTATGGTATTATGTACTTCTGCAACCTATCCAAATATGTATCAACTGTAAATATTCTGTGCCATTGAAAGTTACCATTTTTAATAAGCGTTGTGCTATACAGTATCATCTAACCTTGCAGTTTAATAATAGTTATGTGATCAAAACTAGGTATATTGTTTTGCATTTTGACTCTCAGTATTTGTATATCTTATGAATTATTCTTTATTCTGGCAAAGCTGTATGCTGCCATTTGAAAAAAAAAATACTTATCCCTATTGCATATTTTCTGTTCTGAAATTTTAAATCTTGCAGTACTGATTATTGGGAAAAGTGTAATATTTCTAATATCTCTAACATATAATTTTATATTTTTGTAAGTCTAATTACTACAAATGCAAACAATATTTATATAATTCTTATACTGTTCACATAAATTTTATTTGATCATTATATACAGGATCTTGGTACTGGTGTGATAGTTATTCCTTTCTTATCACTTCTAGAAGCAGTTGCCATTGCTAAAACTTTCAGTAAGTTGAATTCCTGTTATTTATTTTATAATGGCATGCAGTAACTTGCTGGTTATTAAACTCACTGGCTTATAAACTCAGCCATTATGTTAAAATTTCCAGGAACCAAAACAAATATATTCTAATCAATAGAAAATCTGCTATTTATTAAAGTCATCTCTGCTGTTAAAACTTAGACTGGTAAAAGACCAATTCTTCAGCTCCAGAAAAAAACTGTTTGTGGCTTATGAAATCTGTTTGTAGTTCATTCATTTATCTTTCTGTTCCCTTGGGATGTTGGGTACCTTTTCCTTGTCCTCGTCAGACACTCTTTGCAAATCATTTTGTCTGAACTAGAGCTGAGAGCGACGGAATACCTTTATCTTCTGATTAACAAAAGCAATCCTCTAAAGGCTTTGGAAATAAGTTCTTTGATTGTAGATGATTGCTTCCCAGGATTAAAGAAAAGATGTTACTTTACATGAGTACTGGTTTCCTTTCTTAGATACCAGCTAATATGGGATGGAAGTGCATGCACAGATAAAGTTTGCAGGATGTTCCACTTGAAATTTACAAAATGCATTCTTGCATTGTCATGTATTATCAGTCTTTGATTGGAAAACAGAAGGGATCATTGTAGGCTGAAGAAAAAAGAAAGAAAAAAAAAAAGATTATACCTATAACATGAAAAAAAAAAGATTATGCCGATAATAACAATGAAGTGACTGATCAACATAACAGGGAAAGTGCAATCGTCCTGCTGGCTAGAAATGAGGATTTTGGATTTGAAATTAATCATAAGAAAAAGCATTTTTTTAATTCCCGGTGTGCGTGATTTATAGCATGTCCAAATGACTAAATAAAATTATTTAAACTAGAAAGAGAAGCATTAATTGTGAAATGGTAAATTCAGCCAAAGAAAAGAAGAATTTTAAAATGGAACAGCATTGTGCACTTTTACTTCAACAAAGAAATAAAACTGATAAAGAACTGAGAACTGAGAAGATTCTCTGAACTGAGAAAGAAATGTCTCATGGGAGAGCAAAAGAGATGGGAAATTGATGTTGAAGCTGCTCTTCTAGAGTGGTTTCAAGCTGTGAGGATAAAAAATGTTCTAATTTCCAGAGCTCTTCTAACCACAAAAGCCTGTAGAATTTTCTAAAATTCTGGAAGAAAGTTTTGAGCCAAGTAATGAATAGCTCACGAAATGGAAAAAGAGAAATAACTTTGTTTATGGGAAACTACGGTGAGAAATAATTGTGATTATCATTTTGTTGAGAACCGGATAAAAGACATTTTTTTCTTGCTGCTAAAAGAATATAAGCTCATGAAATTTATGTAAACTGGTCTGTTTACATAAATTTTGTGAGCTTATGTTCTTTTATATTCTTTATGTAAGCTGGTCTGTTTACATAAATTTTGTGAGCTTATATTCTTTTATATTCTTATTCTTATATTCTTTATGTAAGCTGGTCTGTTTACATAAATTTCGTGTGGTAAATGTTACTGGTTTCTTTACAGAGCATTACTGGAGCATGCATTAATGTTTAAAATTGAAAGAGCAGCTAGTTTTAAGAAATTAAAAGAATGAGTTACTATATTATTAACATGCAATATGGATGCAACAATTAAAAAGACACCATTAGTAACTGGAAAAAGTAGAAACCTCAGTATTTAAAAGGAGTTAAGAATTTACTTTCAACTTTCTGTAATAACAAGAACTCTTGGATGTCAAGCAATAATTTAATTGATTTCCTTTTGGAAATGGGACAGAAAACTAAGAAACGAATTTTTTTTTTTTTTTTTTTTTTTTTTTTTTTTAAAACATTAAATTAGTATTTCTTCATACAAAAGACTATCAATCAGCCTTTAACCAAGGTATTATAAAAGCTTTCAAATGTCATTACAGAAAAGCTGTCATTCGGTTGGGGGGAGTAAACAAAATTGAATATTATGAAAATGCAAGCACTTCAAAGCCAAAAACCAGGCTGATATCTTTGCTAGAGGCTGTACATATTATATCATTGCAAAAGAAGCAGTCAGTCTCCCAAAACACAAAAAATTGCTTTAGAAAATGTGGTTTTTATTTAGAAGAAACCACAAAAGAATTGCAAGCTATTTGTAATACTTTGGACATCATTGAGGGAAATTATGAAGATTCAGTTTCAGAATATGTTCAGTTGATGATAATATTGAAACAACCTTTGAAACTTCTGACTATGATGTTATACAACATATTAAAAGATCTGTAGAAAATGATACAAAGAAACATGATGCAGAAACATGAAACTTTATATTGGAAGAAAGTGAAAGAACATGCCAACCTCAGCTGAATAGAGAAAATACTGCAAATTATAAGAAGAATTCTTGAATTGAAAGGTGGAGATGAGTAAAGCTACCAACAAATTTATGAACTTGGTAATGCAACTGAAAAACTGATGAACAATATGAAGCAAATACAAATAGAGCACTTCTTTGTAAAAGCTTAAAACTTCATCAAGTATATAATTATCAAATTTTTTTATTTAAAAATATAAATAAAAACAAAAAATAAATGCCCAAATTTCCCAAATAGTTTAATTTTAGCATTAACTTTAATTGGTAATTTAGGTACTAATTATTAGGTTATTTGTACTTTCTTACTAAACAAATTCTAAGTTGATAACGTAATTTGCAATATTTAAATCATTGCTTTTAAACTCAGCCACTTTATATACTCAAATATGTTTGGAACAGAATTGATTTTAATAAATAACAGATACTGTATATTTATATTTCATCTTGGATAAATGCACTTTAAAAACTGGAAAATCATTCTAAAGTTTTATTAAATATAGGAGTACATTGCAACACATTAATTAATGTAAAAAGTAATTAAAAATAATCACAATGTAAAAGTTCAGATAATATAAAAGTACAGTGATGCACTGCATGGTGGATAACTTTCCCAAGAACATATAACATAATGTATGCTTTCATCAAATGAAAAATATCCTGCATAATGAATATAATCTCGCCTTATGATTAATATGCATGACAAAGCTTGGCTTTCTGGAGAAAGTTACTATGTTGTAAGAAAAGAAAAAAAAGTGTACCTCAGTGCATAAAAAAAATTATCTAATGCAAATGAAGGTTTGAAGTCGAAACATCTGGTAGTTAATCAGGTAGAAAATTTCAGAACTTTTAATAAAAATGTTATTTAATTAAAGGCTACTTGTCCTTGGAATTCAAATGAAATGCATGTATTAAATCAGTTTTTAAAGAGTGCCTAGCAGAACGTCTTTGCTTTTTATGCCAAAAATGTTAAATGGAAAGACATTTGCTACTAAAATCTATACTGTTACTTGATAATACCTGTGGTATTCCAAAAGAAGTAGCAGAGAAAGTGGGATAAAAAAATGATTTACTGAAAATATAACCCCACACAAGCTTCTTTGCTTCAGTCTTTGAGCCAGAGATCATTGCCAAAGTCAGAAACATAGTATACAGAAGCATTTTTAAAAGGAGCTTTGAACTCTGCCAATTTTAATCTTAGAAATTTCTGAAAATATCATTTCAATATTATTGAAACTATCATATTGATCTAGAAAGAATGGTACCTCAGAGAACACTAAATACTAGTAATAATTGGGAAGAACACTAAATAACCAATACTTATAGCAACTGTGAAGAAACAGGAAGAAATTTAAGTTGCAGCCAAGTAGTAGCATCTCATTCAAAACAAGGAGAATAAAGTGGCATATTTTAGGAAAATCCCAACGAAATGATGGAAGCAAATACTTAAAACAACTTTTTTAAATCTGAACTTTTCGAGAAAACTAAAAGTAAACATGCAAAAACACCAAGGGTAGTAGTCTTCTACTTTTATTAGAGGACTGAAAAGACAAATCTTCAATAAAGGATTGGTAAGACAGATTAATCTGAATTGAAAGACTGAGATTGTATATATACATTGGCTCAGTGATGGCTCCTCTATTTGTGTACATGAGCACGTGAATCTCCAAAGAAAAATGAAAAAATTAATTTATTGTATACTGATACATAGCTAACATATTGTATAGTAAGTTACTATAGCACAGAGCATTTCGTTTTTCCTTGATCACATGTGCAATCAAAGAAATGCCCTTGAAAAACCAATTTATGGGGACATGGGGACAGAGGAGAAGGAGAGCAGAGGCGCCTTTGGTACCATTTCATTTGCACATCTGTAGTGTGTAGAATGTCTCATTTTTTGCAGTTACCTCATCTGAATTCTTCCTTAGTTTGGTATATTAAGTTAGTTAATTCGTTTTTCTTTTTTTTTTTTAAATACATATTTTTTATGAATTAGTGTAAACAGTAAAATCAGTGGGTTGGAACTAAAGCAATTATTTTTTTCAACATTTTCTTTGGAAAGAAAAATTGAAATGAAATTACTCAGGCCAGCACCTTTTGTTGAAATATAAGACGAGAATTTAAAAGGGAATTCAAACCCGATTTATGGGAGAAATGTTCATGGATGATGCAAATCAACTAACCGGCTGTTTTGTTTTCCGTGTCTCCTCTTTGCAAAACAGAATGGGGATTCAAATTGGGTGAATTATGGTGTTGTTGATTTATGATATCTAACTCATAAAAAAGCATAAATGCTAACAATCACAAAATTTAAACTTCATCTTAGAATTGAATATGTTAGGAAAGGTGGATATTCACCAACAACTCAACAGTCATTTAGTTCAAATGTTAAAAGAGACAGCGAGAAGGTTACAAAACTCATTATGCTCTTAAAAAAAATATTGAGTGGTTTTGTTTTGAGGTGAATTTGAGCTTGCACATCAAGGGCATGGTGAACACGAGAATTCATTAAATCCAGGAGTTTTCAGAGATTTATTAATCTGGGAGTCTTATCAACTTCTCAGCAGAACTTGATTCTTCTGTTAAAGACCATATCACTAGTGCCAGTGTTTTTAAAGGAACATCAAAAGTAATTCAAAATGATTTATTAAACTGTGTGATCATTGTTTGTAAGAACTATGAGAAACTCGAAAGTAAGTTTTGTTTCAGTAATAGCAGATAGAACTACTGATGTTTCATCCACTTACCAATTTGTTGTTGTTTTTGATACATTTTAAGTAATGGAAGAGAGATTCTGGAAATTCATGAGTCTGGTCATGATATAAAATCTATAGCTGAATGTATCCAAACAAGTTTTGGAAAAGTAGTAGACAGACCCAAGAAATTAATATCGCAGAGCTACAATGGTGCAAGTGTGATGAGTGGTCATCGTGCTGGTTTCAAGTTTTTATTCAGCGTACCTGCAAGAATTTACAATTTGTGCATATGCTCATCAGTTCAGTTTGATTGGTGGCCAAGCAACCAGTCAGAATCAGCAAATTCTAGAATTTTTTTCCAACTTGAGGGATATTGCTAACTTTTTCAATAACTCACACTGCGAATTGTTTAGATGAAACTGTTAGAAAACGGTAACCTCAAGGTCTAGCTACTAGATGGAATTTTATGAGTTGAACCATCAGTACAGTGTCTGACTACAGAGAACAGTTAATTGAGTGCATGGAAAGAAATAGTCAACATGTAAACAAGCTCTAGTAATAAATCAAGCAGGGGTTATTCGCCATGTGGTGGAAGACTACTTGGAATTTGTGTTTTGACTTACAGCGTTTTACAATATTATGCAACATAGCGATGTTTATACAACCAGCTTCAGAAAGCACTAACTGATATAGCACTCATGAAAAGCAAATAAATGTTTTCAGCATTCCTTAGAGAAAGAAAAGAAATGATGCAGTGACAAAAAAGATATTGGAATCATGAAACTTCAAGAAAAAGGAAAAAAGAAAGCATTCTTATAAATAGAACAGTACTTTGCTATTTTTCTTCTTGAAGCTTCAAAACTCCAGAGTTCGAGAAAAAGTTTCCAACTCAGATTCTTGGCACCAAACAACTGATATTTATTCCATGTAACAGAAGGGTCATCTGAAAACTGAACTAGGAGTAATTCACAGAAGGTAAAGATTTCTGAAATATGATTGGTGCCATTAGCCTTCTAGAATTTATTATTGAAAACAACTTAGAGACTACATCTTCAGAGACCTACAAACTGTTGCTAGTTATTGGTACTATTGCAATGACCACTGCTGAAGTATAGAGATGCTTCTCAACTCTAAAATGAGTTAAGATATTTGTATCACTAGGAGCAAGGACAGGTTAAACACTCTAGCCATGCTCTCAGTTGAAAAAAGCATGATAAATGACATATATAAATTCAATGAAAACGTTTTTATTTATTTGTCTAGAAAAAAGGCAAGTGAATTTAATTTACAAAACTTGTACTTGACTATTTTGTTATCAACATTCAAAGGTATATTATAAGCAATATTATTGTTTTATTACATTCCATCATAAGAAATGAAATATTAGAATTCTTTTACCTATGAAAACTTGTTTTCTGTTAATTTCATTATTTTCCTTTAAACTGTAAAAATGCAAATGTATTTTAATCTGTAAATTACATGTGAAAATGGAAATGTATTTTAATTTGTAAAGTAGGTCGTATTTGCATATTTAATTTTTTTAATTTGTTTTGTGAATCTCTGTTTAAATAATCCACAAACCACCACTGCATAGGCTGGAGAAATTAGATTAAAAATTATGGTCATGTAGTAATTTATAGAGAATTAGTTAAAATTTCTTCTTTATACTGATTTATAGGAAATGGTGTTCTACATAATTGATGCTGATTTGGAACATACTGCATTAATTATGCAAGACTGTACTAACAGGCAAGAAAATTAACAGCTGTTTAAAGGCTAGTGATTTATATTTAACAGAAGATGGTTATAAAGCAGATAATATATATATATTTAATTTACATTTCGATTTTAGGTTCTTCTGTCATCTTTGTAAAATGTTATCTACATATTCAAAAAAGTATAAAATTTATTCATATGTGCATATGGTAGTGTGAATCAAAGTGCCTTAAAATTTCTACCTCAGTTGAATTACTCCCACAAAAAATTTATTTTGAATTTTTTATTAAGAAACTCAATGATTTCAAAGTAAGCAATGGCAACACTGTACGGAAAAAAAATGTTCATCTCCAGCACGCGAGACTGTGTATCGGAAATTCTAATGATATGTTTATTTTAAAATTATTTGCAATATTGCTGTTGAATTGAATTTTGTGGTTTAAGTGTAAAGAACATGATATTTAATAAATAAAGATAACATAGATAATGTTAAAAAAAGCCATTTTGGGCATAATGTAAAATCTGAATTTTTTTTCCGGGGGGGGGGACCTTTGTGTCATCCTCCCTGCGGCAAGAAGAATCACTGGGCAAAGCACTTTGATACCAAAGTAGGCAACCCAGAATTGTGGATTTTATCTGACAATCCACTAACGGTAGCACATGCATTGCGACAGCATGTAGTGGGTGCCATTTTGGAATTCCCATGAAACAAACAATCAAATTGCATAAAAATGAATCCTTAAAGATTGAGAGCAAAGTGTTTTAATCTGAATAGGAAACTGTCTTGAGAACAATTAAATATCATCTGTGACAGCTGTTTGTTTTATTTATTGCTGGTCTGAAGAATATGCATTTTGTAAGTTTTGTCATTCTTTTAGTTCTTCTTGTCTCTACATATCTCCGAATATAACTACTCATTGATGCAGTTATCTGTAAGAAGCATGTGTGTCTAGTATAACAAAAGAAGAATGTCAAAAAACTGGTTTTTCCATATAAAAGCAATTCTTAGATTTTTTAAAGTTAAAACAGGTTGATGTTCACATGTAGCCCAGTGCCAAGTTTCTGTGTGATGACAAGAATTCTGCAAATATCTGTTGTTTTTAATAAGTTGAAACAGGTAGCTGGGCACAGGGACCAAGAAGATAGAAACTTTGTTATTTTGTTGTGGGTGTTTGCCACATTTTTAAATTAGTTAATTTGTTACTGTTTTATGAAATTTTGAGTGTTTCATTATGGATTAAAAAAAAATACTGTTTCGTTTTTGAAATTTCTTGCATTTTTATTTTGTTAATTCATTGTTATTATTTTATAAAAATTAAATTATTATAAATTTGTAATTTTCAGAGTGGCCATTTTTTTAAATGGCTATTGTTTTTCACATGGTTAGGTTGGCAAAAAAGTAGTTGCCAACGATCGTCCACCTTGCGGGAGCGTTGGGGCAGATAATGCAAAAGTATTTTAGATACAGATAATGCAAAACTACTTTATTTGTATTTTAGTTTTATTTTTTTATCCTTTTTTTTGTTTGTTTAATAAATTCTTGGGATTTTTTTAATGAATGTATGATGCTATATACTTCATTAGAAGTGCATTCATTAAAAGTGCCTATTCATTAAAAGTATGATCATATGCTTTGCACTGTATTCTTATTATTTGATATGTGAAAATTAATTAGAAATTTTTAAAACAGCTGCTTTGCTTTTCCTTTTGTTATTTATTTGCTTGCAATATTGAATTTTCTTTTATCTTCAGAGCGCTTTTCTTAAATAATTTAAAATCTTTTTTAAAGTCTGTTTTAAATTGCATTTTTATATTTCATTAGATATATAGTTTTATTATATAAATATATTTAAAATATCTGGTTGTAATAAAAGTTTTCCACCAAGAAACGTTCTTCATAAAGTTAGGGGAAAAAAACATAAAAGCAGTATCTTTAGTGTGAACAGTAATTATCACCCAATCTATGATTTTCTGCCAGGATTTTGGTAGTTTTTCAGTCTTCAGCTCAGAAACTTGGTGGCACAAGTCTAAAACAGATCAACCTCATTTCGGACATCCTGAGCATAATGGAAGATAGCACCAGCAAGATGTAGCTGCAGGTGGGAAAAAAAGGTCTGAAGAAGCGATGCCATGGCTATATGGTGGGTGTGGCAAAAGATCCCATTCGAGTCCCTACAGAGTCCATCTGGTGAATGTAGATACATGTGGTCTTGCATTATCTTGATGGAATATTACCTTTTTGCACCGGTACTCAGTTCAAAGTTTTTCTTTGAAAGCAGTGTCAACATGGACAAGCATTTCGCTGTACACCTTACTGTCAAGGGTTTTGCCTTTTTCCAAATACTCTTTGTGGATAATGGCAGTCACACCAGATACAAAGTATGATGGTTTTGTTAGTCAAATTGTGCTTTATGATGCTGCCGATAGTCTCACCATGCACAGAATAATCCCTTTCAGCCTTTGTTTTTGAAGTAAATTTACTTTTCATCACAAGTGATGATCCGGTCCATTATTTTGTCCTTGTGCTGATATTCAAGCAGATTAGTATAGAGCCCTTATCTGGTTGAGTCAGCTCATGCAGTATCCAGGAAATGAACTTGTACATAGAGTTTATGTGATGCATAGTGCAAGTAATGGACAGGGCACTAACGTTTAAGTCCTTAGCAAGCTATCAGGTGGTTGCATACTGATTTTTTTTAGAAGTTCTCACAGGTAGGCCTCATCAACTTCAGTAGGCTGGTCAGAAAGCTCTGCTTCTTGAGTGTCATTGCCCTTGTTTTTGAACTTTCGGTACCAATCTTCACAGTCTCATATGATACAACATTAATACCTGAGGCTGTACGCATAATTTGGTGATATTCTGTAGCTGACTTTTTGCAACAGAATTGGAAGTAAATGATGGTTCTAATCTGGTAGTGTGATAGTTCCATTTCAGCCACCTTAATGATAATGATACTGATACTTTTTTACAAATTTCACAACACAGTGTTCTAAAGCAACTTTCTTTCAAATGTGAAAAATCGTTTTTTGCAAATATGATTAAACATGGCAAAATGAACTGTTTATGCAGACGCTATTTGCAGTGACGGAAAACTTTCATTAAAACCCGATATGTAAGTATCCAAGCTGCTTATTTACGCATGCATTTTTTTTCCAGCTAAAGGAATAAAATTACAATCAAGTAGAGAGATGATTGCTTTAGGTAATAAAATCCTTTGTATTTTACTTTTATTATTCATTCATGTTTGAGAAGTCAAAATTTATTTTAAAAATTATATATGTTTTAAATTACATTTAATGCATTATGGCTAAAATTTATCATAATATGTCGATTATTTTCACTATTTGTTGTAATTTATTATTATTTTCTATTTTTTTGTTTCTTTTTATATAAATTTATATATTTTATCTCTTTTATATGTAGAAAAATGATGTAAGAATAGAACTTTTGCATAATTTACAAATCTTTACACATATTAGATATTGCTTCCTTTTTTTATTTAAAAAAAATGGATAGTAAAATGCATAGTTAATATTCAGTATTTAATCTTTTAACATTTGGAAACTAGTATGTAAAGTTAATGCAACTTTTGAGAACTTAATTTTCTTTATTCTATGTATCTGCTTTCGTCATGCTTACCATGTTACATAACAATTTAAACTTGTAAAAAACTGGCATAATTAGTAACTGAATTAATATAAAAATTATTGAAATAAAAGATAGCATTAGTAGGAAATTTGCTGAAAAGGTTACTATGTAGGAGTTCAGTCATTTAAAATTACTTCTAAAACAGCTGTGTGCAAGTCTTTTATATTATAGTGTGGATATTTTTATCTTTTTATAATAATTTTTCCAAATCATATTAGTTCAATTTCTTTATAAATGTAATAATATTTTATGGAACTGAAGTAGCATTTAAATGATGTAAAATTAATTACATCATGAAAATTCTCATTACATTTTTTTTTCTCGCTGTCATGCAGGTATGGGAAACTTAATGGGATCATTTGTGTCTTCCTATCCTGTAACTGGAAGTTTTTCTAGGTAACTGAATTTCATTGAAGTTGATTATTCTTTTGTAATGATAATCTTAACTAATAAATAATAAGATGTATGCATGTCTCAAAAATGAAAAATTTCATTTAAAGATTCTTGAATAATTCATAATGAAAGTTAATCTGCTCAACATATCTTACTAAAATATCATTATCAACATCAGAATAAAATGCCATGTATTTTTCGATTAATAATAAAACTTGTTGGCAGACAGAGAATTTCTTGTTAGGTAGATAAGTTTATAACGTATCATTAAAGAATCATAACACTTTAATTACAAAATATTTTACAAAATAAATAATGTAAAAAATAGTTTGAACCAAGAAAATGCCATCTAAATGCATGGGCATGCTGGGTATTTTCCTGGGAACCTCATGCTAATCTCTGTATGTCATTTGAGTAGCTCTTGATAAAAAATATATTTGAAATTTAAATTAATTCTGTGTAATATAAACTGAAATTATATTTTCTCTCTCTTTTTTAAAAGGTTGTAAAATATTTTTTACAGATTTGGGAATATTCTCACTAACTGCAAAGTCAGAATTGAATAATTATTGCTTAACATTGACTAGAAATATTACCCAGTTTTAAACACTGTTTCTGCCACAGAATTTACTTTCTGAATGCTAAAATACACTATGCTACTATTGTCTGTTACTTTAAAATAGGAATTTCAAGATTATTTTCTGCTATCCAACTTGCCTTGCAACCTTGGGAACAATGACTTAATTTTTTCCTGGACTTCATTTCTATTTAACCTGTTTTGCTTTGTGAAAAGCATGTGAATGAAGTGTGACTTGAACTACAGTATCAAATAAGGTGAAGAAAATAAGTGTCATGTGGTGATGATGATATATGTTATGATCACAAATGGGAAGGGTTGGTAATTGCCTTGAGCCTTAATTTTTAAGTAACACAATAGCAAAGGAGTGACATCTCCACTATAATTTTAAAGTTCGGCTACTGCTACTGTGCTTCCAAGCTAGTCGGTTACAGTTCGGGTGTAGCACCGTAATATCTCATTATTTTTTAGGTTTGTTTATAGTGACAGCAGCTTTGGAAAACAATGAGGTAGTATCATTTTCAGATATTAGAAATACGTAGTTGAAGTGCTCACCATTGCCTGGTCTTTACGAATAATGAAGTGTCTTCGTTTAGGGAGATGGAGATACTTTTTTTTTAAATCTCAGGTAGACAGCTGCTTTCCTCTTATTTTGGTTCAAGGTGAATTGTACAGTATTTACCAAGCTCAAATAAAACTGAAGAATGATGAACTAAAATGATGCCATGTAGCAGTTGTAGTAAGACTTGATAAAGATGGGTGACAGGATTAAGTTTTTCAAAGGGTAGCATTCTGGGGTTAATAGAACATAAAGCAGATTATCTTTTGAAAACCGTTCTAAAATATTTCACCCAAGTAAGGAAACTATCTGCTTATATATCAATTAATGAAGGCAGGCTAGCTCAACTATTAAGTTTCATTCAATTTTTCATGGAATAATAAGAAAAAAATTGTGCAGATAAATTGATGGAATAATAAGAAAAAATTGTGCTAAAGTGTGCAGATGTCCCAGGACAGTCTGGCTTTGGAATATGTCCTACAAACTGTCCCTAATTCTGTAAATATAGTTGACATTAATTTTATTATTTCTGCTTTATATGGACATGTAGAAGTTTTGTGTGGAAGAGAAAATTATTCAATAATGAAATAATCATGCTTTCTAGTTATATATTTTGGGAAATTCACAAATTCTACTAAAAGACGGGTTTGTAAAAGAATTTCTGGATTTCTATTTCAGCTGCATTTTATGCTTGGAAACTGAACAGTGAAATTAAATTATCCAAAAATTTTTAAATATATTTTTCTAGTATTGTAAACAGAGGAAAGCATAACTCTTGCTATATATTTTTAATAGAGGATATATATCTAATAAGTTATTGAATGAAATGTGCATTTTATTTAAAAGATGTGAAATACCTGAAAAATTTAACAGTTGTTTAAGTATAAGCTGAAACTGAGTAAAACGAAAATAGTATATGACTTCTCCTGTAGTCTGACATCACATTTCCTTCAGTTTGTAACATTAATAAACAAAATCTATGAATTGGAAGCATTTTCATTACATATATTTTAATAATAAATATAATGAAACTTCTTATGAAAGTTACTTCTAGAAAAGTGGACAGTATTTCTGAGAGTATGAAATGAGCATTGGAATTGAACATCACTAATTGTGATCTTCACAGCCTTCACAGAAGTCTAATTTGGAACCATGGATTCTATTTGGATGGTTTCATCATAACTTTCAAGATACTGGGAAAAAAATCAAGTATATTAATTTTTTGAAATGATAAGATTATGCTTAAGGAAAAAAAAATTGTTCTGCATTTCCCCTCTAAGTCTCTAAAAGTGTTTTGTCCTGCATTGGCTTAAAAAAATCTGGTTTCTAATCTAAAAGCTTACCATCTCTGATCATAAAAATGCTTTTTAGATTTCCTTTTTAAATATGATGTAAAATGAATGCAAATACCAAAATAGATAAATCTTCTCATTCAACAAAAGTCTCACTGCATACTGTAAAGCTCATGCTTTTTTGTGTGTTATAAACTTTCCCTGATATTGTGCTACATACATGTGTGAATTTTTTGTCAAAGATTAAACTAGATATATGAACCAGTTTCCATTTAGAAAGTCCTCTATAAAGGCATCCCATCTATTGGGCAAATAGCCTTGCTATGCATTCCCATATTCATATAATCTAATCTAAAAAAGATGAAACTGTTTGGGCTGAGATCTATATTAGTCAAACTGAACATATACATTTGTCAACAGACTTCACTAGTGAACAGATAAAAGATGAAATTTGCAGGACAGAATCAAATAAGTAACCGGGAAGATTAATCACAACATGACTTACCCTTCAGACTGAGAAATATTGCCTCATCCATCATTGCCGTCCTTTCCAGATATTTAAGTGATTATTTATTTTTTATTTGTGGATAGTTATATATGAAATAAATACTCTAGAAATGAAAGAAAAATAAAATGAAAGGTGACTTAGTTTTTTTAATTTGAGACAAATTATATGTATAGTATCTATTAGCTTTTGCCTCAGTAGAAGAAGGTTGTTGAATGTGATAGGATTGTATTTTTAGTATAATTAGTTTTAAAATAAAGAAATGTTTTTTTGGGGGGGGGCATGCTGCTGATGTAAGGAAGTGCTATATAATGAAACTTCTTATGAAAGTTACTTCTAAAAAAGTGGACAGTATTTCTGAGAGTATAAATTTTAATTTATGATGTTATCTTTCATTATAAATTGAAAATTAAGTTTTAAATCTTAAAAGATTTCCCTTTTATGTTTAGGTCTGTGATAAATAATGCTAGTGGTGTAAGAACTCCTTTAGGTGGGATTGTTTCAGGTATGAAAATTTGTTGTATATCTTATATGTAATTTTATATGAACTTTGTTAATTTAAATTTAAAATGAATGTTTATTTATCTTCATTAGGAACATTTGTTCTACTCGCTTTGTGTGTAATTGCACCATTGTTTCATTATATTCCAAAATCATGTCTTTCTGCAATAATATTTTCTGCTGTGATATTTATGATCCATTATGAAGATGTGCCTGCAATGTGGAAAACAAATAGTGAGTTAAGTAATCTCTTATTTTTATAAAATAATGTCTTATATTTTTGGTGCAAGAAAAATAATTCTTTCTTTCCCAATATTTTTAATCTGTAACTTTCAAACTAACTTCAGTTACATTTTTAAATGTGTTTAAATATTTTAAAATTATATGTGATATTATACTCAACTTAAAGTAATCATACAGTATATGAGTCTTTCTTAAATTGTGCTATTACTTTAAGCTATAAGAAATATAATTTGAAACAGTAACTATTGCTTTTGAATATGGGAAAACTCTTAAGTATAAAGAAGATGGAAAATGAACAGATATTTACCAGAAATAGTTTGTGATGCTTACGAGAATTTTTGAACAACTGCAGTACATGTATCACCAAGATGATGGATCTTATTTACTTTATTTTAATTTTTTATACGTAGGTTGATTCAAAAAAAAGTTTACAAGCAGAAGCATTTGAAACGTAATAATTGTGGAGCGAATATTTCCACCCAGGGTGGTTGACAGATGGCACTAGTTGTCCTACAGCGGTTCTACGAGTAAGTAGCATCAGTATGCAGACACTTAAGAGCGACAGTAATGGCACGACGTCTAGAAAAGTGGTGCCAGCCGTAATTCGATTCTTATGGGCCAAGAATGTGGCCGCATCCAAAATTCACAGACAAATCGTTGAGGTATACAGGGACAAAGCAATGAGTAGACAACAGGTAGCGAATGGTATCGTTCTTATCAAGCGGGCAGGGAGCATGTGGAAAACCGCAATATGGAAGCGAGCGGCCGTCCAAGTTCTTCAAGGACGGATATCAACAGGGCACGTGTTGAAGAAATCATCCAAAGGTATCGACGAGTAACCGTTCCTGAGATTGCCTCAGAGTTGGACCTGCGTTATGGTAATGCTCAGCTTATCGTAACCGACGAGTTGCGATATTCCAAAGTTTGTGCCTGCTGGGTTCCACGTGCGGTGTCCGTGGAGCATAAGGCCACTCGAATGATGTGCAGCCTCACATTTCTTCAGCGATACCATTCAGATGGCCAACACTTCATTGATTGCATCGTTACCGGTGATGAAACATGGCTTCATCACTTCACCCCCACATCCTAAAGAGCCACGATGGAGTGGAAACACGCTGGATCACCGACGACGAAGCAGTTTAAGGTCACACCCTCTGCCGGTAAAGTGATGGCAACCGTTTTCTGGGATATGACTGGTGTTATCCTAATCGAGTATTTGGAGCGTGGCCATTCCATTAAGACCGATCGCTATTGTGCCACCTTAACGAAATTGCATAAAGCCATCCGACGCAAACGGCCTGGATTACTGATCAAAGGCGTCATTCTTCTGCATGACAATGCCAGGCCCTATACAGCTCGCCAGACTCAGGAATTGCTGCAAAGGTTCAAGTGGGAGGTCTGGAATCACCCCCCCATACAGTCCCGATTAGGCTCCAAGTGACTATTTCATTTTTCCGGCGTTGAAGCGATACTTGTCCGGAACACGGTTCACCTTAGACGATGCAGTGAAAACAGCTGCCTAGAAATGGCTCAATGAGCAGGGCCCTGATTACTACCAAGACAGGATAAACAAGTTGGTCGAACGTTCTGACAAATGCCTAAACAGGTTTGGCGACTATGTGGAAAAGTGAAGGCCACATGTGTCACTTGATTCCCATTTGTATTGTGTTTCTATTGTTAATAAATACTTTTTCATTTGCCTTGTAAAATTTTTTTGGATCACCCCTCGTATAGTTATTTATATTATTACATTTTTATTTATTGTAAGATGCAGACTCGCGGTTTTAAAGGTCTTGTCTCCAGAATTAATACTTCTGCTACAGAAGTACTTGACATGCCTGTCATCTTTCAAAGCATATGCCAATCACTTCATCATCATTGCAATGCATTTTCTAGAGTTGATGCTTGTTTATTTGAACAATACTTGTAAATATCTATGATTAGAAGGACTTTTCATTCTCCATGTTCATCACACATATCATGTTTCCATGTTTGCCTTCCACTACACAGTTTTACAGTACAAAAAACTGTTACTTTTGCCATACTCTCTCATGTCTTAAATTTATGACCTTCAATTCTGTAACATTTTGTATGTGTGTGTGTGCATAACATATGTGTGTGCACACATATATATATATGTGTGTGTGTGTACTATATTTACTATTTTTATGATATGTGAAAATTAGTATATTTTTCAAAAGTTTAATTTTTATTATTCTTTTTCTGGTAGTGTATATAGTGAAACAATTTTAAAATGACCAATAGCAATTCTAGACAATTTTGTTGCCATGAATGGCTTCACTGTATAAATACTGTCAACTCCACAGTAACTATGTTAATGGGAAGTGGTGGAGTAAAAATGAGGACACTGGTTATGGCTAATAAAAAATCTTTAATCCAAGGACAGTTATAAAATTACTGGAAGGAGGAAGAACCGATGTAATTGTTAACAGAAAAATGTTTTTGATAATTTGCCTATATTTTCAAGTAGTTTAATATGGAGAATCAGTTCATTTAGTTATGTAAATTAATTCAGTACTGAAAACAAAAAGAACACATTTGAAAAAATGAAAGAATAAATACCAGGATAGGAAGAAGTGAGCAGGACACCCAAATTTTCCATTGGTTGTGCAGGTACAGTCCAAACACACTACTTTACAGCTTCATCCCAATTTTAGAGCCAAATGGCCCTGGAGGGAGGCAGATCTAATATTTCCCGCTCTCCTTTCTTTATACCAAACCATTTGGGAGCATTAAGAATAAACAAGAGTAGAAATGAAAAAATTAAGTTATAATTGGCTTTAACTAGGATTTACTAGGGAATTTAAATAATGACATTGAGTTTACACTTGCATGAAACCATAAATTTGAATTTTGGGGGGGGGAGTTAGAGTTTATCTGGTCAGTGTTATCTACAGTCACTGCTGTTATCTTATTCATTTATCTTTTCCTATTTTCATTTTCTGTAAACTGTTTTGTTTTATGCTGATGGCTTGTGGTATTAATTTTTGCACTGTAGTTAGCCAGGCATTCTACACATTTTTAAATTTGTCCAGTGTTAATGCCTAAGCACAGTTTTATTTTACCCAAGTCCTTCATTTCAGAGCTAAGAGTTTTTTTAATGTGTATCACAGATTTGCTTTTAGTTAGAATTATGAAATCATCTGCGTATATAACTATTATGATACAGTCATCTCCTCCTTCCTATACATAAAGACAATTGTCAGATGTTAATTTTTCAAATTTGAATTCCTGCGAAGTTTCATCTAATTTTATATTCCACATCCATCCTTCTTGTTTAAGTGCATCAATTGGCTTTTTTCAACTTGCAGACTTTGCTTTTAGAAGTCGCCAAATCATCTGTTTGGGATATGAATATCTTTTCAGCAAACTACAGGTGAAAATATTTCCATGTAATCAGTTCCATACTTCTGCGAGCATCCTTTGGTGATGAATGTTGCCTTATACTGATTTACTGTGCTATCTAGCTTTTCATTTTATTTAGAATGCCTGTGCACAGCCAATGGCTTTTCTTTTATCTGGTAAGTTTGTTAATTCCCAGATATTGTTTCACATTAAAAAATTATAATCTTGTGTAACAGCTCTCCATTTATCTGCATATGGTGTGGATAAAGCTTCTACAGTTTCTAGATCCACAAAAACTTCAGCATTTAACAAATTAGTGGTTCTCCCCCCCAATAGACTTTCTGGTGTGCCTGGTTTCCTCATTTTAAGAAATGTAAATTTTCCTTTCTGGACTTTGATCCTGAACTTTGCTTTCTTCAACATTTGCTCTTCCTTCACCCCACTTCAGAATTCTTGTCAGCTTCCAAATTTTCTTGTGTAGGAATAAATTCCTCTTTATTAGCTGAGTACGTTTGTTGTTTCAGTTCAGGGAGGTCCAAATATCAAACATAATGATTTTGTGTTACTTCATAGGTTTCAGGTTTCCACAGGCAATAGATATACTTTTGTTTTCACAGAATATCCTATAAGAATATATTTTTTACTTTTTGCGAGAAATTAGTTTTTCCTATCCGAATTGGTTAAGGCAAAATCTTTACTTCATATGATCTTGAAATGTGCTACTGTAGCTTTTCTTTTAGACCATATTGATTGTACCAGACACTTTTTACCTACTTTTAGAATGACACTGATTATGTATATAAATAGTTGTTGATATCTTCTCTGCTCATAAGCCTTGGGGTAGTTTTGACTTGAACAGCAGACATCTGGCCATTTCAACTAGGGTATAACTTGTGCACTCTACAGCTCTGTCCTTTAGCGTACTCGATTAGGAATTGGCATGTAATACCCTCCTTTTCCAAGAATTGGTTGTTATAGTCATGTTAATATTACTTGATCAATAATTAAATGACATTACTACAGGCTCACATAGCACGTTGTTTATTACTAACCAACATCCACTGACGATCACTTCAGTTCAACAAGCAACTAGTGTGCTGCCACATATATGTAACATTGGTTGAATTGATGGCTTTTGATTTCTTTGGCATTATCGCTTCAGAGTATTTTAAGTTTCTTCCTTATCTGTCAGCAATTTAAATTATAAATGAATTTGTACTTTTAATTAAAATTTGTACTTTTTAAATGCTTCAGAGCCTTCTGACCTTTTCTGTAGGACATAACAGTAATTTTTGTTGATTTGTCATCAATGAATGCTATAAATATTTTGTATCATCTAAAGATATGTTTTTCATCTCACTACAGAACTCCGTGCACAAGTTCAAGAATGTCATAATTTTCTGAAGTTCTTTTTTTTTTTCAGGAATAGTAGCCAAATTTGTTTGCATTTTGTACATGTTTCTCAAAATAAGGTTTCATTATTATATTTCAAAATCTGCAGATAATGCACAATCATTTTAAATCAATACTTTTAAATCAGCTTGATGTAAGCGACCATACTTTTCATGCCATAATTTCAATTGACTGTTTGGTGTGTTTGCATTATACTGTGTGACATTTGAAACTTCGTGTGTAAGTCTTGTTGATTTACAATATATAGGCCATTTTGCATAAAATAATCTTTTTAGCAAAATAAAAATTTATGCCAGCTGTTACTAAGCACTCTTTCATCTGCATTATTAAATTTTTTTATCCAAATTTGAATTATTACCGATTATTTTAAAACTTTTGTAAAACTTCTAATTATTTCAAATGTACTTTGAGAACCTTCAGGAAAGTAGTTTAACCATCCTAAAATGACCAAACATGGTTGTTTTTGAAAAGCAATATAAGATACTAGTGTGTTTATTTCTCCTACTAAAAAAATACCAGCCGATTTCAAAGGTGGTTATGCATGGCACCCATTTGCTATGAGAGCTCTTGTTGTATAAGATATCGATTTTGATTTTGATCAAAAAATGTGACACCTTCATCTGTAATGTATGCATGTTTATCTTATAACATGATTTGATTCACATTTTGAAAATATTTTCATGCAGTAGTTGTTATAAAAGCTTATATGTATATGAAGTAAATAGTTACCTCATTCTTAATTATTGAATTGAGATTGTAAAATTCTATGTTTTTAAGGAAACCTTTTTCTTTGCCCTTAGAAGTGGAACTCATTCCATTTTTAACTACATTCATTTGTTCCTTTGCTTTGGGACTTGAAGTAAGTTAGTTATAATGAAGTTTTATAGAATTTGATTTTATTTAGTTCTGCTATTTTAATTCGGCAGAATTCTGTAAAGAGATTTTCATTGTATTTGCATTATATTTTTTGTATTGAGATATATATATATACACACATATATATTTAATTAGAATTGATTTTCTTACAGTATGGCCTTTTATTTGGTGTGGCAGTAGCACTTGGTATATTGCTATACAAACAAAATAAACCTAATACCACTGTGTCTATTAAAAAGGTATTTAAGATTATTAATATTTAATGTTAAACAGCCTGTCGCATTGCTTAGTTGCTTTTGTTTTATTTTACAATATTATGTAAAGAGCACTTTGAAGATTTTCTAAAGATATCCCATACAGTATGGAAATTATTTCTGTTAGTGTGATAAGTATAGTTTGAAGTCTGTATTTTGTAAGAAAGAGATTGCTTAAAAAGGAACTTTCTATGAAAAAATATAAATGTAATCTAGATTATTTAAGTATTTTATAGTATTTCAAATGTAGCTGGTTTTCTGTGAAAAAATATTGGGTTGAAAATTTTGAGAAACTCTGTGCTTGTGAAAATTATGCTCGTTTTTACATGCATATTTTTAGCTCAAATGGGCTGTTAGTCTTAAAACATGATTTTGCATTGCTTCGCTTTTCATTCAAATATGTTGCCGTTCAGCAAAATGTGAGATATTTATCTGCCAAATTTAATCTGAATGTTATTGATTAACAAACTAAGTTGTTTTGAAGCAATAAATGCAGTTCTTAATATTATTTTTTTTTTACTTTTTAATCTGATTTGATTTCAGTGAATATTTCAGTGAAAATATTTAATTGGATGCATCATGAAAATGCATTTATTTCATGATGCATCCAATTAAATATTTTTATAGAACTGTATTTTACATTTTTTTCAGTTTTAAAATACTATATAAAAGCTATATAATTTCCCAGTCTTAAATATGTATTCATCTAGTGTCTTATCAAACATTTCACTATTCCACCTGGGGAATCTGTATTAACAATCTCTACTGATAAATCGTATTAAACTTTAAAAGAGATCTTTTAGGCAACTGTTAAAATCTGAACGCTTTAAGATTTTATTATTTTTAGCATAGGCTTAAGAAAATGTTTAAAAATTTTATAAAACTATGAATTAAATATATTTTCAGTGTGATAGCAAAAAGTATTGATAATAGTTAAAATCTACTTTTGTTTCATTTCAAACCGTAATACATTTCTTAATATAATTAAAGATTTGCTTAGTAAAATTATTCATTTAATATAATTATTTTAATAAATCATTCACTTATTATAATTATTTATAAATAATATATAGAAAATCAAGTTCTTAGTATACAAAGAGAATTTCATTTCCGTTGTTGATTTGTTGGGAATACATTTTTATGTTCAGTGTTTAATTTCATTTTAATCTTTTTTATTTTACCTAATTTTTGTTTGTAAAGAAATTTTCTAATAGTTAAAATGCAGCTCATTTGACTTCTTTTAACAGTGTAATTTAATTTTTTGTGCTAATAAACTAAAATTTCACCCAATTTGATCATTTCATTATTGCAAGTTATTAAGTTATTTATTCCTGAAATCTTATAGTGTGTAACAAGAAATCCATTAAAAGCTTTTCTAAAATTATGTAAGTTAGAATGTCAATGTTAATTATTTAGTAATAAATAAATAAAGTGGAAAACAATAGTTTTTATTCTTCCCCCCCAAAAAAAGTGAAGAATTTAGAAATTTCTAGCAGTCTATTATGAAGATCTATTAGATATTTTGTATGCTTACAGAATGATGATGGATATACATTTGTTCATGTGTACCCTGAGAGCAGTATATATTTTCCTTCCTCAGATCGCTTTAAAGGGACAGTGTCCAAAGCTTTGCTTAGTAAGTAAATTTTATGAAAGTTAAGAAATGTTTTTTGTGCTCATATTAAATTTTTATTAATCTTTATTTTCTTGTAATACAGAGGTTCCAGACCGATCCAAGTGTATTGTAATTATTCATGGAAACAATTTGAAGGAAATAGATTATACTACAGCAATGGTAAAATATTTTTATAATCCGTGAATTAAAGATTACATTATGTAAATTTAATCTAAGTGTAATAAAAGGAAATACTTTTATTCATTAAAAGATCCATATGTTATCACTTACATAGTACGTTATTTATTTTAAGTTTTTACAAATTCCAAAAATAACAAATTTTACAAATTCAGTTAGAACTGGTACTTGTGTTCTTTTGTTTTGTACCAATATATTAAATATTTTAAAATTCTTCTAAGATGCACCGGAATTGTTAGTATCATAGAGTCATAAAAGTACAGTATACTTCTTGATAGCAAAAGTACTTTTTTCCAAAATGTATTCACCCTACACATTTTGATGAGACATGGGGGAAAAAAAACAGAATTTGAGTAGGATATTTATAGGATTTATAGGATATTGCATTTTAAAGATTAAATTTTTTTTAAACTGTTGCATATTCTTAAAATTGTTTAGAGTGTGCGATTTTTTTTTTCTCGTAAGAAAAAGATGAAAACATCATTAATTTATGTTTAAAAGAAGTAAAAATCAGCAATGTTTCAGTTTTTGGAAATTTTCTAAAAATAATTTTTTAAATCAAAAGGAATCAAAACTGTTATAGATCAGTGTAAAAATAGTGTGCAAACAAATGACACATTTCTTTCTCTGATTTTAATTTGAATTTAATAAGAAAATTTTTAAGATTAATTTAAATCTCTTTTTAACTCTTTTTTTATAAGTCATTCTGTTTAATATGACATTTTTAAAATAGTCTCAAGATTGATGTACTCATGAAAATTCACCATTGTAATTTTCTGATGCATAATCTTATTAAAATAGTTAAACTGAGAAGTTAAAAAATCTTGTACACATGACAAAATCCTGAACATAATTCTTTTTAAAACTCATTTTCTGTAATTGAAGGTATATAATTTAGTAGTGTTGCGTGCGTACAGGTTCTTTATGCACAAGTCGTAAAAAGTTAACAAAAATTTATTCTTTCCACAGAAATAAATCAAAATGCTGAAATATTTCTTCAGAGATATTTGCACAATATCACAATATCTCAAACGTTTAACAAAAACTCAATTCAAAACAGATAAAATAATTCTATCTCACAGTGTACAACTACAACAACAACAACAACTGAGATGAGGTGTTTCAATTCGGCTTTTATAAGCTGTTTAATTATCACTAGAACAATCTTGATTTTTCTAGATTTTTCTGGATGGCAACAGTAATTACAAGATATTTATTTATTAAACATTAAATATATGCACCCTTTTATTTTTATTTATTTATTTTTAATGTAGCTTTCTTGTCAAAAATCATCTGTGTTGCACGGGAAGTATAAAGCAATTTTAATTAACAATTCTAAATAAATAGCCAAATAAATGTGAAATCCGTAACAGTAGTTTAAAATTTTTTTTTAAATGCCAGGCTCTAGCCATTTTTAGGCTTTCACCACTACTAAAACTAGAAGTGGTGGTCATTTTATTATGGTGGCACCAAACAATTGGCCAGTATTTCCTCCTATGCGATGACAGACCATTTACATCCATGCCTTCTCCGGGATTCAAATTCTTCGGTATCACAGTCGGCTCCACTAACCACTATACCATCTGGGTGGCATTAAAATTTTCTTAATAAAATATTTTTATAATTTATTCATGAAATTTATATTATCAAATGCTTAATGAAAAAATTAACCATTTTCTGAATTCAGTCTTGATTGGTATTGAAATCTCTACAAGTTTGTTTTTTCAGAGTAAAATTTTTAGTTATTATCATATTGTTGCATGCATACAGATTCATAAGAGATTGAATCCACACAGGTCCGATGATAGGTTGATAAAATTTATTTTATCAAAAGAAGCACTTCAGAATTCTGGAACTTTCCACAGAAATACTCATACAGGTGCTCATAGTATCACAGAGTACAGTCAGTAGTTACATTTCAGACCACTAAAATATAAAACACAATGCAGTGCAAAGTGCATTTAAAAGGTGAAAATTTCATGGGTATTTCAATGCTCGGAAGTCACTCTGAACTAACACCTCACAACAACAACTGAGGAACTGATTGATGAATTATGTCTGAAATACCATATGGAAATACAGTTTGTCAAGCTCAGTAATAATATTGCCTCAAGAGTGCATCACGTTAAACTTATCTTCACATGATTTTTTCGAAAGGAAACAGCTAGGATAAGGGCGACCAACATCACAAGGCAGATTACATCATAACTATTAAGTATTTAGAGTAACTAAGAAACTGATGCTGTCTAAAACTAAACTCGGTGGCACAAACAGCCCTTAGAGAGCAATGGCTGGCAGTGCCCTGATATCTGCTTTCTAGACTGTGGTCACCGACATACTTGTACATAACTGATGCTCTCACCAATCTTATATATTTTTCCTCCAGCTGCTAAGAAATCTAGTGTTTTCTGCTTGTCGAAATTACTGGAAGCTAGATACAGTTACAGCTACATAGATCAACTAGTTATTCAATTACTCTTCCCATTGCAATTATACAGAGACTTGACCAAAATAAGTTTGATTACTTCTTGCCAAATTGGTAACAAAAATTAATCACTAAAGCCATTGCTAGCTTGACAATATTTTGCCAATTTAGTGAGATAGCCATTTACTCAGAGTTAAATAGACTTGCCCCTGTATTCCTAATTTTCCGGCAGAGCATCAATTCTTTATATTTTCACGTAACATTATACAGAAAAAAATACAACACTTTCATGCATAATTTCACTCAAATTATCTATAGATAGGTGTACAGAATTCATAAGAATATTCACTGCTGCATCATATTAAATATACAGGGTTATTCAAAATAATGTACAGCATTTTAAAATACTGTGATAAATTCATTTTTATACACAGACGTATCAGAACAGGTTTAAAAGGAAGAAAAACACAAGTATTTTCTTTTCTCTGGAGCCTGTATTGAGTATGGAAGATGTGGCAGTGCTATGGTCACTAGAATGAAAAATCACATCTCAGGAAGAGAAGGCATTTTGTGTCTTGCAGTATGCGGACATCAGAATCTGTAATTTGGGTTCAATGTGCATTTTGTAAGCGATTTCAAAAAAATAGTCCAACTGACAAAAGCATTCAAAAGTAGTATTACCGATTTGAAGAAACAGGCTGTCTTTGTGCAGATGGCTACATGATGGAGGCTACATGATAGTAATGAAAATATGGAAAAGATAAGAGCGATGTTTTTACACAGCCCAAAGAAATCAACTAACAAAGTGAATTATGAACTAAGACTTCTGCAAACAACAGTGAGGTGTGTTCTGACAAAATAATTGCAAATGAAACCCTACAGATTACAGATGACTCAAGCTTTACCTCTCAGAGATAAGGACCAATGAATAGAGTTTCGCATGAATATGCAGAACAAATGTGAACATGAGAATGGTGTCCCCCATCTCGTATTCAGTGTTGAGGCAACTTTCCACATCAAAAAAAAAAAAAAACAGAATGTTTCTTTGTACTAGTACTGTGGAGCATGAATGAGATTTGGCTAAATGAATTTGTTTTGTGCAATTTCAGAGACCAAACTGTATGGGTCATTCTTTTTTATGGAATAGACAGTGAATGACAACATATATTTTGATATATTACAGTTCTGGCTTTTCCCACAATTACAGAATAGTCGTGAGTAATTTTTTTTTTAGCAAGTTGGTGCACCTCTGCAATGGAAAAATGAATTCAACAATGTGATTTTTATCATTATGTAGGCCGTGCCAGAACAAATGACAAAGTGATGTTTCCTTGGTCCCCCCAGGTCACTGGGCATTACAATATGACTTCTTGTGAGGCTTTGTGAAAGACAAAGTGTATGTAGCAACACTGCCATACAAATTGTAAAACCTGCAAGCATGCGTAAGTAACTTAGTAACGCCAAACATGCTCAAATGATTGTGGGAAGAAATAGATTATCATCTGGACGTGTCTGCGTGACTCAAGAAAGGCATATCAAACACTTATAATGTCATAAAATAAAAATATTTGAGTAGTCCTTTCCTTTAAATATGTTCTGGTAAGTGTTTGCTTATAATTGACTTTATTTCTAATATATTAAAATACCATACATCATTTTGAAAAACCCTGTATTGCTGCTGTGTTATTTCAAAAGTAATATACTTTGCGTGCAGTTTATTTTTCTATGCAGGAGATTCATGTATACTGCTTCAAAGTAAAGTTACGTCTTAAATTGTGCACTTCCTTCCATTCTGTTGTGTAAAATAAATGGTTTATTTTCATTAATGAAATTATTGATTTGTTTTTAGGTTAATCAAAAGGCAGGTAGCAGTAATTTTACGTAGAGTTGCAAAATGAGTATTTTGATAGAGAAGATAACCATTAAAATCCCTTAACATTCTGTGAAAAAAAGAATCTTAATGTGTATGAGACGTCAGTGCAGTTTGCTATATAGGACTGATTACATGACAACCATAGTGTTAAACTGTTTCTGATTTTAAAAGAATACCACAAACATACATTTAATAAATAAAAGAATATGCTTTTATTTGTGCAAATCAAATTTAAAGATTTCATTATTTTTATTTTTAGGGCATTCAAAATATGGTTAAAAGCATGAAGACAGAAAAAACTGAAGTTATTCTGTGGTTGACAAATGTGAGTCGGGAGTTTATAAATAGTCGTAACTTCATGTATATGTATAATAAGATAATAAGAATAATAAATTATTAACTATAATGATAGCGTAAAACAAAATTAAGGAATTAAAAATGAATCAAACACGCTGTTTTTCTATCAATTTTAAATATAAAAGGAATTTAATATTATAATATGTAAATGGGTGTTTAATGTAGAGCTATGCATGGAAGAACGTCTTCACTGATAAGACCTGTAGCATATTTGGCTTGAAATATTTCTAATATTTTTAATGTTGTGTACAGAGGATTTGTAAAAGAATAATAAAATTGAATATAACAAGAAAAATCAATAGTAATAGTAGTATTAGGTAATAATTGTTATTCCAATTTGTTTAATATTCATCTTATAAGAGTAAGTAGAAATTAAGTACTGATATATATATGAGAATTAATTACTGTGAAACCCTTTTCAAAACAACTGCCAAATTGTTCTGCATAATTTTGATATTTTGTGGAGGTGTCATCTTAGACAGCTAAAGTTCAGTGCCAGTGGTTTATTTATGTTCTTAGATATATTAGTCATTTTCAGAGGTGGTTGCAATGAGAGATTTCACAGCATTTTCTATAATGGCCACGGAAAACGAGAGTGGCCAGAATAAAGTAAAATGTTGTGTGTAGAAAGTCATAAAATAGTCTCACCTATAGTAATAAAATGAAAAAAAAAGTTATGAAAAAATATAAGACAATTAAATAAAAAAAATGTATTAACGCAGTTCTTCAAAAAATATTCTATCCACCTAACAGCTTCCCAAAATGGAGTGTGGTCACTTTATTTCATAAAACAGAAATGAAAATATGGTGGACAGTGAGGATGATGATGTAAATGTATATAATGATTTATGAATTTCGAGGAAATACTGTCATTAAGTAGTTAAGCCAACAGCAGACTGATTAGCTTATTAAAATTATCTTTTACAGTTTAAGAAATTTCTTCGATGTATATGTAAGTTAAGTTTCTTTTATTACAAAATTCAATATAAGTATTTATGAAAATAATTCACTGTTACTTAAAACTATTTTCATTAATAAACTAGTTCTATTATTTATAATTTTTTCCTAGTGTTATTTTTAGATATTGCATCCATTTTCTTAGATCATATTTAATCAACATTCCAGGAAAGAATGATTTATATTTCTCAAATAAAACAAGATATTTAAACCAAGCAAACAGCTTATATAAAGTAATTACTTAAAAAATTACAAAGCTGTCAGGTGAAGTATTGAGATTGCTGAACATTGGTAGCTGTATCTTAGCTGTAATTCTCATGAGAAAAGCAGATTTGTTAGATGAATGCTTCAGTTTTTTTTTTTTTTTTTTTTTTTTTAGGCATCAGTTTCTGCCTGCTTCCATTATGAATACAAGTAGACCTTTAATGTTTTGCAATGACAAATTTCTTTGAAAAATGATTAATTTTTTTTTCAGTATTTTATTGCTTAGATATGAAGTAGCAAAGCAGATTTCAATAACATAGCTTTATCATGAGTAAGCTGGCATTAAAAAGTAATTTAATTAAATAAAGGTTTGCAGTGCTTTTGGCTGCTTTCAGTTTTTTCTTCCCTTCCGTATATCATCCTTTAATTTTAATCCTTTTCACCTTTGATTAAATTGTATTGTAATCACATTTGTATATGAATTTAGAAATTAAAATTTATTTTAATACCAGTTTAGCCAAATTTTTTAAGCTCTTAAACTTGTCTGTTAAAAACTAAGTTATTACGGTACATTCATTATATATACAAAAATAGATTTATGGAGTCAAACAAATTACAACTGTGAAGGGCCTCCAAATGATTAATTTTAAAAAATTAGAAAAGTTACCCTGCATCTTAGATAAGGGACTCGCCGAAGTGCTGGTGAGATGAGCCTCCACTTCATAAATCTGTCACTGTTTGTACAAGTGCTATCAACACTGCTTATGTTGGATTTAAGTGTATGCATAGACCATTGTATGTTGAATACATAATTTCATAATTTTCTATATGTGTATTATTTGTATTGACAATTTATGCTTACATTTTTTTCTTCCTGTATGTTTAAGCCTGCATGCATTGATGCATTGAGCTGCTTAGAAGATTACATATATATTTGTAAACAAGACGATGAACTGCAAGATATTTTGAACACTGCTGTTACTACATGTAAGATTTTTTCCCCTCACTCAGAAATTTACTGTTTTAATATTTTCTAAGTTTTTTCTTTGCTTTATTCTGGATAATTTATGTACTCAATAATTTATGTAAAACTGATATTCATCGTATATCATTTTCAACTGCTAGTAATGAGAATTTTGTATTATTTTATCAAGACATATATAAATAGAATTCATTATACGATTCCTCATAAGCATTGGAAAAGCGTAGCTTTCAATATATGAAAGCAAATTAAGTTTATCTCAAAATTTAACATATGCAAATTAATATATAGACTTTGTGTTAATTGGTGTATTGCATATTGATGTGAGCTAAGGTTCATGGAAATTTCTTTAAATAATTATTTTAAATGATAGCTGACGTTTCACTCAGCCTTTTGAAAGCTTCGGAAAAGTTGTTCAAAAATGCATTTTCCTGCAACTTCCAGAAAGTTACCTTGTTGGCAAGAAATCGCCAAATATCACCAATTTTGTGACAAAAGTCACCGGAGCAGGTCAGGAGAGGTTTTGCTTATATCTAAGGTCCCATTTGATCTGTTTCCACATTTTAAACATTGTTGCGTTCAGAATCACAAGATCTAGAAATCTATATTGTACATTTAGTGAACAGGCTTCTATCCAAGCTGCTGCCTTAATAAGATTTGGAATATTGTCAGTTAGTATCTAAAAATGGTATATAACGATACATGCAGCCTAGTCGAACTTGACAATACCGTTATGAGTCCCTGCTGCACTGTATAATTGAAGGTTGTAATCATTGTGAAGGCAGGTAATTTCTTCCGTAATTGTCACCCCTGATATAACAACTCTAATGAGAAATAAGCATTTATATATAAAATATATAGTTGTGAGTTCAGTTATATAAAATACATCCTAAAATATTATATAAAGTGAAACAATTAGACAAAATATAAACAATGCATATTACAATACACGAAAACAATATTGCAACAAAATAGACACAAATATTTACAGAAATTTGCAGCATCACCTCCTACTTAAAGACTGCATGTTCTAGACTGTGATAGCCTTAGGACAGGGGACAATTAATCCTTATTACCACATTAAGGTGCAGTTCATGCAGTATAAAATAACATGCAAACCAAGAATTCTGTTAGCTGAATTCCAGTAATTTGAAAGCAAGTAAGTTAGTTACAAAGGTAAGGTGTTAAAGTTCTCGGCTTGACCCAGAGATAACGCTCCAACTAGCAAAAATTTATGTTTCCTGCCTGGGTGCTTGTGTCATTAATTGTATGACCAGTTTCAACTTGTTCTCTCAAGTATTTTGTTTACACGAATTTTTAGAGTAGACATCTTGTGTGTTATTCATTAAAATGGATAAACTTGAATATCTTGCAATAATGAAATTCTTCATTTTGGATGGATTAACCCCTAAGGAAACTCATCCAAGGTTGATAAAAGTTTGCGGGGACTCTGCTCCTTCTCTATCAATCAGCCTTTTGACATAGGCTGAATAAGTGGGAAGCTGAATTTACACGTGGTCGCATGTCCCTCAAAGATGACCCACATGAAGGATGGCCATATTGGAAGCCTTTGAAAAAGTGCATGATATCATATTGGATGATAGGCGAGCAAAGGTGAGTGAGATAGCTGAAGCTGTGAGGATATCAGAAGAAAGGATGCGAAACATCTTGCACAAAGAATTAGGGATGCAAAAGCTCTGCACAAGATAGGTGACGCATTTGCTGAATGCCGATCGGAAGCAAATGCGCAAACGATTTTCACAGCAACTTTTAGACTGATTTAACGGGGATCCAAACAATTTTGTGTGGCGATTTGTCACTGTGGATGAGACATAGGTCCAGCACTACATGGTAGAAATGAAATAGCAGTCGTCCAAGCAGTGGGTGGAAGGCGGTGGTTCAGTGTCAGCAAAAACGAAGACAATCAGATCTGCCGGAAAGGTCATGGCCAGTGTGTATTTTGCGAAAGGGATCCTGTTAATTGAATACCTTGCAAAACGCAGGTGAATATTACTCCAACGTTCTTGACCACCTGGATGCTAGAATTCATGAGAAGAGTTCTGGCTTGAAGAAGAAAAAAAAATCATCATTCACCAGGACAACATACCTGTGCACAAGGGTGCATTGGCGATGAAAAAACTGCAGGATTTGGGGTACAATTTATGCTACCATTCGCTCTATTCTCCTGATTTGGCACCCTCAGACTTTGATCTGTTCCCAGACTTAAAAAAATTTGTTTTTAGGAAGCACTTTGCATCCAATGAAGAAGTTGAGAGGGTCGTAGATTAATATTTTCACAATCTTCCAGACTCTCACTTCTGGAAGGAATACTGATGTTGGAGAAACACTGGACCAAGTGTGTTGAAGTCATGGGAGATTATGTAGAAAAATAAAATCATTTTTTAATTGAGTCGCAGTCTTTCTTATCAGACGAGAACTTTTTGTCTTACCCTCATATATCTTAAATCAAGAAGTGTGTTAATATACTCTCAGCAGAGTTTTGCTTCTTAATAGGAAACTTAGCAGAGTTCTTTATCTAATTTAAAAATTTTATTTCAGATAATGAAGCTTGTTCTCCTGAAAATGAATCTGTTGAAATTGCAAGTGCTGAAACATTATTAGCAAAATCTGTATCAAGTAATGATGTACATTGTACAGTTTCAAAAGATAATGACTTTAAACAAAAATTACATATAGATTCAAGTGTTGTTTCATGCTAAAATGCTGTAATATTTTTAAATGCATTTATATTACATATTTATTATAACATTTTAACACTGGAACAGATGAATTCCAAGATCTGTTTAATTTTTGCAAGTTTATTGTTGAAATATTTACATTATTTAAACTGACACTTTAAGGAGTTGAAATTATGTCAGTATTACAGAGATATATATTTATTTATATTTTTTATACATTTGTGAAATTGTGTGAATTTTGTTTCATTTGTTGTATTAAATTTGTGAAATGATTTTTATCCATTCGGATCCTGATTGTTATAAAATTGTTGTATTGTGATTTTATGATGCTGTGAAACACTTAGTGGAAAATATTTCTTCCTCCCTATTTATAGTCAAATTATCAATAGTTTGTAACAAATACTACTTAAATTACTAAAATTTAACCATAGTAAATTGCAGTTATCCATTGCAAATTAGTTGTAACATAAAACAACTAAGTTTATTATAAGAATGGTTAATGAATTTGTTGCAGTTATTTTATTGCAATTCCTCTTAACATACAGTTATTTTGTTTTATATACAAAAATATGTATAATTGTGATTTTTCTCAATTATACTTCTCTTATTTATATGCTGAGAAGTGTTCTATAAGCAGTTGTGTACGAAACTTGCCTATTGTCTCTAAATAAAGAACGAAGGAGCACTGAAGTACATTTTCATGGCATGTATTAAAAATGTACATTAACTAATACATCTAAATATTGATAACATAATGTGAGAATTATAAAATTTAAAATATATTTAAATTAATTTTGTAAATAACTAAGCCATAATTTAAATAATCCAATTTATAAAATTAAAAATATTTTATTTAAATATTCATTCTGTAAATATTAGGAAGATAGCCTTGTAGTTCCATAATTTAAGTAATCCAATCTAATCCATTTTGTAAACATTCCTTTGTTAGTTTTAAGTTACATGGCATATGTTAAATCCCTTATCAGAAGATTATATACCAGTTTGGCATATGGATGGCTTGCATCAGAGGCTTGTGCATGTTTTGATAATTCCATGCAATAATACCATAGTCATATTTGCATACAAAAATCTTATGCTGAAATATAATTCACTTTTTCTGGAGTATAATGTTGTATAGATATTTGTACTGTTGCTTGTAAGAATTTTTTTTAACTTGCTAGATATAACACAAATCAGTTTTCATGCTGATACTGCATTACTCGTGAGTTTCATTTATACTTTCAAAAGCAGTTGCTTATTTGATATCTTTATTTCACGAGTTATATTTTTATTTTATACTTTAATTAATTTATTAATATTATTTATTATATTATATGAAATATAATATTAATATATTATTAATATTATATGAAATATATTATTAATATTGTATGAAACTGGGACAACTGGCATTTTCTTTTTTTTCTTTCTTTTTTTTTTTTTTATCTATCAACAAAACGGTACCAAATAGCTCTCAAGGTTCTTCTATTTCTTAGGATCCATATTTTGTTCTGCAACCTTGAAAAAATACATTAAATGGAAAAAATTATGTTTGTAAATATATACTAATTTTAAAGAAGATTAAAGAGAAATTCACAGCTCTTTGTTACAAGATGTTAGTAAAATAAGTAAATAAATAAAAGAACAGTTTATTATTTTACATAAATATTACAGTAATAAAAAAAGTAATACCTAATATACATAGCTATACTATGACCAGTATTCAAAGAATCAAAATGGAACTCAAAGGAACAGTTCTGAGGAAATGAAAGTAACAAATAATCAAAACTCTGCAAAAGCTAGATTTGAAGAGTGAATAATGAATAAGAGTGGAATCGAATCTAATCATGACTCCGAATAATGTCGGAGTTCTGATAGCTGGGAATCCGAGAAACTAGCTAGACTTGAAAGATTGAATAATGCAGACTCGTCTGAATCAGATTCAATCATGACACTGTATAGTGTTAGAGTACTGAGAGCTGGAGTTCCTATAATCTATGTACTTTAAACAGATCCTCGCACTACCAGATGGAAAAAAAAGCTTTATCCATTTGCAAACAGGGGTGATCAGTTTTGCATGCAGAGATGCGTCACTTTATTTAATGATGCATTTCAAATACGAGATGGAACACAAGCAAGCCAAAAGCACACATATATACATATATAAACAAATACACCACATAAAAAATAGGTCAGAGATGTTTCCAGTAAATAGTAAATGAATGACTGCTAGTGTTAACATTAAAAAGAATCAAATTTTTGGCACGCTTCCGAACAGCTCTTGGTGAATTGAAAGAACTGCCATTCCATTTTCGCCGGGGCACTGATCATTCGTTCAGTCAAAGGAATCGGTTCTTTGAGTCAGTTGCAGAACAGATCGTCCATCTCTAATCAGTATGTGAGCGACACTCCACAAACAGTCAACACCATACTAGCACTCCACGCTGATGACACTGCAATCCTCTCATGAAATGCTTTTCTTGATCCAGCATTACAAAATCATATCTAGGCACTTGAGACCTGGACTTAGTAAGTTGGAAAGTGGAAATCAACATAGAAAAGGCTACAGCTATCATCTTCACAAGGAAAATGAAGATCAGTGGAAATATTCCTCTGTTTGGATCCACAATGATGTGGATTTATCTGAGTAATCCTCAACCATACATAGACCCCACACATACAATCTATTATTTAGAAATTCCAAGCTTATAAAGCTCGATACCCTGGTTTAATTGCTCAGAAACAGCATTTTTTCTGTAGACAATAAGTTACACATTAACAAAACCCTATTGCATTCCATGCTCAGCTGTGCCATCAATATGAGCCAGTGTGTTAAACCAATCCTAAGCAACTTCAGATTGGGCAGAACTACATCCAGAGACAAATCACACGCTGCCCATGGTTTATCAGAAACAATACAACTCATGAGGAATTTTACACTGCTCAATTTTGAGCTTACTTCCATCACCTGGCACATAATTTTCATCTAAACCTTAGAAATATAACCAACAATATTATTCCTGTTTATAATTATGACTATAACTCTCCAAACTATTCCAAGCATCCAATGGCCATCTTAAGTAACAATTTGTTAGTAATCCTTATTCCTGAATTATTTTGTTACTGTTCCTGTATCATTTTATTATTATTTCTACTATTATGTGTGAATGTTGCCTATGATTGTCTCACATCCCTGTATAACACCTTATCTTGTACTGTGTTTCATGACCTGAGAAAAAACATTCTAACAAAATTTCAAGTCACTACTCTACCACACATGTTTGAAATTATGTTCCAACGATATCCTTCTAATTATTTTTTCTTTCTAATAAGTTATTTTATATCAAAAATTATTCAGATATATAAAAATTTAAAAATATCTATGCTTCGAAGTAAACTGGACCTCGAGTTCTTTTAAGTAGTTGAGTTTGTTACTGAAAATTTCATTAATGTCATGCAAAATGTGAAGTAAATACAAACCAAATTCAAAATTTGGGCTTCAAGGTGCACATGATCCAGTGGAGGACTATGTGTGTTCATAATTTGGTGGCTCTAGATGCAGAGTCATAGCTAGGATTTTAGGCGCTCAAGGACAGCTGAAGATTTCTCTCCTTCTGTTTCCTAAGAATGGAAAACATTTAATTCTAAAATTCTGTTACATCAGTTTAGTGCCATTTGAATGATATATCTGCGAACAGATGTCCCCCTCGCTCCCCTCTAGCTATACCACTGTCTAGATATTTCGGTTGTCCTCATTGAAAAGAACATGCATGCAGATCAGTGTTCTAATTTTTTACTACTGATGTGAAACTTTGTGCATTTTTATTTTTTATTCTTACTTTTGCATTTAAATTAATTCTATTTTAATAACATTCATTTTCAAAAACATATATAAGTATTTATTAATTATAAAAATTAATACATTAACATACATATGAACATAACAAAATTATTTACTAAAATGTAGCATAACTGTAATAGTAATAAGGTTCAGATTTATCAAAAAATAAATAAATAAATGCTTCGTTTATATAAGTATATATTAAATATTTTCTCTGCTATTTTTAAAATTTATCCATTCAGCATATATGACCCACTGTACAGTTTCTACTACTTAAATACAGTTTTACTCACATTAACATGTCTAAGTGATCTTCTTCAAATAATTTCTTTGTTTATTTTTTATTAAATTCATTAAACTGAAACCTCGTGCACAGTCAACATTGCTACTTACAACACAAGTGTTTTATCTCACATTATGTTACTGTAATTCATGCATAATTTTTTTAACTAGTTCTGTGCCATAATTGAAATCACGTGCACTTAATGTTGTCAAATCGAATGCTGTACATTTCTGTTTTTATTTCATGAGATCTTTCTTCTAATCTAACAGCAAAATAAGTTTCTAGAAGTTAGTATAGAATTAGTGTCAGTTTCAATCTTTTTTCCTCGGCTTTGTAGGCAAGAATTTTCATTGCGTTACTGCAAGTAACGCTGCTGTGGTTAATATATTTTTCTTTCTTTATTTTACCATGAACAAAGTGAATTGCATCAAATGCTATTGGATCATGCCCCTGAAACATTTTACAGAATGCTACAAGTTCTTCAGAAACGTCATTCATAATTTGTAAATTTATATGAAATTCAGTATTTTTCAGTTTCTGTAAACAGTATTTTAAAATAGTATTACTTGCTTTATTTATGCTCCATAATTTTCAATTATTCACTTTCTAAACCAGTAGCCATACCTTGAAATATATCTATCTGGCTTTCTTGCAGATCTAAAAAATATGTTGTATATCATTCTTCAAAGTTTCAGTACCTCTCATTAATTTAACTTCTTTTGAAACATAGCAAATACCCAAATCTTTACAATGTAACAATTATTTTTACCATAGAACTCTTTTATTACAGAAAGAATCGAAAAATTATCATAAGATTTTAATTGAATTATTCCAGCAAAAATAATTTTTATTAGAGCTTAAATTGCTTCATAGCTCGGCTCCTCAGTTTTTGAGGTAAATCATAATTTTAGTCGGAATGCACTGGAGCCCTAAATAAAAGGACTCCGGCACTTCTTTTATGTAAGTTTTTATCTATTTATTTATACCACAATTTCAGGAAATAAATTTTATTTTACCAATAAATATGACTTAAAAATCGATTCTAACTTCTGAATGTAGGCCTATCTTTCCCTCGGACAGAGGGTGAGACTTAAAGGAAAGAAAAGCCACTCATATGCCAAAGGCTTATTGTCGAGGAAATGCAATGAATTTATGAGAGTGGGTCAATTTTTCGTTTCTGAAAGCTCTAAAAGGCATACTATAGTCATGCATGTGCCAAGCTAGCAACTTCCTACTGCAGAACTGCTGTACACTTTTTGAAAGGTATCAAACGCAGGGGACCACCACTATCACATTTGTAGAGGAGTTTTACATTTATTCTTAGGTTGTTATCAGAATGTATTCCGAGAAAATTTCTGCTTGATGTGTAGAATTATACTGATAGGGCATCACAATCAGAAAATCTTGGGTTCTTCCCTAATTATTTTAGCTTCAAATTTCCTATCATATCCTAATACTCTTTCTAACATTCTCGCTATTCTCCTTTGTGACACTTTAATCATTTTACCATTTTTCATTGGTGAAAAAGAATTGTTTTTGTATCTGTCGCACATTGAAATATTACGCTATATGCATAATGAGGGCTTTAATTCGAATCGGCCTTGGTACGTTTTAGCTTCTGAGTGGATTTGTAATTCCATTCGGAGCCCAAAATATGACGAGGGCCAATAATTTATTTTTTATTTAATTAATTATTTATAATTAAATAATTTATGAAATCTCAATCTCTTTACATTTCTTTTAATTTTAATTGAATTATGTAATTATTTTAATTTTTAGTTATCCTATTTATTTATTGTTCCTTCCTTCCTGATGGTCTTCCATGGAGCTCCAGCACTTTTAAAAATTAAGCCCTGGTTTTTATACTGGTTCTTCTGTTGATATCTAGATATTAGTATAGTATTAAACATTTGATGATAGATTGTTAACTGTGAGGAATATCAGGCATACAGCCACCATGACTTTTACGTGTAATGTTATGAAATTTTAGGCAAATGGCGTTTACTAAAAAATAAGCAAACTGCTCCTCCAAAAACCGGCAAAACAATGGAACAGTGCCGCCATCTTGCAAGGCCCCCCCCAGCGGCCAAGTGGTAAAGTCACTGATAATTCGATCTGAGGTTCGAATCTTGGGGAACAGGCTGGCTACATGGGCATTTTCATGGTTTACTGAAGGGAAGTTTGTCGATTCCATCCGATTCATATTAATTCCGGAAATGATCAGAAGTTCTATTTGAGCTGGAGATTATTTTCTGCATGAGGCATTACTTGGAAGATTTGTTTTAAAATTTCTATCATCTTGATTACAAGATCTAGTTTTTACTTTGTTGTTCTAGCAGTTTTGTAGTTTTTTGCAATATTCAAGATTTTCTTAACTGCTGAAAAGTTTCTTTTTTTTTTGTCATTGAAAAGTGAAGCAACTGATGATGTTATTACTGTTTCTGCTTTCTTAATGAGTGCATCACATTTCCTTTTTATGGGAAATAAGTTTTCTGCTTGCATTTTGATGTTTACTAGAGAAGAAAAGTCTGACTTTTTAAACTTGTGTTCAGTTTGTTTTTGAAATATTGGTTGAGAATTTCACTGATTGAGTCTCTGTTCTTGTCATTACTCATATTTTCTACATTCTTTGCAACCTCTATAGGATGAAAGATTTTGCTGATGGCAAAAATGACAAATAAATTTCTCAATAAGGCCTAGCTCACAGTCTGAAATTCTATATGTTTTCTGGAACACTTAACACATCATGACTTACTAAAAAAGAGAATATTTAAGACATTAAGTACTGAGTTTGTTTACTTGATGGCCAATATTTCACTACATTAAAACGAATACTCATGATGTACTACAAGTAGTAAATTGCCTTTCTTTCTGTTTGGTAGTAGTTCAGTGCAATAGATTGGAATTCTGATGAGCTTCCTTTCTACTTGGCACACAAATTGCTTGACTTTTAGATATTTCATTTTGGTTAATTCTTGAAAGATGGCTTCTTCTGGGATGTTGTTGGTAAGGTGTCTGATTACTGTGATGTTTCTTTATGAGGCGAACACATAGGTATGATTATGTACATTAGTCTGTAGGAGAAATTACACTCATGTCCATAAATTAAGGATAATTCGGAGTCACACGGAAATCGAACTCTAAAATAAATATATCACCTGTAAAATCACTACACACATCTTCAAGAATAATATGCAAATTTCAGGAAGTAACCAGATGACACTGATGGTACGTCACAATGACGAGAGTGTAAGAGAGTGATATATATATAACGAATACAGGCAAAGAAGTAAAATTGTTCGTAGGTGCTTTATAAGCATTTCAGTGCAATAACCGAATAGTTATGACACAAAGGACACATTTGGATGATTTTTTACATGGTAGAATTATCGGCCATCTGGAATGTGGGCGTACCCAACTGGAAGTATCAGACAAAATTGGAATTGTCCAGAGTGTCATCTCCAGGCTTTGGCAACGATTCCAAGATAATGGTAATGTGAGTAGACGTTACAGCACAGATCGCCCCAGAGTTACAACTCCGAATGAGGAGCGGTATTTAGCAATTACTGCCAAAAGAAACAGGCGGAGTACAGCCTCAGACCTGTCTCGTCAGCTCTCTTCAGTCACTGGTACGACAATTTCAAGGCAGACCGTGTACAGACACTTAGGGCAGATTGGTCTATATGCTCGTAGACCTGTCAGATGCGTTCCACTTACTGCAACTCATTGTCGCCTGCGGTTAGCCTGGAGTAGAGAGCATGCATTGTGGACACCGCAACAGTAGGCTTGTGTGATGTTTTCCGATGAGTCTAGGTTTAACTTGCAGTCTGATTCTCGCCGGACTTTCATATGGAGAGCTCCAGGTACCCGTTACCACCAAGAAAACATCATTGAATGACACCGCTATGGTGGTGCAGAAGTGCTCGTTTAGGGTGGAATTATTCTGGGTTTCAGAACTGACCTGCATGTTCAAATTGGAACCATGACAAGCCAAATCTATCGGGACATCATTCTGGAACAACATGTACGTTTGTTTCGGGGTGGCATGGGCGCACAATTTGTGTTTATTGATGACAACGCCCGTCCTCACCATGCGAACATCGTAAGCGAATGCCTTCAATCGGAGGATATCACCCGTGTGGACTGGCCAGCATTCTCACCGGACTTGAATCCAGTAGAGCACATGTGGGACATGCTTGGCCGACGAGTTGCAGCCTGTCAACCTCCTCCTACATGTCTACCGGAACTTCGGAGAGCATTGCTTTTTGAGTGGTGTAATATCCCCCAAGATCAGATCGATAATTTGATACTCAGCATACCTAGGCGTTGTACGGACTGTATTGCATTGTCTGGGAGACATACAATGTATTAACAATCATACCAACCATGTAATATTGATTTTTTGTAAATAGGTCTTTTTTGTAATTTGCTCCAGGGAGAAAAAATCGCTAATTTTTTTAATACTATCAAACATATAGTATTTTTTTTTTGCTCTTTACCTTTTGTTTAATAAATAAGCTTTACAAATAAGTCAAATTTGTTTTGCTTCTAACTCTTCCTTTGCCTGATTTTGCATTATCCTTAATTTATTGACATGAGTGTAATTCCAGCTGCTTAATATGTATCACTTTTTCTCCTGCTGTTGCTTTGTAAGCATGTAATTAACTGCTCAGTATCTTCATCTGTGGTAATAATGTAATCTGCATATGTAAAAATTGTGGAGTGCTATAAGCACTCCTGTGTTGTACCAATTAAGAAGGTATGTGCTATGAAATTCATTGTCTAGAGAAAAAAATGATGTTTTAGCAATCAAGCTAGTTGTGCTCTTTCCGAATTCCAGTCATCTACACAACAGCTTTGAGCTATCTTCTGTAATGCATTTTATTTATGTGTGAGCTACATCTCTCCACAACATCTCAGCCATGTTGAAAAATAAATTGGTGTCTTCTCTACTAAATTCTTTCATCCTACCAACAAATTAATCATCTAGATTTATTATATAAGTATAGAAATTCAGGAAGATGTCTAATAAGAATATTAATTAAAGTGAACGTATGGATGGAAACCGCTCTGAAAGTTAGAAGCATTTTTACGAGCAGAAATAAATATTGTTATTGGACATGGTTTCTCTCAGAGGATGACTTCCACAAAAGGTCCAAATTATTTGGAACCATAGGTAGTAATCTCAGAAAAGGTTTACTGTACATGAAATTTGTAAATGCAATGAAGTGAGTATTACTTTAAATTATGACTTAGTTTGTTCTTTTTCAGACCAAATAAAGAAACCATTAGATTCTCTTTCGGATGAGAAAAAAGTAGATAATTAGAAATTTAAACAAAAAATTGTACTCCAATTTGAAATTGATTTTTCTAAATTAAAGTGGACATCTTATAGTTTGAAAAGCACAGCATAAAATTTAATGTATATTTTCTGTTATACACCTGAAAAACAGAAGTAATTTTATTATTCTTCAAATGTCTCATAATAAGAATTATATTATAATCTTTTTTAAGGTGCTTCTTTATCAGAGCCAGTACAACTGGTGTCACATCATTGGCAGCAGAAAAGTTTTTAGAATTTCGAGAAATATTGAATAATTCTCTGCAAAATTTAGGACCTCCAGAGATTGCACTAGGTGGCAAAATGTTTACTATCAGCCCTGTTGTTTATAATAAAAATTATGCTGTAATCATTCTTAAGCTGCTTCCTTACAAAAATAAATAATGTCATAGCATAAATACACATTTGTAAAATTTAAGGATTCAGAAAAGGATATACATACATCTACATATTAATTGTCATATTTCTATAATAAAAAAATTATAAATTGTTTAGTAGTCAAAATAAAATATATATTAAGTAAATGTATAAGCAATTTATTTTATTTTTATGTGTTATGTATTGTTTTTTAACATATAAATATTTATAATCTATGAGATTTTAATTAATTAATAATGATTCTATGCATGAAGGATTGCTGAATAAAGAGAGATTTCTAAATGTTTTTTGTTTATTCAGTTGGCTTTAAGCAAAGCATATGATGACTAAATGCCTTAGGGAAGGCATTTAGTCATCATATGCTTTGCTTAAATATGCTTAATAATGCTAAAATAAGAAGCATATCATCATATGCTTCTTATTTTTTTTATAGAAATGCGTGTTTTTATTACATAAGGCAATAAAAACACGCATGTACCCCTCTACTGCGATCTGAACTTGGTTTTCATTGATCTTATCCACTCTACCATTGGTTGATAATTTTTTAAGGAAACTCTTAGAAACTGCTAGCTTTTAAATTGCTATATGATTTGAAAGAAACATTAGTGGCATCATATATATTTTACAAATACTTTATTGGATATGATTCCTGAAATTTTGAGATACATAACATGCAAGAATCAATATCCCAAGCATTTGCCTCTAACAAATAACATAATATCCTGTAATAGCTGGGAATGGAATTGGAACTTTATGTAGATGACAGTAATGATTACAACAATTCTGATGCCTTCAATTCTGTTCGTGAGTTCATCTTTAATAAGACTTGTAAAGAACAGAATTCCCTACATTAATACATCATTTTTAAAAATAAGTATCCCCTTGAAAATTATGTTTTGTTTGTAGATAGCAGTGTATATATATATATAATTAATAATTTATTATTAGAAAAGCTTTTTTTATGTATCATCTCCAAGGAACATAAATTTAATTCATGTGATGAATTATTGGAATAAATTTGAGCCAATATTTTATATATAAGTTATTTAGATTTCTATTGTAGTAAAAATGTTTTAATAAGCTAAGTAGAAATGTTATTTTACTAAAAAGTAAAATACTAAAAAGTAAAATTTAAAGTACTAAAAAGGTAGCCATTGTTACTGATCATAGATTAATTGACTTGTCAAGGGGAACAAACCAAGGCACTATCAATTAATAATAACCAAATTAAATGAGAGTGTTTCATCTTTTTTCCATGTAAGGATCAAATTAGTTATTTTGCTAGAGTTAAATCATAAGCTATGAACAAAAATCAAAAATGAAAAAGGTAATTAGTTTGCTTGAGCCAAAATACTTGCCATAAACAAAACCGAAAGTAAAAATTAGTAAAATTTTGTTTTTAATTTAAGGTACTTGTTAAGAACTGAATTGAGATTTTCACTTTAGAAAAAACGTTCCTCGACACTCTCACAGTATAGTAAAAACAATAAAGAACTTTTGAGATCTGTACAAATTAATATAATTGAAATGTGTACACAAGAAGATATTTGAAAATAATAGAAATATGTACAAATTAATACATTCTTTTAGATTCAAAATCAAAAGTAAGTATTTAAATACAAATTTCGAAAATTGATGCCAGAAAGGAAATTAAAATTAACGTACTTGTTTGCAATATATATATATATATTATATGCGTATATAAATGTATATATACAGGGTGTTTCAGAGATCATGGGACAGACTTGGAGGGTTGGTGGAGCGTATTAACACATGCATTTTTTTTATAGGAATGTAGGGTCTAAAGTGACAGGTTAAGGCAGAAATGCAAAAAAATGACACGAGAAGAAAATGTGTTTATGTACAAAATCAATGCAAAACGCTTCTTTGCGGCAATACAGTATTCACAATAAATATTCAAAATTGCGATCAATAGCAGTAATACATGCTTGGTAACATAGCAGAAGGGATTGACGAACATTTTGAAAAATGACAAGCATTTTGCGCACACTTGCAGCCACAATGGATAGTCGTGCAATGAGGTCCTCCAGTGAGTCAACGGAAGTCTTACAAATGATGCTCTTCAGATGGCCCCGTAAAAAAAAAATCCAAGCTGGATAAATCTGGCGAAGGGGGTGGCCATCGAAAGGGTCCATCACAGCCAATCCATTGGCCCGGAAATGTCCCATCCAAATAATTGCGGAGCCACACGTGGTTATGGGCTGGTGCACCATCATGCTAGAACCACATGCAATCATGAATGTCGCACATGTCAGCTTTTTCCCTGTGTGTAAACTCGCCCATCGTGTTCGACATCAGAGTTGCGAATGATCCTCTGATGCATCGGATCGTGGTTTGTCCGGCTCACTACTGCCCTATACCGCTGCATTGCCAGCCAATCATAGCTGTAGTTCCTGTAACTGTTAGTGTTCCCTTTTTTGAACATTTATTGTGAGTACTATATTGCTGCAAAGAAGCACTTTGCGTTGATTTTGTACATAAGCACATTTTCCTCTTGTGTCGTTTTTTTGCGTTCATGCCTTAACCCGTCACTTTAGACCCTACATTCCTATACAAAAAATGCATGTTTCAGTATGCTCCACCACCCCTCAAAGTTTGTCCCATGATCTCTGAAACATCCTGTATAGCAATTTCCTATACATTATTACAATTTTATTATTCCTAATCATTTCATTTTGAAAACAAAAATTGCAAGCATTTGTGCAATATATTTTTTTAAATTAAATTTTCCCATATCTTCCTTCTACATTTACCCTTATTTATGCCACTGGTAATAATCCCAAAGTCTCTTTTACTCTTCCAAAGAGTTCAGCATTGAGATAATCCAGACCAAAAGAAATGGCAGCAGTTTTCACTGAATGTCTAAAAACCACCAGTAGCAACGTTTTGATGGTGGGATATGAACTGTGCAAAATTTAATTGAAGACCCTCTCGTTCTTAGTGCCAGCTGCCTTACAACGACAATACCAGCTTTTCCATCCCCCACCTTGTATACGATGGAAGAACAAAAAAAGAAAAACCATGAACTGCGCAACGTTTTCCTGCCCTTCCCTTTCTAAGAACCTGAATTCCATGAAGATGGGTGTTACAAAAAATCATTTATCAACATTAATGGGATATTTTATTGAAACTACAAGCCTCTATTTTCATTTATCAGATATTGTAAAAATTGTGCATACAAAACAAATATCAAATTAAAATCTGACATGTGTTAAAAATGAATTTCTTTTACATTCATTTCATAATGTAAAAATAGAAGAAAAATAAAGAATAATGAGCTAGATCTTGTATATTCTCTACAAGAATTTGAAAACTTCTGAGTTGTAGATTTTAGCTGCTAATTTACATATATATATGTGTGTGTGTATATATATATATATAAATTTTGAATAATAAAACTGATAGATTAATTACATACATAAAAATTACATGTAATCAACCTTTCAAATATCGGATTTGTAGCGCATCTTAAATTAGTTTTCTTGTCTAGATAAATATTAATAAATCTGCTTAGACAGTAGAATGGTTATAATTTTTGATGAATAGTTCTAATTTAATTTTAAAATTTCTCTCTATTAAATATAAAAATGAGATTTCTTAAACAGTTCTAAATTCACACCAATGTTAATGTAAAATATGTCATATTAAGCTTTTCATTTTTAATCATTGAAGTTATTTAACATTCTTACAAATTCTGTATTTTAATATAAGAAACTTTTAAATATTTATTCTGTTTTCTAGTTACTCTATCCGGTATACTTTGGCATACATTTAATTTCTAGTACACATTTAATTAGTAATAATTGATAATTATGAGCATCTGCGGCATTTTCATAATTAATAGAAAAAATTTGAATTCCCTTACATTCATATCTTGGGGTTTTTAATTTCCTCTTAATACATTTATTTTTCATATATTATTTTGTATTGTATTCAGGTTTTCATGTGTCTAGAATTTGTATATTTTTGTGTTGTATTTATGCCAGTTTATATTTAAATGATAATTTATATAAACTCTTGCATCATAATTCTAGCAACAAAATGTTTCTTTGTACAGATTCATCTTCAGTATGCAGGTTATTTTCCAGTCTAGTTTCAGGCTTATTATTTGTAAAATTAATTAGTTGAAATTACTTATAAAGAAAGATGATCAGTAAATCTCCCTAATATCTCTAACTGCTGTAATTTAAAATATGAGTTCACATTTATAATATACCTCATTTATAATTTTTAAAAAAATTTTCAGCAGTATTGGAATTAACAGCAGATACTCATAATGTTGTATATTTAGATTGCACTAACTTAGATTGCCATTGCCTTCTTTGTTAGATTTTTATGTTATATTCCTAGTATTTCATAATGGCATATAGATAAGTTTAACTCATTCACCAAACACGTAAATCTATAATTCAGCATACTTTTGTACTAGTGCTGCATTTTCTATTTGCTTTCATATACTGTTCAACACATAGAATCTCGTCAGCTTAGTTTCAAAAGTTCTTACGATCAAGCGGTAAAGTCACTAAATATTGGTAGTTTGACTTGAGTTTCAAATCTCTGAGATACTCAGCTCTTTCTTTCTCTGTACATATTTACTGTGGAAAAATGCATTGTAACCATTTCAATTTATGAAGTAAAAATATATTTTTAATTTATTCTTTAAAAATATTGCAAAATTTTTCGCCTTAACGTATCTCTTTACAAATCCCTTTAATAAGAAAAAATAAGCAAAGAAACTAACTCAATTTCTGTGATTGATAGCTTGGTGCCAGTTATATGTAATGTTTTCCAAAAACATAGAATTTATATGGCTATCAATAAATTATGGATTATTTCTACATTTAATTTGCTTAACATGTTTAATACAGAATTTTCCTTTCATACTGAAAGTGTTTAACTTTATGACTTAAGCTTTACATTTTGACTATGAGTCTCACTTGTTGAAAAGATACTGAAGATGAAGAAAACGACTTAATTCACTATTCTAATAAGAGTTTTCAAATGTAAACAAATGGGGACACTTTAGGCTCATAATAACAACAAGAGAATAACATAATTCAATCACTTTTAAAGCAAAAATGCAGTGATTTATCCATATATAAGAAAAAATAAGAAATGGAGCTCAGAGGCAGGTAACAGAGTGAGTACATATGTGTGTGTGTTTATATACACTGGTGTGCAAAAATTAAGGACGAGACAGTTTTTTCAATATAACTTTGTACAAAAGCTTTCCAAATCAACACATTTAATACCGTAAGATCCCCAATACGTAAGGACATGAATAATGTAAGCAACACTTACTAAAAGAGAAATCGGAGGGATAAAAAGAAGCTTTATTGAAAAAGTAGCATGGAGCGCAATGCGACTGAAGGCCAAAACATCCCTGTGATGGGTGTCCAGCAAGAAACATCCGGTCTTTAATAGGGGATATGATCTTCCCTGACTGCTAGGCAGGTTTCACATCATTTGTGCATGCTGGATATGTGGTTGTTAATGAGCTGTTGAGACACTGCTGCTCGTTCCTCTTGTAGCACCAATCGCAGTTTCGGAATCGTTACTGGCGATAAGTTACGTGCTGCCACGGGTCTCCCTAGTAAGTTCCGTACATGCTTGACGGGATTTAGATCCAGAGACCTTGCCGACCAATCCATGTGTTCAATATCTTCACTCTCCAACAGCTCTTCGACAGTAACTGTGCGATGAGGTGGAGCGTTGTCGTCCATGAAGAGGAACTGAGGACCCATAGCCCTTGTGAAAAGACGCATGTAAGGAAGAAGAACCTCGTTACAATAGCAGTCCCAGGTGACGAACCTCCTTGGGAGATATGAAGGTCGGTCCGGCTACCAAGCATTATGTCTGCTCGAACGAGAACTCCGCGACCTCCAAAACAGTCCCTTTTGATGATGTTGAAGGGGTTATTGCGTGTTCCCCGCTCTGTCCAGATGTGTATGTGTCTAGAATCGCAACTCAGACTAAATCTGCTCTCATCTGTAAAGAGTACTCGTCCCCATTCATTGTCTCTCCAATTCCGGTGTTCCCGGCACCACAGAGAACGCCTTCTCCGATGGGCAGGCGTTAGAGGTACACACCGTACAGGGCGTCGTGCAAACAGACCACCACCGTGCAGTCTTCTGGCCACGGTAAAACGCGATATCGGTCGTCCAGTCGCCTGTGTCGTGTGTCTAGCGATTTCTCCCGCTGTCTGCCGCCTGTTTCTTCTGGCCTGTAAGGCAATATACCGGTCATCTGCGGGTGTGGTTCCTCGTGGACGACCACTACTAAACCCCCGGATAGCTGTTCCTGTAGTTTGAAATTGTCTCCAAAGTCGTGAAACGATGCTGTGAGCAATTCCGAACTCTGCAGCCACACTTGTCACACTGCGGCCTTCCTCCAACTTCCCAATGATTCGACCTCGGGTAAAAGCATCCAGATGTCGTCTAACAGATTGATTATTCGCCATTTCTCGCTGAGGCAGCAACTCGGTGTGATTTTAACTGCTATACGGCGTGCAATCTCTTTGCCAGAAATACTGATCTTACACCGACAACATGCTTTATACTACTCAGACACTCCCCCATTACGTCTACCTGCATATCTGCGCATGTGCTACCGTACATCACCTTACTTAATCTCCTGATTGGTCTTTCTGTCCGCTCTGCGTCTTCGTTCAGCTGATATGCTAATTTTTCGACTTTGTCCTTAATTTTTGCACACCAGTGTATATATATATGTCGGTCGCATCAGAGTATTGATTGCAACCAAAAAGGGAGGTGCACAACTACATGCTATAGCAGTCCCATATACTTAATTTTAACATTCTGAGGCTAGTCATTTTGGATTTATGCAAGCTACATCTGTACGTACCTAGAGACGTCACGAAAAAAAAATCTCTTCTGAATCCATTTTAAATCTAGTTTTCAATCTGTTTTGGGAAAAGAGTCCTTTTTTCTGTCCAAAGATCCTACACGAAAAAACATCGTTTAAATGGTTTTGAGAGCAGTCAAAATGGATATTTTCTTTGAAATATGACATTTAAAATTTTTCATGATTACAATACTTCCTTTACTTGATACAAAGAAGTAAAAACTGATCAAAATTGGTTTTTGAAAATTTCCGATATTTTACAAAATATTCATGATAATTAAATTAGTTATTTGATTAATATTATGAACTGCTATTATTATTGTAATTATTATAATAGTAATAGTACTAGTATACCATGCTTGCTAACCGTAGGATTCTACAAAGAAATGCTAAACTTTCCATGCCCTCTCTTAATAGGAGAGCTGCTCCTAGTAATGAAAAATGTATAAAAATTGCGAATTATTATAGTTTTCATAATCATTTCCTTTTCGCTCTCAGAGTTTGAATTTCCAAAATAGTTTCTATGAAAAATTAATTTTTTTCTTTAAAGCTGGCGTTCAGTTGAGTGTAAAAATCATTATTTTTGTGTTTCAGATATTATGAAATGTGTGCATGCAGAAAACAAATTAAATAAAAATTTGGCATGCGTTAAAAGAAAATTATTATTAAATTTCAAATTATATTCTATCAGGTTTAAAAAAGTTCTGAATTAAAACGACCTGCTAATGTTATTCAGATATTTCCAATTGTATTACCACACACACAAAAATAATTTTTGGTTAAAAAAAAATTAAGCTATGATTTATTGACAGGATTGATTGATTATGAATTTTCAGTACTGTTTATCTGATTCTTCCTTTCGAGATAAATTTTAGAAAAATCTTCTTAGCATAATTATTTTAATTTATTTAAAATTTAAAATTATACATCAATATTCCAAATGCATAGTAATGTTGTTGTAATAGATTTCACGCTAAGTTGTTTTTATCTAACTACAAATTTCTCTAAACATTTACATGATTACTTTAATTGTAAAGATAATTCTAGTATACTTTAACATACTTTAGTCCTGAAGAATCGTTAATGAAAGATATTTCTGATGAACGATTATTTTGCATTTATTTCTTTATTAGCTGTTGCATTTATTACTGTTATTCAAGTAATTAGCCTGCTTATTAGACATGCTTTACTTTGTTCTAATGAGTAAAGAATATCTAACAGTTTCCCTCTTGGCTACTAGGCTTCGGAAAGTAAAATTGTAACCTTTGGCTTTTCAAAAGGAAGGTGGCTTCTTCGGGAAGTGAGAATTTTGCTTTATGCAGTCGTTAAATTCCCCGGCAGGAAAGGGGGAAGAAATTTTGATTCACACAGTTAGAGTACACTCGTTTTGATAACCCTGGTGATTAACAATTTTCATTTAAAAAATTTAAAACACAGAAGTATGATTTCAATGAGAAATTATGCTTATTTTCATTGATTTTTACTTATGCTTATTATATAGTGGTTTTTGATGGATGCCATTCGTCTTTTTATTTCTTCCACAAACTAGCAATATAATTTTTGATAGGTATCATGCAAATTTGCAGTAACTGTATAAAAATTATTTAATCCAAAATCTTGGAGTCCACAACTGCAGCTGTTGTGGGGCCCCTATAATTATCTCGTTGACTGTGGAAGTTGGCTACTATCAAACCAAAAAAACTGGTAAATATCCTGCTAAAGTTACACATATCATTCCTGCAGAATTTTGAAGGAACAGATTCCTCTTTATTTAAAACACCATTCATATTTTGCCTGCTTTGTAAAAATGCTTTTGTCAATTTCCATTATTTTGTTAGGCCTTCAGTTTTAACAGAAGCTCTGTTTAAAAAGCTATGAATGCAAACTTCCCTAGAAATTGTTCCAGTCTATTAGTGCTATGTTAGTCATTTTTAGCTGACTATATCATATCCATTAATATACACTTTTTTTAATGGTGGGATCCTATAGCTTTGAAAATAATCCACTGTTTGTTATTGTGTAGAAGGTATGTCCTTAATTTTAATAATTTTTTTTTTGCAAATGCAAATATGAAGTGCAGCAATAACAGTTCATTTATACATAAAAACGAAAGGTGGCTTATTGAGGATAAATAGGATTTACATCAAACGAAAGTGCAGATGCTATATATTGTCACATCATGCTGCTGCTTGGTAATAGGATAATACATTAATACCTTTATTTTCATTTAAATTATTTAAAATAAATAATATGCGTGTCTTATTACACAAAAATTGTCAAATCTGAAGCTTAAACACATGATGTAAATCAACATCTCTGTAGTTTAGATACATTAGTACTTGCAAAAAAGAAAGGGAAAAGAATTTATAAATGCTTGTGGTAAATAAATTAAATAAGCAATAAAAATCGAACTTTCTCATTTTCCGAAATTTTTCTCTGGAATATTGGCAACCACAATCTTAGTCCATCATGCAGAGGAACATAATATTTAATAATTTGTTTTTGATAGTTTATTTACTATTATGGAAATCATTATGCATTATAGTAATTTCAAATGATATTATTCCATCAATGAAGACACTGAAAGTAAGCTTTTCAACAGAGTTTTCACAGTCTGATATTTTTGCACATAAACATCTGCATTCACAACAAAGTATATCTCTAACTTGTGAAGTGGGGGGGGGGGGGTTTAAAAAAAGACTGCTTTCCAAATTACTGTCTTTTTAATTTCTTTTCCTTTTTTATTAAACAGGATTTTACTGTAACACTAAATGAAATTTTGGGCATTATACAGCTTTGTAGAGAGCTTGATTCTGAAAGGATTAAAAAGAGATTCATTGGATAAGGTTACCATATTCAGATAATCCAAGACATTTCCAAAAAAATTCATTTCAATATTAAGGAAAACCCATCTTCATAAGTTGTTATGTAACAATACATGGCAAATGACTTTATGTAAACAAAAAAGGAAAGTAATAAAGCAAGAAAATAGTCACAAAACATTTAAAAATTAAACTGTGAACCCTACGTACCTCTAAGACTATTATTGTTTTATGGGCATTGATTTCTCCAAAATTAATAACTTTTGTTTTTCATTTATTAAAAATTCCCAAGACTATCCAATCAAGGACACAGTACAGGAAGTTTAGTAATCCTACTGACGGAAGATATCCTACATATAAAACTGACTTTAGACAGGTTATGCAGGCAGCTATTCATTGATGCTAGGTTTTATAGAATGTTAAAAATGTGAAAAAAAGAATTTAAAGAGCCTGCTTTCTGATATGAATGTATTAATAAAGCCCATCAACAAACATATTTTTTTACCAGAGACCCAAAAATATGTTTGTCCATTACTGACCCAACTCTCCTGTACTACAAACTAACGTTATATGAAATTTAAAACTGGTATTATGAATCAAACTGCACTGCTTTTTTCCCTTAATGCTTTCTTTTAAAAAATTATAATTAATAAAATTCTGAAAAGTACAAATTACTGGTTTGTGAAATAATGATAAAATGCAGACATTTTATGCAAACTGTGCTTGTTAATCTAATTTTTTATGAGAGATGTTATAAAAAAAGTCAACAGAAAGCCTATAAAAATAAGCATTAATATAACTTAAAGAATTTTTAAAATTTCCTATTTGTGCAGAATTATGTGATCTATACGAAAATTGGATGTAATAAAGTATTCCATTACATACAGTGAATTTATAATCAGTAGAGAAAATCCTTTAAAGATTTACTTAGCAATACGTAGGGTACTCTAAAAAGGCAAAAAGATAAAAATATGAGTAAAATAATGTACATATTAGATTTATTGATAAAATCCTAAGCTATAAAAAATTCTCTAAAATTTCTTTGTGCTGTAAAGCATTTCAGATAAACAGAATTTATTCACCAATTATTGCATCAGTTTAATGTACATAAATGCTACATTTTGTGATTATTTTTTATCTTTATAACTTGAATTTGTTAGAAATTTACAGCTTTCATTTATTTACTATATTATCTCAGAACAATCCATCTACAAATTTAAAGGGAAAAAAAAAAGATTCTAAATTAGATCAATTACGTTTAAAATCAACGCTAACTTTACGTCCATGCTATACGTTTATTTAAAACATATACAACTTTTGCAACCTTGTCTTCTTCAAAAGTGGCAGAGATGAGAAAAATTTTCAAACTAATTTCAAATTCAGGTAAATTCAGGAGAAATTACATTTTCACATTTAAAAATTATTTTATCTTTATCCATTTCAGTGTTGAAAAAAAATATAAGATGTGTATTTATTATTTTTAAAATTCATTGATCATTGTTTCCCTTCTTTCATAGCAATAATAACAATAATGATCAGATATTTAATTTAACAGAATATGCAAGATTAAAAAAAATTAAACAATCATTATCCTCTTAAAAATCAGTTACATAAAAAAATATAAATATTTTATTAGAGTATGGCAACAGTTATCTTACTTTCTACGTAGGATAGCTTGCTAGTGCCATTTTATCATCGGCTCTCGGCAGTGTAACATCGTTGTAAATATTCGCTTATCGAATCACTGTCGGTAAAAGATTTCATTATCAACATTTTCAAGTAAGTATTGTTTTTGTAAAATTTTTGGTTAGGTTGAACCGACTTCAGTTAAATTACATGTTTTGTGTAATTTTTTGAAATTTATTAGAAAACGGTTGCCGATGGACTTAGATTTATTCGGCTCGTTGCAAAAATCGAAAATGGCAAAGAGAGAAAATAATATCTCTAAACGTATAGTTTTTAGATCTCGTGCAATATTGTGAGGATCTGAAGAAGGATTTTAAGTAAAATAACAGTTATTAAGAAAATTTTTTTCAGTTATTCAGCGGAAATAATTGATATATTCTGCTAACCGAAAATGGCGCAGTAGAGTCCTGATAGTAATAGCAAAATGGCGCAGAGGTATGATGAGTTAATGGCATAACTGTGAATTTTAAGAGATTTAAATTTAGTGTACTAATTTTTATATTTAAAGAAATTTCGGAAGTATTTTACAATTTTGAACTGAAGTGTGCGAGAGGTGTATTTTGTCAGCGCTGTGATCAATTTAGAAAAGTGCGTTCTCGTGTTGCAGATCTATAGTATTGTATGTATTAGTTACCGCACTAAATCGGTGATGCACGCAATGTTAAGTTCTACAATAAGTCTTACAGTACTCGTATTGAGAAAATAATTTAAATGATTTAATTTTTTCTTATGATTTGTATTTAGCAGTGAATTTGTATATGCTTTTTTAATGTGACGGTAATTTGACGGCAGGAAGCGGTAAGTAATTCGAAGGATTGCGAGAAGTAATTCTGAGAAGGTAAAGGAACTGAAAATTCTTTTAACTATTAGATGTAATTGTATGAACGTATTCTAAAAATGTGTGCAAATGTACGATTTAATAGAAATTCGGTCCGTAACGCTTTCATCTGCAGCACAGAAGCCTGGAAAGCGTATAGAGGTGGAAATTGGTTGAGAGAGGAGTAGTTTGGAAATGACGCATTGCGGCAGTCGGCAGTTAATAAACTAGTGTATAAAGGGATTTAATGATGAATGTATTCTAAATCCCTTAAATAGCTAGGAACCAGCTAAGCACCATTAAGCTTTTGAAGGCAGCTGTAGGGTGTGATGTATTATTAGTTTGTTTTGTGAACGGCAAAATGGCGCATTGCGTCTTCCTCCAACGCCATTAATACCGTTGCTTGTTGGCGGCGTCTTTGGACGCCATTACTGTTATGCACATTGTCGTATGTGCTTCAGATTTGAATCTGAAATAAGATCAATAAAGTATTTTTCACACTTTATTTAAATATTGAAAATTAAATTATTTCAAAGAGAAACAAAATTTAAAGCCATTTCAAAAACGGTTATTCGTTCGAAGAATATGTATGGGATTGTGTCAAATGTGATCCGGATATAGCTATTAATTTTTTTTAAATACACTTTTAATTTTTAAAAGGCTTTTTCACACGGAACTGCGTATTATCGGCGGGATTATTAATTAAAATAGTACGGTAATAAGTGTCCTTTGATTAGAAGTTTGTTCCTGAAAATTGTGTACCTCTAAAGAGAAAGCAGTTTGATTGATTTTAATCAAAACACCTCATATCAAGTAAATTTTGTCTTTATGAACAAATCCAAGTGTTCTTTTGTAAGCGAGTCGAATTCCTTTAAACAAGTACATAACCATTGAAACTCATTTTCAAATTTACAGTTGGAACAGGTTCTTTTTTTACAAGAAAATAAGTTTTGGTTCTATTGTAGAATTGGGTGCCCTTTCGATTGGCAATGAAACCCCATTTCTGGTTACAATGAGAGTTATGGTTTTATCTTCTTGATTTAATTAAAAATAAATCGATGTGCACATGGACAAAGCAATGTGCAATGACTAGTTTGCAATTCTCTGAATTTTTTTAAGTGAAAATAGGTTGATGTGTATATGGAGACGGAGTTTGTGAAATTCTTTGACGTTCTTGTTTTGGTTTTGTGTAGCGGCCATTTTGAAATTGTGTCATATTGCCGCCGATCTTGGCGTCAAAACAGAATCGCCAAAAAACAAGGGCACCCAATTGTAAACTTTTACCCAATTTTTTAATTATGAAATATGTTGGGTTAATCTTTACATTATGGTAACTGATAGTTTGGCGACATTTTAGTAAGGCGATAAAAATTATAATAATAACAATAATTTTTATTAATTTAATGTATATGTTTATTTATATTTTAATTAGTGTTCTTTAATTTATTTATATTTTAATTAAATGATAGTCATTTTGTGCATTATGCGTTTGTAGCATTTTGCAATCCATTTCAGTACAAGTAAACCTGCATGGAAATAAGTTAAATATTTGACACTAAGTATTTGCAACCATTTTTAATGTTTGCCTTATAAATTCGCAGGTGACTTTTATAATGGATAATTTAGAGGGAAAAGAAAATTAATGTAATATCTTGCATATTTTATTTATTTTATACGTGCAAATGTTCATCCTTGGAAAGGGTATATGCAAGCTGAACATATAAAAGCTTGCATAGTATACATACTTTTTAGCGATGAGGTAATTTCATATATGTCCTTTTTTACCAGCTTCAAAGATTCACAAAATTTTCCTGCATTTTCGTGGAAATTTTTCTAATTTACGAGAAAAATTATTTACATGTTTCATATACAAATTTGCCCTGTAAAAACAAATTTCTGTGCACGTTTGTTCCACTACTTTTCGGAAAATTCCGATCGTGATTTTAGCTAATAAGCACTTGGAAACAATTTCGCACCTAATCTTCGTCATGATTAAGCACTTTTGTTCCATAAAAATTCTAGCATAAACGTAATTCGGCTAGCAGATTGTTGGAAAAAATGTTGAGTTAAAAGAAAAAAAAAAAAAAAAACCTTTACTTCGTGAAAACAAAATGGCGTCTCCCAAACAAACTGGTAGGTTGCTGTAGCAAGGTTGCTCGCCAAATTTTCGCCAAAAAACCGCCAAGTTACCATAATGTAAAGATTAACCATATGTTGTCTTAAATATGGTTTTCTTATGTTGCTTAATAAATTATTGCTTATGTTGAGAATCATCAAAGCAGTGTGTTAATTTATTGCATTGCTCTCGAAGTAACTCTTGAGAACAGGCCAAGGGTCTTGTAGGTGTAAATTTAAACCATAATTCATGTTTTAAGTTTAGTAATACCTTTTCATATGGCAGTTCAGCTCCCAGATTTTTTATTAGATTTCTTGTTAAAATCCTAGTCTTAAGATAACAAGTGAAAGCATTTTAGCAATCTCGGTTTAAATAATTAGAATTCTGGTTGAGAGCCATAGAGATTTCCGAACCATATTTAGAATGAGTATTATCAATGACACAGATTTTAAGAGTATATAAATCTGCCCTTTCCTCCGTACTCGGTACAAATTCATTTCCTACTTATAAATTGTATGGAATAGCCAGTGGACTTCATTTCCTCACAGTAATTCAGAAATTTAGACCTAGCCTTTAAAGTGTTATGTTAGACTACATGAAGAACCCAATTATGATCCCAATCCCTGTTAAATATGTTTACAGGTGAAGGTATGTGAACTCTCAGATATCCTTGTAATTTTTTTTAATCCAAAGGGATGTAGTCTCGAAGGCGTTGGGCGTTTTGCGTCGTTTCATAAAAATGTGCGATTCACTTTTCAATTTAGTGCTTATGTTTCTTTGTTGGTAATTGAAGTTGCATTGGGTTGGCTATTAGAATTTTTGGAATTGTACTGTGTTGCTTATTAGGTCTGTACTGGATGGAATAATGGAATTGTATTGGGTTGACTATTGGAATTATATTGCCTTGGTTTTTGTTTTCGTATTGGGTTTAGTTTAATGTTTGTTTCGTTCGGCAAGTTATAAAGCAAGATCCCTTTGGATGTAATCTAAAATCTGAATCCATTAAAGTTTTTTTTTATCTACTGTTGCTGTTCTTATAACTTGAAATTTAATAAAACCACCTTTAAGTAGTTGCCAATTCTGTTATGTTGTGGTAAGGCAAAAAGTCATGAAAACTGAAATAAATTCCAATAATTCTGAATATAATAAATATTTTAAATGTTGTGGTTAGTGGTTTTTCATGAGTTGGTCTTAATAAAATTAAAGTAAGACTTCTAATCTGTCATAGACGTTATAACAGTAAATTCTCTCCCCTACAAAGCTTATATATTGCTGCACGTAAGAATTCAAGATCACTCAGGAGTAAATCCTTAATAGACACTTTGAATTAGTTAAGTACTACACTCGATATTTAAGTACTATACTCGATATTCACTTCGACATTCATTCGAATGTGTTTAGAAACCATTCCACTGAAAATTTTCTTAAAGCTCAAGTAATTTAAAGGTTATTTCTGTTAAGTAGTGAGAGGAAAATCGATCAGAAACTGAGGCCAACTTAATGGAAAAGCAGTGCTGTAAGACTGTTGCGTAACAGACGCTAGATTATATATTTCTATTCATTTAAAAGCCATCTACTTGTGAGGAAGCAAAAAGAACTGTTCAAAGACTAACTTAAAAAAGGGGGGAATGACTATTTACTTTTAGGGCAGAAAGTGAAATAGCTATTACAAGAGAAATAATGTACGGAGGGTGTTCACATATTTTTAGAATCATTATCAGAATTTTAAAAAAAAATTTATGCATGGACTTATTGTGCCTTTGATCTGATAAAGAGCTGTTTCTAAGTGCAAAGCCACCTCAACTGACGGACTTTGGAAAGTAATGGAAGAGGAAGGAAAATCACTACCCATGGAAATGTTATAAAAAGCCCTTCTTTTGGAGAAATAATGCATGCTTGTCCAAAAAAAGCTATCAGATTGAAATTATTAAAATAAAAATTGCTCTTTACAGTTTAAACTGAAAAATGGCCCCCAGATTCTTTTAAAAAATGTGTTGACACCTTCTATATATATATGGACATTGAGTGCATATAAAAATCTACGGAACCTTATCTTAACTACAGAATAAATCGCATTTTCTGACTTATACTTAATAACCCTTGCTGTGATTTATTATCTTGTGAACAGCCCCAGGGAACATGCTTTCAACATTTTGACACTGCTTGGCAGAATCGGTACAAATGATCGAAATTTCCGAATGTACATGATGTTTTATATATGGCCAAATGTCTCGCTTGCTTTTCCCATTCACACGAAAAAACAGTCCTTCCTTTTGCGCTTGGTTAAAAATGTTTCATCAACCAAAATGGTTTTACCTGCAAGGTAAATTAAACATTACAATTTGTCGATAAAATGGCGTCTGCCAGGTGTTGCAAGCTATCTTTTTTCATTATCTTCACCATGTATGCCAGTTTGCCTCAGAAAGTCCTTCACAAAGGCATTCTTTCTTTTAGACTGTTAGTCGTCATGACTAATGCTAAAATGTCTTAACCTAACCCACAGCTTTCCTCCAAACGAACTGCAGTATTCTAAAGAAAGCAGCATCGGAATGTATTGTTAACTGTGTACCTGCAAGTATTAACTAATAAATAAGTACCCTGAATTGTAACATGTTAATGCAATGAAAGGCTATCTGCCAAAAAGAGAGGTGCCGGCGTGGAGTACTTTTTAGGGAAACTGGCTGGTATTCATGTTACACGTGGGGAAAACTGAAGAAACTCTTGTGGAGGGAAGCTAGCCTGTTTGCTAGGATCTTAATTATGGTTAAACTATTAGTATTAAGCCATTTTATCACTCGATTGCTGATGGACTTAAAATATAAGGGAAATTCATAAAAAGTTTAAGTATGTGCATCAGTAAGTTTGTGAGACAAATTACATAAAAAAATTAAAAATCTTTTAACTATAAAAAATAAAATCAATAAGGGTTTAAAGAAATTAAATCTTAAATAAGGAATATGGAAAAAAATTAATTCTTTTACCTGCTCCACCAAGTTGTGTACTGTGATGAGATGCAAATACTTCACAGATTTCTCTACAATGCGACGAATATTGTTTCATCACGTATTTCTGGCAAATTTTGTTCCTTTCTCCAGGATAAGATCTAAAATTCATCTTTATAAACTTGAAATTCTTTTCCAGTACAAAGAGGAAAATGAAAACCATGCACTCTCTGACTGGAATTTTAGTGCCTTCAAAAAATGTGCCAACAATGGGATTAACCATTCCTGGACACTTGTCTCTATTTCTGTTGCTACAAATCCACCGCCATCCAATTTTTGCTTCTTTCCTAGAATTTGCCTTCATTGGAGCACAACATTTTGGGAAAGATGGGCTTCCCTCTTTTTTTGGAAGCAAGCCAGCTTCGGTTGTTAGTAAAATTGCCTTTTCTTCATCATTGATCAAGGACATACCTGTGATCATGTTGAAGTACTTCAATTTCTGCAGCAAAGGTGAAGTAGCCATAGCAAAGAAAAGAATTTAACCTAACAAAATGAAATTGCATAAAATCAAATAAAATATTCAATTAAATGTATTATTTGTAAATTAAAAATTATGTTGAATTTAAGCTAAAAATATATCAAACTCAAACACTGGAAGAGGACTGGAATAAAGATTTAGTAGTAGTAGACAAAAGAAAATGCAGAAATAAATATTAATTATTTCTTAAATATGAAAAAATTAAATAATCCCTAATTAAATAAATCAAAATTTGAATATAAATAAAAAATAGTAATTCAAATATGCAAATATCAATAAATGCAAACAGATTAAAAATTGATAAAATACTCCCCTTGGCAGGTAATTCCTCTTGAAATATGTTGCACACAGAGACTGACCAAAAGTAATGTATGGTCAGAGTTCAAAGTTTTTGCAGTTTTGTACCTGTGTCATTTTGCAAAAAATCGATTTCCTGTTAATAATCGATATTTTGTAAAAAATAGTTTGATCAAAATTACCAACATGAACAGTACAAATGTACATATATTTTTATATTTTTTAATTCCTAACTTAATTTGGTATGAATAAGTAAACAAATATTTTTCGGTAATAAGGTATTTTTCAAAAATTAAATATGATAAGACTGAAATAAAAGTGTTCCTTTTTTTATGTGTGTATCTTGTTTAAATATTTACTGAATGAAAAGATACTAGAATGAATTTCTGAAATTTAACCAAATTCGCAATAAATTAGATACCACAAAGCAGGTAACACAATGCAGCTTAACGAAACCGTGCATTGAAATAACCTTGAATTAACCAATCCCTGTACTGCAGAAAAACTTAGCAGGTGCAAAATAAGACATCTGTATTTTTTTGGCAGACTTTATTGTGTAAAATAAGTATAATTACTGCACTTAATTCACTGTGCAGTAATTGGCTCTTTTTTACTCCCAAGTTTTTAATGAAATATTTTTGTCCATGGTATGTATTACAACAAAAATGTTACATCCTCGAAATGTATATGTATACCAAGTTATTCAATCGTCATCCAGTGCGGTTTATGTTGGACATTTAGGATTCTTTTATGCACATAAGTTATCTTAATAAGGTGAAGAGGTTTTTATTTTTTTCATGTAGGTAAAAGATATGTAATCCTGAAATCAAAAGATCATATTAATTGATAAGGTAATAAGTTTTGAAAATAATTAAATAAGTAGCGTTAATTTGTAGAAATGCAAAAATCCAAGAATGTACTTTTAAACTTGGCAAAATCATGTGATCAGTGTGAAGATTTAAATAAATAAATAGCGGGTGTCTGTCAGCGGCATAGTGGTAACTGTTGCACGCTGGTAGTTTGTCTTGGAGTTTTATTCAATTAAAAATAACATATTTTGTTCTAATTATTAGGGTAATTAATTTATTAAGGGTTCTAATCATATTTACTTCGGGGTTATCCAGAAATAGATAATGTAATAAAACACATGGGATAATGTGAGCCGTAAGTATGGAAAAGGAGCATACTTTGTAAAAATTTTTTTGTATAAAAATAAAATAATCTTGTTCAGAAGTTATCCAGTCTAGCCGTTATCAAATTATAAGGTAATAAGTTTCGAAAATTTTTTTTGTATAAAAATAAAATATCTTGTTCAAAAGATATCCAGTCTAGCCGTTGTCTTATTATAAGGTAATATTAATTGATAAGGTAATAAGTTTCGAAAATAATTAAATAGCAATAAATAGTGGGTGTCTGTCAGGGGCGTAGTGGTAAAACTTGCACACTGGTAATTTGTCTTGGAGTTAAGTTTTTATTCAATTAAAAATAACATTTTGTTCTAATTATAAGGGTAATTAATTTATTAAGGGTTCTAGTCTAGCCGTTATCTAATTATAAGGTAATATTAATTTATAAGGAAATAGATTTAGATAAATAAATAGCGTTAATTTGGAGAAACGCAAAAATGTGGCGATAACCTTTCAGCGCGTGAATCGCGGAAACTTGGCAAAGTCGCGTGATGAGCACGAAGATTCATCTTCAAAGTCACATGACAACCAACACAAAGAATATCCCTTCCTCTTTTCCCTTTCTCCCTAGCTCAGTTGACATCCGAACTAGCAACCTAAGCTATCTTTCCACTGTTTGGGGCGCGATTTTAGAAAGTTCGCCAAGTGCCGGTTATCTGAGTATCCCCAATTCTTTTGTAGATTTCTGCTAACTTTATGCCCTTCGAAATATTCTAATTGATGAGTATAAAACCTTGTTGCACTTGCATTGCACAGTTTGAAACTGATCTCGCTAATGGAGTACGACTGTATAGGGTTTGGTATTGGCTATTCAAAGCTATTTCAACTAGTTGTGAAAATATACTGGTCATATATAACAAATGTGATTCAACAGCCCTCGAATTATGTTTTCAAATTGCTATATACTTCATTAGTTTTGCATGCAGATGCTGTCGCCACCACTTGGACGAAGCATGGGCAGCTGAACTTAAGCTGAAATTCTATGCCAAATCACCGACATGGTTCTGAAAAATCGATACGAAGACTCCAGACACATAATACAAGAAATTTATTTCTCTGTTGTGCGTTGTAAATGTTATGCTCATTTTTTCTAAAAAGTTACGTTCAGGAAGCGGGAACCACCCATGAGCCTGATTGAAGTGTAAACACCTGAGTTTTCATTAGTTTTTATCACATCTCTATTTAGCAGGGATGTTAATGTGCTGTTGCAGGCCTATTGTGTTGCTAAATATTGTTAATCCTTATGATTGCAATTCACCATATTGAATTAACTTCATGAAAACTTCTCTATTGTCAGATGTCTTTTATAAATATTAAACTAGATAGAAAAGGATATATTTAGGTTTTTTAAATTTCACTTGCTGAGTATGTTTGCTATAGCTCACAGTTTTCTAAATCAGCAGCAGATATAGAAAATTAGTGCTTTTTATGCTGACTTGAAATATTCATTAATAACTAGTTTAATGAATAATTTATGTTGATTCCTAATATCTTTTTTCTTTCTAGGTTACTAGTCATTGTCATCATCTGTGCTACAATGTCTCAACAATTTTGTTTAAAGTGGAACAACCACATGAATAACATGATGGATGTGTTTAAAAATTTACTGTCGACGGAAGCGCTAGTCGACGTAACTCTTGCCTGTGATGGGTTGAGCTTAAAAGCGCACAAAATGGTTCTTTCAGCTTGCAGTCCATTCTTCCAATCTCTATTTTTAGAGAATCCCTGTAAGCACCCAATTGTGATACTTAAAGATATGAAATACAGTGAACTCAAAGCTATAATAGAATTCATGTATCATGGTGAAGTGAATGTTGCACAAGACCAACTGTCAGCCCTCATGAAAACAGCAGAAACTCTTCGAGTAAAAGGGCTGGCAGAGGTAACAAATGAAAAGAACTCCGAATCCTCTAATAATACTACTACACCTGCGCAAGAGGATTCTAGTCATAGGACAGTGCAGCAAAGGACAGATACACCGCCTCCACAAAATAAACGACGACGTGGCCGAACAAGAAAGCGGTCACTAAGTGACTCTAACCGTAGTGATGATGATTCTGTTGAACCAAAGATCAAACAGCCAGATTCTCCTGATATTGAAGAAATATCAGGTGATGTAACTATGGAGGGTTCTAGTGGAGGACAGTATTCTAATTTACAATCTCAGGTGCCTATGCAGACTTTACCATCCCATAACACAAACTCTTTTCATAAATCATCATCTATAGCTCAAGATCCTCAGATTGAGGAGCCAGCATCAGCTGATGAAAGTGAATTTGGGGTGGAACCTGCTAAATTATTAGAACAAACTTTGACAACAGATGATGTAAGTGAGATACTGCAAGTGATTTGCTTTTAGTGTTGCAGTTGTGTGTTTGTGATTAAATTTGGTTTAAATTTTTAATTGTTAACAGTTGACGTTTATGAATCTACAGCTATTCTGAAATGTTAAATTATGGTAAATTACTCTTTGTTAAAGTTTGAGGTTTTAATTCTTGACCTGAATGTTCTTAATGTGTATAAATTCTGTAATTAGTTAATTCATATTTTCTTTTCATAGTTAAGTAGGCAGCTGTTTAAGTTAATTGTTTCTTAAGTTTTAGTTATCTTTCTTTAATTACTCATTTTGCCTCAAGCTAAAAATTGAGAGCCTCTAGTATGCTTTAAGAATAGATAAAATACTGCAGACTGAATAGTTAAGCATACTGTGGACTGCTGTTTGACTGTATTTGACCCAAACACAACAATTTCCACCTGAAATTCAAAAATTTAAAAAATGTCGCATAGTTTAATGTCATCACAATATTCTTTTCTCATATGCCCTTTGTTATTCTTTACCTAAAGCAGAATGTGCTGAAGTTAATACATTGCAAATTAGTGCAAATATCCTGTTGGCTGAAAGTTAACCGTGACCATAAAAGGGAATGCAGACAAAATTGCATTATTTGTTCCTGTGGAATAACTGCTTTTTTATTTGTTTTCCAACATGTTTCTTTCATTTGTAAATAAAAATGTAGATAGGAAATTTGTGGTATGTGTAACCTCTTAACTGCCATGTCAATAAGATTGATTCAAGTGCTATTCTTCATGATTGATTCAAGTGCTATTCTTTGATTCAAGTGCTATGCTTCATGAGATCACTGAAAACATTCTGCTTTGGGTTGTATTGTATATAACTATATTAATTTCATTATTAATTCTAGTTGTCAAATGCACGTCGAAGTGGTAGATCTTCTGTTCCTTCCTCTGGCATGGAAATGCAGAGGAGGCCTAGGAGTAGCACAGATCATTCCTCAAACTTAGTCCCTACATCAATGCCATCAGAAGCCTTAGGTTCAAATACACAACCAGAAAGCCCTCCAGGTGAGTATTCCAATATGAGTTATTGATCCTGTAGAATTAAAAGTAGGTTTTCCCAATTTTTTAGCCCCTCTCAATGCTGGTACTTTGCACTCTTTAAAAAAAAATTTTTAAAGCTCGATCCTAGATTGCACTACACCAGTGGATACATTGTATAATTTCTTGGGCTTGGACACACCTTTATATAACATTGGCTATGCCTCTTATTTATATTTTAACTGAGTTCAAATTTAGGTTTACAATGTACCGTGTAAAAGTTTTCTTAATTATAAATCTGGTTTTGTGTGCTGTGTAGTATTTGCTTTTAATGTACTGAGTTATCTCTCAAAAATGTATTGTTAAGGTACCAAATGATTGAAAAGATCATTACGAAACTCTTGAAAATATTGAATGCATGATTTAAAAATTGAACTACTCAATTGATAATAAAGTATTGATGAGTGTCCTGTTCTGTGCTTCTCCAGAATTGATGATTGATTATCTGAATTCTGCTGAATTTGATTCTCTGAGTCAGTATTTTTATGAGTTGCAGAGAAAAGGTAAAAAAAAGTGCGATTGCAATGTTGTATGAATGTCTTAATTTGTGAAACTAATACGAAACTAGTAGAGCGAAAGAACTATATAGATGGTTTTGAGTAGATGTGTAGAGGCACTGGTAACGAACGTAAGCATCAAATTGTAAAATCTATTCAAAAGCAGTTGTGCTTTTCCGAAGAGTAAATTGAGCATGTGTGGTGTTTACCGAGTAACCTATATATGTATGTGGTTGAGTATGCGGGAATGATTTTATACGATTGGAATTGCATAGTGCTAAAAATATGGTGACTGATTGTAGAAGTTTTTGTAGGGAAGTGTATAGAATTATGATGCTTTTAGAGGAAGGTGCGATTGTGGAAATTGATTAAAAGTAAATTTGTCAAGCAATATCTTAGAGGGAAAAGAGTTCAATGGAGGGGTATGTAGTTTCCTTGGAAAGAGGGAAGTATGAATATGTGTTTAGAGTAGTTGAAAGCAGAGGTGCCAAGTCATTGTTAGAAATCGTTAAATATTAAAGAATACAACTGTCCCAAGTCCAAAAGATATGCGTATTGGAAGTCTGTCATAGCTTGTGTTTTAAAGTCCGGATACAGGTGCGCATACCATGAGTATTGAGGGTACTGTTGTGTGCTTGTGAAATATGGCAGTTTTCATGTTCGGTAGTTATTTTATTCTGGTAGCTTTATTTTTGTTTTGTCATTTTTCTGGAAACATTTTCTATGAAGCTCAAATCGGTAGGGTTGGTTATGCACGAGTTTCTGCCATTCTCTGAAATTTTTTAAGAGCAGTGTAGAGTGGTTCAATGTCTTGAGTTATGCAATTCTGGGATATTTACGTCACGTCCGTGTCTACGTTACGTACTGTGTCTACGTACACGTCAAATAGATTGACGTGTACATAGACACAGTTTGTGCAATTCTTTGATGTTTTTCGAGTGAATACAAATCGCGTCAGCAGTTCAAAGCAAGGTAGTGCATGATGCTGAGCAGTAACTTAACTTATTTTATGTGCAATGTTTAATATATCGTTTGTGTATTTTTAAAATGTGTTTCAATTGTAAATTGGATATTTTATATGTTCATATAATGCTTTCCGGCTTAATGATAAATGTGGATAGTCAGACGATCTTAACAGTAGCAGTCCCTATAAGTAACTTTCACCTCATTATTTTAATATGTAATGTCTGCTATATTCTTTCATTGCGAGAAATTCAAGATTTTGTTATATATTTAATGTGAATTCTAGTATGCCTATAGACAATATGTGATGTAAGAATTTAAGAAACTGATATGAAAGCTGTGTATTATGTTCATATGCAATAATTTTTCTTTTTAAAGTTTGAAATTTTTTCTACTTCCTGCTATGTAAGGAAATGATGCGAGAATACAGTGCGACGTCACAAGTTAACGAGTCCCACACCTTTATGGACGTCACACAGCTCCACCTTCTGAACTTTGATTATGTAGCATATTCTGAGCTTTTACCATTTTTAAATATGATCGTTATCTAATCTGTAATATGATAGGTCTGGGGACAACAGTTATAAACTTAAAATACCAATGTAGCAATGACAGTGGAGGAGTCAAATTATTGTCCACCTTTGACCACTAGTCCACCTTTTTAGTTTGAGCTGTAACTAATTTTGTTAGCATCGGAACATGCCTTTATGTTCTAAGTTCTTTTTAAATAAGAGGCTTATTTAAACCTGTGTCTGACACTGTAGTTACTTTCAATTGAATTTATTCAGTTCCCATTTGTTCATAGGTCCTTAATTTTTTTCATTAATGGTTCTTAAAAGTATTTAATTTCCATGCGCAGAAATGTGCACGAACCCCGAGACCTACAAAATTTGTCTGCCTAATAGGCAGACAGATTTTGTAGGCTTTGCAATTAATAAACTAGATCTCCACTTTCTCTTCATATGATGTATTTATGTACTTGCTGATGAAAATATATTTAAGCAGTCAAAGCTTTTGTATATTTTATCTCAATACCTGTAGTGAAATTTAAGCATACTTTTCATAACATTTTCAAAGAGCTTTACAAATTCAGTATTGCATAGTTACCAACTCCTGTTACAGACATTAGCATTCTGTATAAAACTTTGTTCTAAGTTACCAGCTGTTATCAAGGTAATTTATGATTACATAATTTATAAAGATAGTATAATTTATTTCATTATATCTAATTCGGAGTTTTGATATATAGATATCAAACCAGAGCTACTTGAGTTGGATCCGCCAATGTCACCTGTGGCTGGACCATCTCATAGCTCAGATAATTCCATGATGATGTATATGGATCAGTCAACTGTATCATCGCTTCCAGGGCCAAGTGGTTATCAAGATAATTCAGCACTTGTTTCACAGGATTCACAACCTCAAGGTAAATATAAGGTTTTTGTATATTATTTTGCTTTAAAGAAACTCAAATGAGGTCAGGAAATGGCTATTAAACTCAAAAAGATACAATTTCCATAAGTTAAAAATTGTTTGCATTTGTTAAATATAAATTATATCAATTGCTTAAAACTAAAATTTGATTAAAAATAAACAGCAAACTTTTTCATTTGGCTGAATCAGCCTTGGATCCTGTTATGATCATTGTTTGGTTTAAAATTTGATTAAAAATAAACAGCTTATGTAAATTTGCTTATTTAGCTGTATCAGACTTGGATCCTGTATGAACATTGTTCAGTTTAAAAAACATTTCATGTGAATAAAGAAGCCATTTTCTGAGCTTGTTTGTTTATGAAGCAGAGGCAAGCATTCATGTTCCATTTAAAAGTTGCAATTTTATATTTGAACAGATGCAAAAAACATTGCATTTCAAAATTTACAATTATTTTCTGCATTTGAATTGTAGAAAGTTGTATTCAAATATACTCCAGGTTATCCGTTTTAATGTTAGGTTAACCTGATAGCTAATGCTCTTGAATACCGATCATTGTAAAATAATTGAGTGCTTGCTTTTTCTTGGTAGTAAAAGTTAAACTTCTTGCATCTTTAGTACAGTATGTGTGAGCACATTGCATTTGACAAGATGCAAGAAATTAAAGCTAGCTCTATTTAAAATATTGGTGAAATAGCAAATTTTTGCATTGCTGAAAGTGTGCTCACATAAACTATGTTATGTTGAAAAGAAAGGTAAGTATTATGAGTTGTAGAATATTTGAATTTTTGGTTATTAGTATATTAATATATGTATTAGATATATATAGAATAATTGTAAAACTTAAAAAAAATTGTTTCCTGTGCGATCTTGATGTAATAAGTGTATTTGCGATACTAATTGTTTTCGAGCCGTGAGACTTTTCAGTAAAATCCGATCACTCGTTAAACCGACCGCTTCGCTATTGCGGAATTCCGTGCAAAGAGAAGACAACATAATCAAGAGAAGATATATATATATATGGTGAGTTGGCTTTCTTTTTGTTTATTTTTAAAGTAGTATATTGTGTGTGTTTTAAATGTTCTTTGGTAGAGTCATTGGTAAGGTGACTCAAATGTCATTGGTAAGGTGACTAGTTTCAGGTGGTGAAAATTGTTTTCAGTGAATACAAGTGATTGTAGGTGTGTGTGTTGTAAACAAGTA